>CM060599.1:2286288-2308788 GCA_030578255.1 Tiaroga cobitis | reverse complement strand
GGCGCAGCGGAAGCGTGCTGGGCCCATAACCCAGAGGTCGATGGATCGAAACCATCCTCTGCTAAAGCTTCTTCACTTATGTCCATGTTTTATCCCAAATAAAGAGCAACTTCCACATCCAGCTTGTTCATTCAGAAAATCTGTGTGTTTGTGTGTGTATGCCCTGTTCTAACGCCTCATTGACTAAGCCACCTGAATGAGATGGACAATTAGTAGGGCAAGCGAGTCATGTCCCAGTGGCCTATCGAAGTAGTCGTTATCCAGATTACTTTGTGTGCTGGCCTTGTTTAAATGTCAATGCCGTTGTTGTCACTGAAGCCAAAGTAATGGGGGCACATGAGCACAGACTTTTAACAGCCCCAGTGGCCTAATGGATCACTGGCTTCCTAAGCCAGGGATTGTGGGTTCGAGTCCCATCTGGGGTGTTTTACAGCAGAGTGGCGCAGCGGAAGCGTGCTGGGCCCATAACCCAGAGGTTGATGGATCGAAACCATCCTCTGCTAAGACTGCTTTACTTATAAACATACTCTGTTCCTACTTGAAGAAAAGCTGTCACATCTCTGTGCTAAAACCCTTTGTTAATTTCACCTGATCTCATTTATGACAAGGCACTTCATGTGTGCCTAAACGCAAGTCCTTTTGAAAACACCTGTGAATGGGAGCTCATCTATGGTGAGCAGAGTGGCGCAGCGGAAGCGTGCCGGGCCCATAACCCAGAGGTCGATGGATCGAAACCATCCTCTGCTAAGACTGCTTTACTTATGTCCATGTTTTATCCCAAATAAAGAGCAACTTCCACATCTAGCTTGTTCATTCAGTAAATCTGTGTGTTTGTGTGTGTATGCCCTGTTCTAACGCCTCATTGACTAAGCCACCTGAATGAGATAGACAATTAGTAGGGCAAGCGAGTCATGCCCCAGTGGCCTATCGAAGTAGTCGTTATCCAGATTACTTTGTGTGCTGGCCTTGTTTAAATGTCAATGCCGTTGTTGTCACTGAAGCCAAAGTAATGGGGGCACATGAGCACAGACTTTTAACAGCCCCAGTGGCCTAATGGATCACTGGCTTCCTAAGCCAGGGATTGTGGGTTCGAGTCCCATCTGGGGTGGTTTGCAGCTGAAGCGTGCTGGGCCCATAACCCAGAGGTTGATGGATCGAAACCATCGTCTGCTAAGACTGCTTTACTTATAAACATACTCTGTTCCTACTTGAAGAAAAGCTGTCACATCTCTGTGCTAAAACCCTTTGTTAATTTCACCTGATCTCATTTATGACAAGGCACTTCATGTGTGCCTAAACACAAGTCCTTTTGAAAACACCTTTGAATGGGAGCTCATCTATGGTGAGCAGAGTGGCGCAGCGGAAGCGTGCTGGGCCCATAACCCAGAGGTTGATGGATCAAAACCATCCTCTGCTAAGACTGCTTTACTTATTTACATGCTCTGTTCCTACTTGAAGAAAAGTTGCCTCAGCTGTGTGCTAAAACCCTTTGTTGTTTTCACCTGATATCATTTATGACAAGGCACTTCGTGTGCACTTCATGCGTGCCTAAACGCAAGTCCTTTTGAAAACACCTGTGAATGTGAGTTCTTCTATGGTGAGCAGAGTGGCGCAGCGGAAGCGTGCTGGGCCCATAACCCAGAGGTCGATGGATCGAAACCATCCTCTGCTAAAGCTTCTTCACTTATGTCCATGTTTTATCCCAAATAAAGAGCAACTTCCACATCCAGCTTGTTCATTCAGAAAATCTGTGTGTTTGTGTGTGTATGCCCTGTTCTAACGCCTCATTGACCAAGCCACCTGAATGAGATAGACAATTAGTAGGGCAAGCGAGTCATGCCCCAGTGGCCTATCGAAGTAGTCGTTATCCAGATTACTTTGTGTGCTGGCCTTGTTTAAATGTCAATGCCGTTGTTGTCACTGAAGCCAAAGTAATGGGGGCACATGAGCACAGACTTTTAACAGCCCCAGTGGCCTAATGGATCACTGGCTTCCTAAGCCAGGGATTGTGGGTTCGAGTCCCATCTCGGGTGGTTTACAGCAGAGTGGCGCAGCGGAAGCGTGCTGGGCCCATAACCCAGAGGTCGATGGATCGAAACCATCCTCTGCTAAGACTGCTTTACTTATAAACATACTCTGTTCCTACTTGAAGAAAAGCTGTCACATCTCTGTGCTAAAACCCTTTGTTGATTTCACCTGATCTCATTTATGACAAGGCACTTCATATGTGCCTAAACGCAAGTCCTTTTGAAAACCCCTGTGAATGGGAGCTCACCTATGGCGAGCAGAGTGGCGCAGCGGAAGCGTGCTGGGCCCATAACCCAGAGGTCGATGGATCGAAACCATCCTCTGCTAAGACTGCTTTACTTATTTACATGCTCTGTTCCTACTTGAAGAAAAGTTGCCTCAGCTGTGTGCTAAAACCCTCTGCATTTTTAACCTGTTCTAATTGATGACAGAAGAGCACTTCAAATGTGCCTAAACGCAAGTCGTTTTGAAAACAGTAGAGTATGTCTAGTCTGTTGTAGGGCGCAGAGTAGCGCAGCGGAAGCGTGCTGGGCCCATAACCCAGAGGTCGATGGATCAAAACCATCCTCTGCTAAGACAGCTTTACTTATAAACATACTCTGTTCCTACTTGAAGAAAAGCTGTCACATCTCTGTGCTAAAACCCTTTGTTGTTTTCACCTGATCTCATTTATGACAAGGCACTTCGTGTGCACTTCATGTGTGCCTAAACGCAAGTCCTTTTGAAAACACCTGTGAATGTGAGTTCTTCTATGGTGAGCAGAGTGGCGCAGCGGAAGCGTGCTGGGCCCATAACCCAGAGGTCGGTGGATCGAAACCATCCTCTGCTAAAGCTTCTTCACTTATGTCCATGTTTTATCCCAAATAAAGAGCAACTTCCACATCCAGCTTGTTCATTCAGAAAATCTGTGTGTTTGTGTGTGTATGCCCTGTTCTAACGCCTCATTGACTAAGCCACCTGAATGAAATTGACAAATAGTAGGGCAAGCGAGTCATGCCCCAGTGGCCTATCGAAGTAGTCGTTATCCGGATTACTTTGTGTGCTGGCCTTGTTTAAATGCCAATGCCGTTGTTGTCACTGAAGCCAAAGTAATTGGGGCACATGAGCACAGACTTTTAACAGCCCCAGTGGCCTAATGGATCACTGGCTTCCTAAGCCAGGGATTGTGGGTTCGAGTCCCATCTGGGGTGGTTTACAGCAGAGTGGCGCAGCGGAAGCGTGCTGGGCCCATAACCCAGAGGTCGATGGATCGAAACCATCCTCTGCTAAGACTGCTTTACTTCTAAACATACTCTGTTCCTACTTGAAGAAAATCTGTCACATCTCTGTGCTAAAACCCTTTGTTGATTTCACCTGATCTCATTTATGACAAGGCACTTCATGTATGCCTAAACGCAAGTCCTTTTGAAAACACCTGTGAATGGGAGCTCATCTATGGCCAGCAGAGTGGCGCAGCGGAAGCGTGCTGGGCCCATAACCCAGAGGTCGATGGATCGAAACCATCCTCTGCTAAGACTGCTTTACTTATTTACGTGCTCTGTTCCTACTTGAAGAAATGTTGCCTCAGCTGTGTGCTAAAACCCTCTGCATTTTTCACCTGTTCTAATTGATGACAGAAGAGCACTTCAAATGTGCCTAAACGCAAGTCGTTTTGAAAACAGTAGAGTATGTCTAGTCTGTTGTAGGGCGCAGAGTAGCGCAGCGGAAGCGTGTTGGGCCCAAAACCCAGAGGTCGATGGATCAAAACCATCCTCTGCTAAGACAGCTTTACTTATAAACATACTCTGTTCCTACTTGAAGAAAAGCTGTCACATCTCTGTGCTAAAACCCTTTGTTGTTTTCACCTGATCTCATTTATGACAAGGCACTTCGTGTGCGCTTCATGTGTGCCTAAACGCAAGTCCTTTTGAAAACACCTGTGAATGTGAGTTCTTCTATGGTGAGCAGAGTGGCGCAGCGGAAGCGTGCTGGGCCCATAACCCAGAGGTCGATGGATCGAAACCATCCTCTGCTAAAGCTTCTTCACTTATGTCCATGTTTTATCCCAAATAAAGAGCAACTTCCACATCCAGCTTGTTCATTCAGAAAATCTGTGTGTTTGTGTGTGTATGCCCTGTTCTAACGCCTCATTGACTAAGCCACCTGAATGAGATGGACAATTAGTAGGGCAAGCGAGTCATGTCCCAGTGGCCTATCGAAGTAGTCGTTATCCAGATTACTTTGTGTGCTGGCCTTGTTTAAATGTCAATGCCGTTGTTGTCACTGAAGCCAAAGTAATGGGGGCACATGAGCACAGACTTTTAACAGCCCCAGTGGCCTAATGGATCACTGGCTTCCTAAGCCAGGGATTGTGGGTTCGAGTCCCATCTGGGGTGGTTTACAGCAGAGTGGCGCAGCGGAAGCGTGCTGGGCCCATAACCCAGAGGTTGATGGATCGAAACCATCCTCTGCTAAGACTGCTTTACTTATAAACATACTCTGTTCCTACTTGAAGAAAAGCTGTCACATCTCTGTGCTAAAACCCTTTGTTAATTTCACCTGATCTCATTTATGACAAGGCACTTCATGTGTGCCTAAACGCAAGTCCTTTTGAAAACACCTGTGAATGGGAGCTCATCTATGGTGAGCAGAGTGGCGCAGCGGAAGCGTGCCGGGCCCATAACCCAGAGGTCGATGGATCGAAACCATCCTCTGCTAAGACTGCTTTACTTATGTCCATGTTTTATCCCAAATAAAGAGCAACTTCCACATCTAGCTTGTTCATTCAGTAAATCTGTGTGTTTGTGTGTGTATGCCCTGTTCTAACGCCTCATTGACTAAGCCACCTGAATGAGATAGACAATTAGTAGGGCAAGCGAGTCATGCCCCAGTGGCCTATCGAAGTAGTCGTTATCCAGATTACTTTGTGTGCTGGCCTTGTTTAAATGTCAATGCGTTGTTGTCACTGAAGACAAAGTAATGGGGGCACATGAGCACAGACTTTTAACAGCCCCAGTGGCCTAATGGATCACTGGCTTCCTAAGCCAGGGATTGTGGGTTCGAGTCCCGTCTGGGGTGGTTTGCAGCTGAAGCGTGCTGGGCCCATAACCCAGAGGTTGATGGATCGAAACCATCGTCTGCTAAGACTGCTTTACTTATAAACATACTCTGTTCCTACTTGAAGAAAAGCTGTCACATCTCTGTGCTAAAACCCTTTGTTAATTTCACCTGATCTCATTTATGACAAGGCACTTCATGTGTGCCTAAACACAAGTCCTTTTGAAAACACCTTTGAATGGGAGCTCATCTATGGTGAGCAGAGTGGCGCAGCGGAAGCGTGCTGGGCCCATAACCCAGAGGTTGATGGATCAAAACCATCCTCTGCTAAGACTGCTTTACTTATTTACATGCTCTGTTCCTACTTGAAGAAAAGTTGCCTCAGCTGTGTGCTAAAACCCTTTGTTGTTTTCACCTGATATCATTTATGACAAGGCACTTCGTGTGCACTTCATGCGTGCCTAAACGCAAGTCCTTTTGAAAACACCTGTGAATGTGAGTTCTTCTATGGTTTAGCAGAGTGGCGCAGCGGAAGCGTGCTGGGCCCATAACCCAGAGGTCGATGGATCGAAACCATCCTCTGCTAAAGCTTCTTCACTTATGTCCATGTTTTATCCCAAATAAAGAGCAACTTCCACATCCAGCTTGTTCATTCAGAAAATCTGTGTGTTTGTGTGTGTATGCCCTGTTCTAACGCCTCATTGACCAAGCCACCTGAATGAGATAGACAATTAGTAGGGCAAGCGAGTCATGCCCCAGTGGCCTATCGAAGTAGTCGTTATCCAGATTACTTTGTGTGCTGGCCTTGTTTAAATGTCAATGCCGTTGTTGTCACTGAAGCCAAAGTAATGGGGGCACATGAGCACAGACTTTTAACAGCCCCAGTGGCCTAATGGATCACTGGCTTCCTAAGCCAGGGATTGTGGGTTCGAGTCCCATCTCGGGTGGTTTACAGCAGAGTGGCGCAGCGGAAGCGTGCTGGGCCCATAACCCAGAGGTCGATGGATCGAAACCATCCTCTGCTAAGACTGCTTTACTTATAAACATACTCTGTTCCTACTTGAAGAAAAGCTGTCACATCTCTGTGCTAAAACCCTTTGTTGATTTCACCTGATCTCATTTATGACAAGGCACTTCATGTGTGCCTAAACGCAAGTCCTTTTGAAAACACCTGTGAATGGGAGCTCACCTATGGCGAGCAGAGTGGCGCAGCGGAAGCGTGCTGGGCCCATAACCCAGAGGTCGATGGATCGAAACCATCCTCTGCTAAGACTACTTTACTTATTTACATGCTCTGTTCCTACTTGAAGAAAAGTTGCCTCAGCTGTGTGCTAAAACCCTCTGCATTTTTCACCTGTTCTAATTGATGACAGAAGAGCACTTCAAATGTGCCTAAACGCAAGTCGTTTTGAAAACAGTAGAGTATGTCTAGTCTGTTGTAGGGCGCAGAGTAGCCCAGCGGAAGCGTGCTGGGCCCATAACCCAGAGGTCGATGGATCAAAACCATCCTCTGCTAAGACAGCTTTACTTATAAACATACTCTGTTCCTACTTGAAGAAAAGCTGTCACATCTCTGTGCTAAAACCCTTTGTTGTTTTCACCTGATCTCATTTATGACAAGGCACTTCGTGTGCACTTCATGTGTGCCTAAACGCAAGTCCTTTTGAAAACACCTGTGAATGTGAGTTCGTCTCTGGTGAGCAGAGTGGCGCAGCGGAAGCGTGCTGGGCCCATAACCCAGAGGTCGATGGATCGAAACCATCCTCTGCTAAAGCTTCTTCCCTTATGTCCATGTTTTATCCCAAATAAAGAGCAACTTCCACATCCAGCTTGTTCATTCAGAAAATCTGTGTGTTTGTGTGTGTATGCCCTGTTCTAACGCCTCATTGACTAAGCCACCTGAATGAGATGGACAATTAGTAGGGCAAGCGAGTCATGCCCCAGTGGCCTATCGAAGTTGTCATTATCCGAATTACTTTGTGTGCTGGCATTGTGTAAATGCCAATGCCGTTGTTGTCACTGAAGCCAAAGTAATGGGGGCACATGAGCACAGATTTTTAACAGCCCCAGTGGCCTAATGGATCACTGGCTTCCTAAGCCAGGGATTGTGGGTTTGAGTCCCATCTGGGGTGGTTTACAGCAGAGTGGCGCAGCGGAAGCGTGCTGGGCCCATAACCCAGAGGTCGATGGATCGAAACCATCCTCTGCTAAGACTGCTTTACTTATAAACATACTCTGTTCCTACTTGAAGAAAAGCTGTCACATCTCTGTGCTAAAACCCTTTGTTGATTTCACCTGATCTCGTTTATGACAAGGCATTTCATGTGTGCCTAAACGCAAGTCCTTTTGAAAACACCTGTGAATGGGAGCTCATCTATGGCGAGCAGAGTGGCGCAGCGAAAGCGTGCTGGGCCCATAACCCAGAGGTCGATGGATCGAAACCATCCTCTGCTAAGACTGCTTTACTTATTTACATGCTCTGTTCCTACTTGAAAAAAAGTTGCCTCAGCTGTGTGCTAAAACCCTCTGCTTTTTTCACCTGTTCTAATTGATGACAGAAGAGCACTTCAAATGTGCCTAAACGCAAGTCATTTTGAAAACAGTAGAGTATGTCTAGTCTGTTGTAGGGCGCAGAGTAGCGCAGCGGAAGCGTGCTGGGCCCATAACCCAGAGGTCGATGGATCAAAACCATCCTCTGCTAAGACAGCTTTACTTATAAACATACTCTGTTCCTACTTGAAGAAAAGCTGTCACATCTCTGTGCTAAAACCCTTTGTTGTTTTCACCTGATCTCATTTATGACAAGGCACTTCGTGTGCACTTCATGTGTGCCTAAACGCAAGACCTTTTGAAAACACCTGTGAATGTAAGTTCTTCTATGTTGAGCAGAGTGGCGCAGCGGAAGCGTGCTGGGCCCATAACCCAGAGGTCGATGGATCGAAACCATCCTCTGCTAAGACTGCTTTACTTATAAACATACTCTGTTCCTACTTGAAGAAAAGCTGTCACTTCTCTGTGCTAAAACCCTTTTTTTGATTTCACCTGATCTCATTTATGACAAGGCACTTCATGTGTGCCTAAACGCAAGTCCTTTTGAAAACACCTGTGAATGGGAGCTCACCTATGGCGAGCAGAGTGGCGCAGCGGAAGCGTGCTGAGCCCATAACCCAGAGGTCGATGGATCGAAACCATCCTCTGCTAAGACTGCTTTACTTATTTACATGCTCTGTTCCTACTTGAAGAAAAGTTGCCTCAGCTGTGTGCTAAAACCCTCTGCATTTTTCATCTGTTCTAATTGATGACAGAAGAGCACTTCAAATGTGCCTAAACGCAAGTCGTTTTGAAAACAGTAGAGTATGTCTAGCCTGTTGTAGGGCACAGAGTAGCGCGGCGGAAGCGTGCTGGGCCCATAACCCAGAGGTCGATGGATCAAAACCATCCTCTGCTAAGACAGCTTTACTTATAAACATACTCTGTTCCTACTTGAAGAAAAGCTGTCACATCTCTGTGCTAAAACCCTTTGTTGTTTTCACCTGATCTCATTTATGACAAGGCACTTCGTGTGCACTTCATGTGGGCCTAAACGCAAGTCCTTTTGAAAACACCTGTGAATGTGAGTTCGTCTATGGTGAGCAGAGTGGCGCAGCGGAAGCGTGCTGGGCCCATAACCCAGAGGTTGATGGATCGAAACCATCCTCTGCTAAAGCTTCTTCCCTTATGTCCATGTTTTATCCCAAATAAAGAGCAACTTCCACATCCATTTTGTTCATTCAGAAAATCTGTGTGTTTGTGTGTGTATGCCCTGTTCTAACGCCTCATTGACTAAGCCACCTGAATGAGATAGACAATTAGTAGGGCAAGCGAGTCATGCCCCAGTGGCCTATCGAAGTAGTCGTTATCCAGATTACTTTGTGTGCTGGCCTTGTTTAAATGTCAATGCCGTTGTTGTCACTGAAGCCAAAGTAATGGGGGCACATGAGCACAGACTTTTAACAGCCCCAGTGGCCTAATGGATCACTGGCTTCCTAAGCCAGGGATTGTGGGTTCGAGTCCCATCTGGGGTGGTTTACAGCAGAGTGGCGCAGCTGAAGCGTGCTGTGCACATAACCCAGAGGTTGATGGATCGAAACCATCCTCTGCTAAGTCTGCTTTACTTATAAACATACTCTGTTCCTACTTGAAGAAAAGCTGTCACATCTCTGTGCTAAAACCCTTTGTTAATTTCACCTGATCTCATTTATGACAAGGCACTTCATTTGTGCCTAAACGCAAGTCCTTTTGAAAACACCTTTGAATGGGAGCTCATCTATGGTGAGCAGAGTGGCGCAGCGGAAGCTTGCTGGGCCCATAAGCCAGAGGTTGATGGATCGAAACCATCCTCTGCTAAAGCTTTTTCCCTTATATCCATGTTTTATCCCAAATAAAGAGCAACTTCCACATCCAGCTTGTTCATTCAGAAAATCTGTGTGTTTGTGTGTGTATGCCCTGTTCTAACGCCTCATTGACTAAGCCATCTGAATGAGATAGACAATTAGTAGGGCAAGCGAGTCATGCCCCAGTGGCCTATCGAAGTAGTCGTTATCCGGATTACTTTGTGTGCTGGCATTGTGTAAATGCCAATGCCGTTGTTGTCACTGAAGCCAAAGTAATGGGGGCACATGAGCACAGATTTTTAACAGCCCCAGTGGCCTAATGGATAAGGCACTGGCCTCCTAAGCCAGGTATTGTGGGTTCGAGTTCCATCTGGGGTGGGTTACAGCAGAGTGGCGCAGCGGAAGTGTGCTGGGCCCATAATCCAGAGGTCGATGGATCGAAACCATCCTCTGCTAAAGCTTCTTCACTTATGTCCATGTTTTATCCCAAATAAAGAGCAACTTCCACATCCAGCTTGTTCATTCAGAAAATCTGTGTGTTTGTGTGTGTATGCCCTGTTCTAACGCCTCATTGACTAAGCCACCTGAATGAGATGGACAATTAGTAGGGCAAGCTAGTCATGCCCCAGTGGCCTATCGAAGTTGTCATTATCCGGATTACTTTGTGTGCTGGCATTGTGTAAATGCCAATGCCGTTGTTGTCACTGAAGCCAAAGTAATGGGGGCACATGAGCACAGATTTTTAACAGCCCCAGTGACCTAATGGATAAGGCACTGGCCTCCTAAGCCAGGGATTGTGGGTTCGAGTCCCATCTGTGGTGGGTTACAGCAGAGTGGCGCAGCGGAAGCGTGCTGGGCCCATAACCCAGAGGTCGATGGATCGAAACCATCCTCTGCTAACACTGCTTTACTTAGTTACATGCTCTGTTCCTACTTGAAAAAAAGTTGCCTCAGCTGTGTGCTAAAACCCTCTGCATTTTTCACCTGTTCTAATTGATGACAGAAGAGCACTTCAAATGTGCCTAAACGCAAGTCATTTTGAAAACAGTAGAGTATGTCTAGTCTTTTGTAGGGCGCAGGGTAGCGCAGCGGAAGCGTGCTGGGCCCATAACCCAGAGGTTGATGGATCAAAACCATCCTCTGCTAAGACAGCTTTACTTATAAACATACTCTGTTCCTACTTGAAGAAAAGCTGTCACATCTCTGTGCTAAAACCCTTTGTTGTTTTCACCTGATCTCATTTATGACAAGGCACTTCGTGTGCACTTCATGTGTGCCTAAACGCAAGACCTTTTGAAAACACCTGTGAATGTGAGTTCTTCTATGGTGAGCAGAGTGGCGCAGCGGAAGCGTGCTGGGCCCTTAACCCAGAGGTCGATGGATCGAAACCATCCTCTGCTAAAGCTTCTTCACTTATGTCCATGTTTTATCCCAAATAAAGAGCAACTTCCACATCTAGCTTGTTCATTCAGAAAATCTGTGTGTTTGTGTGTGTATGCCCTGTTCTAACGCCTCATTGACTAAGCCACCTGAATGAGATAGACAATTAGTAGGGCAAGCGAGTCATGCCCCAGTGGCCTATCGAAGTAGTCGTTATCCAGATTACTTTGTGTGCTGGCCTTGTTTAAATGTCAATGCCGTTGTTGTCACTGAAGCCAAAGTAATGGGGGCACATGAGCACAGACTTTTAACAGCCCCAGTGGCCTAATGGATCACTGGCTTCCTAAGCCAGGGATTGTGGGTTTGAGTCCCATCTGGGGTGGTTTACAGCAGAGTGTCGCAGCTGAAGCGTGCTGGGCCCATAACCCAGAGGTTGATGGATCGAAACCATCCTCTGCTAAGACTGCTTTATTTATAAACATACTCTGTTCCTACTTGAAGAAAAGCTGTCACATCTCTGTGCTAAAACCCTTTGTTAATTTCACCTGATCTCATTTATGACAAGGCACTTCATGTGTGCCTAAACGCAAGTCCTTTTGAAAACACCTTTGAATGGGAGCTCATCTATGGTGAGCAGAGTGGCGCAGCGGAAGCGTGCTGGGCCCATAACCCAGAGGTTGATGGATCGAAACCATCCTCTGCTAAGACTGCTTTACTTATTTACATGCTCTGTTCCTACTTGAAGAAAAGTTGCCTCAGCTGTGTGCTAAAACCCTTTGTTGTTTTCACCTGATATCATTTATGACAAGGCACTTCGTGTGCACTTCATGCGTGCCTAAACGCAAGTCCTTTTGAAAACACCTGTGAATGTGAGTTCTTCTATGGTGAGCAGAGTGGCGCAGCGGAAGCGTGCTGGGCCCATAACCCAGAAGTTGATGGATCGAAACCATCCTCTGCTAAAGCTTCTTCACTTATGTCCATGTTTTATCCCAAATAAAGAGCAACTTCCACATCCAGCTTGTTCATTCAGAAAATCTGTGTGTTTGTGTGTGTATGCCCTGTTCTAACGCCTCATTGACTAAGCCACCTGAATGAGATAGACAATTAGTAGGGCAAGCGAGTCATGCCCCAGTGGCCTATCGAAGTAGTCGTTATCCAGATTACTTTGTGTGCTGGCCTTGTTTAAATGTCAATGCCGTTGTTGTCACTGAAGCCAAAGTAATGGGGGCACATGAGCACAGACTTTTAACAGCCCCAGTGGCCTAATGGATCACTGGCTTCCTAAGCCAGGGATTGTGGGTTCGAGTCCCATCTCGGGTGGTTTACAGCAGAGTGGCGCAGCGGAAGCGTGCTGGGCCCATAACCCAGAGGTCGATGGATCGAAACCATCCTCTGCTAAGACTGCTTTACTTATAAACATACTCTGTTCCTACTTGAAGAAAAGCTGTCACATCTCTGTGCTAAAACCATTTGTTGATTTCACCTGATCTCATTTATGACAAGGCACTTCATGTGTGCCTAAACGCAAGTCCTTTTGAAAACACCTGTGAATGGGAGCTCACCTATGGCGAGCAGAGTGGCGCAGCGGAAGCGTGCTGGGCCCATAACCCAGAGGTCGATGGACCGAAACCATCCTCTGCTAAGACTGCTTTACTTATTTACATGCTCTGTTCCTACTTGAAGAAAAGTTGCCTCAGCTGTGTGCTAAAACCCTCTGCATTTTTCACCTGTTCTAATTGATGACAGAAGAGCACTTCAAATGTGCCTAAACGCAAATCGTTTTGAAAACAGTAGAGTATGTCTAGTCTGTTGTAGGGCGCAGAGTAGCGCAGCTGAAGCGTGCTGGGCCCATAACCCAGAGGTCGATGGATCAAAACCATCCTCTGCTAAGACAGCTTTACTTATAAACATACTCTGTTCCTACTTGAAGAAAAGCTGTCACATCTCTGTGCTAAAACCCTTTGTTGTTTTCACCTGATCTCATTTATGACAAGGCACTTCGTGTGCACTTCATGTGTGCCTAAACTCAAGTCCTTTTGAAAACACCTGTGAATGTTAGTTCTTCTATTGTGAGCAGAGTGGCGCAGCGGAAGCGTGCTGGGCCCATAACCCAGAGGTCGATGGATCGAAACCATCCTCTGCTAAAGCTTCTTCACTTATGTCCATGTTTTATCCCAAATAAAGAGCAACTTCCACATCCAGCTTGTTCATTCAGAAAATCTGTGTGTTTGTGTGTGTATGCCCTGTTCTAACGCCTCATTGACTAAGCCACCTGAATGAGATGGACAATTAGTAGGGCAAGCTAGTCATGCCCCAGTGGCCTATCGAAGTTGTCATTATCCGGATTACTTTGTGTGCTGGCCTTGTTTAAATGTCAATGCCGTTGTTGTCACTGAAGCCAAAGTAATGGGGGCACATGAGCACAGACTTTTAACAGCCCCAGTGGCCTAATGGATCACTGGCTTCCTAAGCCAGGGATTGTGGGTTCGAGTCCCATCTCGGGTGGTTTACAGCAGAGTGGCGCAGCGGAAGCGTGCTGGGCCCATAACCCAGAGGTCGATGGATCGAAACCATCCTCTGCTAAGACTGCTTTACTTATAAACATACTCTGTTCCTACTTGAAGAAAAGCTGTCACATCTCTGTGCTAAAACCATTTGTTGATTTCACCTGATCTCATTTATGACAAGGCACTTCATGTGTGCCTAAACGCAAGTCCTTTTGAAAACACCTGTGAATGGGAGCTCACCTATGGCGAGCAGAGTGGCGCAGCGGAAGCGTGCTGGGCCCATAACCCAGAGGTCGATGGATCGAAACCATCCTCTGCTAAGACTGCTTTACTTATTTACATGCTCTGTTCCTACTTGAAGAAAAGTTGCCTCAGCTGTGTGCTAAAACCCTCTGCATTTTTCACCTGTTCTAATTGATGACAGAAGAGCACTTCAAATGTGCCTAAACGCAAATCGTTTTGAAAACAGTAGAGTATGTCTAGTCTGTTGTAGGGCGCAGAGTAGCGCAGCTGAAGCGTGCTGGGCCCATAACCCAGAGGTCGATGGATCAAAACCATCCTCTGCTAAGACAGCTTTACTTATAAACATACTCTGTTCCTACTTGAAGAAAAGCTGTCACATCTCTGTGCTAAAACCCTTTGTTGTTTTCACCTGATCTCATTTATGACAAGGCACTTCGTGTGCACTTCATGTGTGCCTAAACTCAAGTCCTTTTGAAAACACCTGTGAATGTTAGTTCTTCTATTGTGAGCAGAGTGGCGCAGCGGAAGCGTGCTGGGCCCATAACCCAGAGGTCGATGGATCGAAACCATCCTCTGCTAAAGCTTCTTCACTTATGTCCATGTTTTATCCCAAATAAAGAGCAACTTCCACATCCAGCTTGTTCATTCAGAAAATCTGTGTGTTTGTGTGTGTATGCCCTGTTCTAACGCCTCATTGACTAAGCCACCTGAATGAGATGGACAATTAGTAGGGCAAGCTAGTCATGCCCCAGTGGCCTATCGAAGTTGTCATTATCCGGATTACTTTGTGTGCTGGCATTGTGTAAATGCCAATGCCGTTGTTGTCACTGAAGCCAAAGTAATGGGGGCACATGAGCACAGATTTTTAACAGCCCCAGTGACCTAATGGATAAGGCACTGGCCTCCTAAGCCAGGGATTGTGGGTTCGAGTCCCATCTGTGGTGGGTTACAGCAGAGTGGCGCAGCGGAAGCGTGCTGGGCCCATAACCCAGAGGTCGATGGATCGAAACCATCCTCTGCTAACACTGCTTTACTTAGTTACATGCTCTGTTCCTACTTGAAAAAAAGTTGCCTCAGCTGTGTGCTAAAACCCTCTGCATTTTTCACCTGTTCTAATTGATGACAGAAGAGCACTTCAAATGTGCCTAAACGCAAGTCATTTTGAAAACAGTAGAGTATGTCTAGTCTTTTGTAGGGCGCAGGGTAGCGCAGCGGAAGCGTGCTGGGCCCATAACCCAGAGGTTGATGGATCAAAACCATCCTCTGCTAAGACAGCTTTACTTATAAACATACTCTGTTCCTACTTGAAGAAAAGCTGTCACATCTCTGTGCTAAAACCCTTTGTTGTTTTCACCTGATCTCATTTATGACAAGGCACTTCGTGTGCACTTCATGTGTGCCTAAACGCAAGACCTTTTGAAAACACCTGTGAATGTGAGTTCTTCTATGGTGAGCAGAGTGGCGCAGCGGAAGCGTGCTGGGCCCTTAACCCAGAGGTCGATGGATCGAAACCATCCTCTGCTAAAGCTTCTTCACTTATGTCCATGTTTTATCCCAAATAAAGAGCAACTTCCACATCTAGCTTGTTCATTCAGAAAATCTGTGTGTTTGTGTGTGTATGCCCTGTTCTAACGCCTCATTGACTAAGCCACCTGAATGAGATAGACAATTAGTAGGGCAAGCGAGTCATGCCCCAGTGGCCTATCGAAGTAGTCGTTATCCAGATTACTTTGTGTGCTGGCCTTGTTTAAATGTCAATGCCGTTGTTGTCACTGAAGCCAAAGTAATGGGGGCACATGAGCACAGACTTTTAACAGCCCCAGTGGCCTAATGGATCACTGGCTTCCTAAGCCAGGGATTGTGGGTTCGAGTCCCATCTGGGGTGGTTTACAGCAGAGTGGCGCAGCTGAAGCGTGCTGGGCCCATAACCCAGAGGTTGATGGATCGAAACCATCCTCTGCTAAGACTGCTTTACTTATAAACATACTCTGTTCCTACTTGAAGAAAAGCTGTCACATCTCTGTGCTAAAACCCTTTGTTAATTTCACCTGATCTCATTTCTGACAAGGCACTTCATGTGTGCCTAAACGCAAGTCCTTTTGAAAACACCTTTGAATGGGAGCTCATCTATGGTGAGCAGAGTGGCGCAGCGGAAGCGTGCTGGGCCCATAACCCAGAGGTTGATGGATCGAAACCATCCTCTGCTAAGACTGCTTTACTTATTTACATGCTCTGTTCCTACTTGAAGAAAAGTTGCCTCAGCTGTGTGCTAAAACCCTTTGTTGTTTTCACCTGATCTCATTTCTGACAAGGCACTTCATGTGTGCCTAAACGCAAGACCTTTTGAAAACACCTGTGAATGTGAGTTCTTCTATGGTGAGCAGAGTGGCGCAGCGGAAGCGTGCTGGGCCCATAACCCAGAGGTCGATGGATCGAAACCATCCTCTGCTAAAGCTTCTTCACTTATGTCCATGTTTTATCCCAAATAAAGAGCAACTTCCACATCCAGCTTGTTCATTCAGAAAATCTGTGTGTTTGTGTGTGTATGCCCTGTTCTAACGCCTCATTGACTGAGCCACCTGAATGAGATAGACAATTAGTAGGGCAAGCGAGTCATGCCCCAGTGGCCTATCGAAGTAGTCGTTATCCAGATTACTTTGTGTGCTGGCCTTGTTTAAATGTCAATGCCGTTGTTGTCACTGAAGCCAAAGTAATGGGGGCACATGAGCACAGATTGTTAACAGCCCCAGTGGCCTAATGGATAAGGCACTGGCCTCCTAAGCCAGGGATTGTGGGTTCGAGTCCCATCTGGGGTGGTTTACAGCAGAGTGGCGCAGCGGAAGCGTGCTGGGCCCATAACCCAGAGGTCGATGGATCGAAACCATCCTCTGCTAACACTGCTTTACTTATAAACATACTCTGTTCCTACTTGAAGAAAAGCTGTCACATCTCTGTGCTAAAACCCTTTGTTGATTTCACCTGATCTCATTTATGACAAGGACCATACCACCTTGAGCACGCCCTTTCCTGTTTGACACAGGAAGTGTGAGGTGGCAGTTTGGAGAGAAAGGCTCTCCTATTTTTTGTTTTTTTTTCTTATTGTTATTTCATTTGATAACTTTTTAAGTTTATAGTTTTCCTGTTAATTTACTTTTGTTTAAACCTCAGACAGGTTTTTTTTTTTCCTGTCTGAGGTTTTATTTTTTCAAAATGACTGATACTACGGCTATGGAACAGGAACGGATATTAGACCAAGAGACTGAGGATAACGATTATACTGAAAGTAACAAAGTAAAGGACAATGGAAAAGATAAAGGTGACAATGAAACATGGGCAATGGTTGTAACGAGGAGAAAAAAGAATGGAATGGATACAAGGAGTAGAGGATCAGAAGAGCTACAAACAAGTCAAGGTAACCAATCAAGACATCATATGGATGGAAGACGAGAAGAAGGTCAAAGAAATGAGACAATGAAAAAGATAAAAAGTCAATCGAAATATCAGAGAGATTACAAAAAAGAAACAACGCTAACCATGCCTGTTAATGATCCAGAGAAAATAACCGTAATGATGATAATAAAGGCTGTGGAAGACAAGACTGGAATTGGAAAACTGTATGGACTGAGGAAAAAAAGTAATTTTGACTATGAAATAACAATGGAAAATCAGATGGACTGTGACAAGCTAAGGGATGGATTACTGGTTGATGGGCAATTCTGTAAGATCAAAAAACTATGTGAAATTGAAAGAATGGTCTCTTTTTTGCATTTGCCCAACTACATAAAAGATGATGAGATAATTAAGAAGTTGGAGGATTGGGGAGTAAATCCAATTCTTCCTTTGAAGAGGAGATACTATCCGGGCACTACTGTTGCAGATGGAACGAGGTTCTTAAGGGTAAAATTCCCACAGGACATTGTGACTTTGCCATACAATGTAAAGTTTGACACGGAGGAAGGACCGAAATTCTTCAGAGTAATTCATGATAACCAACTTAAGACTTGCAGAATATGTGCAAGTACAGATCATGAAAAAAAAGACTGTCCTAAATATGTCTGCAGAGATTGTCTGGAACAGGGGCATTTTGCGCGGGACTGCCTAGCCCCGCGGTGCCAAAGCTGTGAAAAGACATGGATGAGATGCACGTGTGAATCTGAAGGGGAGGGTCATTCAGAAATGGAGACAGAGGTGCAGGAACAAACGGAGGAAACCAGCAGTTGTAGAAGGAAAGACGACATCCTGGAGGTGAATGGAATTTCTGAGGATTTTTGTCAACAAGGAAAGGAGGAATGCATGAGGAGAGAGGACAATGGAGATAAAGAAATGGAAGTGTATATGGCAGAGACTGAGATACAACACACTACCGTTGATGATGGGCAAATTGAAGAGACGGAAGGTGTAATACTGAGTGAAGTTGAAGATGAGCGGAATAAAGAGGAGGTAAGAGATGAGGAGACTGGGTTGGAAAATAAAACATTGGACATTATGAACAAAAGACGTAAAAAGGCAGTAGTGCAAATAAATATTGAACAAGTATTAAAGAAACAAAAGTTAAGAAATGATAAATGATGATAAAGTAGATATATATTTGTAGATCTTAAGAGAGACCACATATGGATTATGGGTTGTCTTTGGTTTGGTTTTTTTATTTTTATTTTTTTATTTTTTTTATTATGAGTAATTTCTGTTTGGTCTCGATTAATGCTAGAGGGTTGTCGTCCAAATGGAAGTTTGAAAATGTAATTACTTTAACAAAACAAAGTGATATTATATGCATTCAAGAGACTAGATGGAATGAAACAATAATAGATGATTTTAAAAAATGTTGGGATGGAGAAATATGGTATAGCAATGATGTAAAAAAGAAAAAAGGTTTGGCGATACTCATTAGAAGGGGAGTAGTAGAATCAACAAATGTTCTATTTAAAGATAACCATGGAAGGATTTTAACTGTTAAAATAATGGATAAGGGGGAGGAAATAACAATATGCAACATACATGCTCCAAATGAAGATATAGAAAGAGTTACTTTTTTTAAAGAATTGAGTGTTTTAATCAATGGATGGAAGAATGTCATTGTTATAGGAGATTTTAATACTGTTTTAGAACGGAAAGATGTGGAAGATTATATGGTGTACAGAGCTGATGTTGGAAGAAAAGAATTGAAATGTATGATGGATAAACATAAATTAGTAGATGTATGGAGAGATAGAAACACAGTTAAGAGAGAATATTCAAGAAGACAGTGGGTGAATAACAGTTTAAAACAAAGTAGAATAGATTTTCTTTTATGTGACAGAAAATTTGAGCATTTTATTTCAAGAGTTTTTTATAAAATGTATAGTGGGAGTGACCATGATTTTTTATATGTAATGATGGATTTCAGTGGAGTAGAAAGAGGACCAGGTGTGTGGGTGTTTAATGCAGAACTCTTAAAGAATGATATTTATAAAATGGAAATAGAAAATTTAATTATTAATAGTGTAGATGATGTTTTATATGATGAAGCAATATGTGTGTGGTGGGACAATATAAAGTCAGACATTAAAAGATTATCGATAGAATGTTCTAAGAAAATACAGAAAGCAAAAAGAGCTAAAGAAAGAGAATTAAATAAAGAATGGGAAAATGAAATGAAAAAGGTAACAGAAGGAAACATGGACATTAGGAAAATAGTAGTACTAGAAGATCATTTTAAAAAAATGGAAGAGGACAAATGTGCAGGTGCTAGAATAAGAAGCAAGATAAGAAATACGGTGGAAGGAGAAAGAAGTACAAAATTTTTTTATGAAGTAGAAAAGACTAGACAAAAAGCTGATTTAATAAAGAATGTTTCATTGGAAGGTAAAAACATAAAAGATAAAGAAGGGGTTTTAAAAGCGATCCAGGATTTTTATGGTGTTTTATTTAGAACAGAAGGAGTCAATGAGGAAGATGAAGAATTCTTGTTAAATCAAATTAAAGTGAAAGTAAAAGAAGATGATAAAAAAATGTGTGATACAGACATAACCGAAGAGGAGATAAATGAAGCTATAATGCAATTAAGTAATGGGAAAAGTCCTGGTCTAGATGGTTTATCATCAGAATTTTATAAAGTTTTTAAAGACGTTTTAATACCGATTTTGAGAGATCTCTTCTTGGGTATCTTTCAGAACGGACAATTGAGTGAGAGTATGAAAAAAGGAATGATTAAGATCATTTATAAAAAGAAAGGGAATAAAGATGATTTGCGAAATTACAGACCATTAAGTATGCTTAATACTGATTATAAAATATTAGCAAAGATCTTTGCTAATAGACTTAAAAGAGTACTTCCTCATATTGTAAGAACCAATCAAGCGTACGGTGTATTAGGAAGGGATATTGCTGATACGGTGATGAGCATTAGAGACTTAATTTGTTATATGAAAGAGAAAAAGGGTGATGGTTTTTTATTCAGTATAGACTTAGAAAAGGCATTTGATAGGGTGGAACATAAATATTTATTTGATTTGATTAAACGGTTTGGGTTTGGAAAAATTTTTATAAAGTGGATGAAATGTTTTTATACAGATATTTTTAGTTGTATTAAAGTAAATGGTTTTTTAACAGATTATGTAGAAATATCAAGGTCCATAAGGCAAGGATGCCCCTTGTCAGCTCTATTATATACATTAGTAGCTGAACCGTTAGGGTTAGCGATAATGGGAGAAAAAGAAATAAAAGGCATTTTAATAGAAGGGAATAAAACGGAACAAAAAATTTTCCAGTATGCGGATGATACCACTTTGTTTCTAAAAGATTACAATAGTGTGGAAAAAGCTATGCGAATTTTTGATAGATACTGTCGGGGTTCAGGAGCAAAAGTAAATAAGGAGAAAACTGAATATATGAAGATTGGTAAAGTGGAGGTTTCACAAAGAAATTGGTGCTACAAAGAACAGAAAAGCAACATAAAAATTTTAGGTATTACGCTTGGATGTGATGAAATTATTAATAGAGAAATAAATTGGGATGAAGTTGTGAACAAAATGGAAAAAAGATTAAATTTTTGGAAACAGAGAGTCTTGTTCCTAAAAGGAAAGGTGCTTGTTTTAAATTCTCTTTTTCTTTCTAAAATGTGGTACGTTTTAAGTGTCGTTTGTTTACCAGAGGGGGTATATAAGAGAATAAAATCTATGGTTTTAAAGTTTCTTTGGGATGGAAAGCCATCTAAAATTGCATATTATACAATCATCGGAAAGGTGGAAGATGGAGGATTAGGACTTATAGATCCATGGTTGAGAATGAAAAGCATGAGGATTAAAATTGTTAAAAAGTTTTTAATTGAAGAAGATATTGCGTGGAAAAGTGTAATGAGTTATTTTATTAATAAGTGTGGGAAAATGGGAGATGATTTTTTATGGATGGCTTTTAAGGATAATATGATAGGGAACATACCAGAGTTTTATAAAGAACTGTTGAGAGCCTGGAAGGCGTTTTATGATAATCTGTATGTAGAAATTGAGGGGAGAAAACAGTGTTTACAGCAACCCCTGTTTTTAAATCAAAATAATAAAGGCAAAAAACACATGTTTTATGGGAATTGGTTTGCAGTAGGTTTTAGACAAGTTAAAGACATATTTTATGAAGTGAAACCTGGATTTTTACCTACACAAGCAATAATTGACTCTCTGGAGGAAAGGGAAGATATAGAAGACAAAAGGAAAATTGAAGAACAATATACAAAATTAAAGTTAGCATTGCCAGAAAATTGGATAAAAGAAATTGAAGGGAAAAAAGAATGTGAGAATGAAAAATCAAAAGTTTTTTTAAAAATTGGGGATGATAAGATTGTTTTAAATGATTGTGTGGTCAAGATGTTCTATACCTGTTTATGTAAGTCTGTGTTTGTAAAACCTAAAGCAATAGAATATTGGGAGAAGTTATATGACAATTTTGATGCTTCGAAAATATGGAAAAGTGTAAGAGTGAAGTTTAAAAGCCCGGTTTTAGAAAATTTTGATTTTTTATTAAGACACAATTGTATGATGACAGAAATGATTTTATTTAAAAGCAGGTTATCGCAAGATGAATTATGTAAAGTGTGTTTAGAGAAAAAGGAAGGTGTATTGCATTTATTTTTGAAATGCGGAAAGTTAAATGATTTTTTTAAAATGTTAAAAAAGATGGTATGCTATTTGTTGTATGATGACATGATTACACTGGAAGAATGGGATATAATGCTTTTGTTTGGGTTTGATGGAAGGGCCAAAAATAAGTATGCTCTGAACTTTGTGTTAACACTTGCAAGATATGCTATATGGAGGAGGAGGAATATTATGAAACAAAAGAAAAAAGAAATATCGATAGCTTTATTATATAAACAAATCTTGATGGAGGAAATACACATATTATATGATTATTGTAAAACATTGGAAAATATGGAAATATTTGATAAATTTATTATAAAAGATAATCCATATGTTGTAAGAACTTGGACTGGTTTTGAAGTGATATTACCAGAAGATGTTTGAATGTTTGAATGTGTAAAATCATGTTATTATAAAGTGCTGATATTAGGAGATTCTTGAATGTTTGAATATGTAAATTATGTGATTTTAATGTAATTTATAAATAAAATAAAATAAATAAATAAAAAAAAGGTCGATGGGTCGAAACCATCCTCTGCTAAGACTGCTTTACTTCTAAACATACTCTGTTCCTACTTGAAGAAAAGCTGTCACATCTCTGTGCTAAAACCCTTTGTTAATTTCACCTGATCTCATTTATGACAAGGCACTTCATGTGTGCCTAAACGCAAGTCCTTTTGAAAACACCTGTGAATGGGAGCTCATCTATGGCGAGCAGAGTGGCGCAGCGGAAGCGTGCTGGGCCCATAACCCAGAGGTCGATGGATCGAAACCATCCTCTGCTAAGACTGCTTTACTTATTTACATGCTCTGTTCCTACTT
>CM060599.1:2238788-2281288 GCA_030578255.1 Tiaroga cobitis | reverse complement strand
ACTTTTAACAGCCCCAGTGGCCTAATGGATCACTGGCTTCCTAAGCCAGGGATTGTGGGTTCGAGTCCCATCTCGGGTGGTTTACAGCAGAGTGGCGCAGCGGAAGCGTGCTGGGCCCATAACCCAGAGGTCGATGGATCGAAACCATCCTCTGCTAAGACTGCTTTACTTATAAACATACTCTGTTCCTACTTGAAGAAAAGCTGTCACATCTCTGTGCTAAAACCATTTGTTGATTTCACCTGATCTCATTTATGACAAGGCACTTCATGTGTGCCTAAACGCAAGTCCTTTTGAAAACACCTGTGAATGGGAGCTCACCTATGGCGAGCAGAGTGGCGCAGCGGAAGCGTGCTGGGCCCATAACCCAGAGGTCGATGGATCGAAACCATCCTCTGCTAAGACTGCTTTACTTATTTACATGCTCTGTTCCTACTTGAAGAAAAGTTGCCTCAGCTGTGTGCTAAAACCCTCTGCATTTTTCACCTGTTCTAATTGATGACAGAAGAGCACTTCAAATGTGCCTAAACGCAAATCGTTTTGAAAACAGTAGAGTATGTCTAGTCTGTTGTAGGGCGCAGAGTAGCGCAGCTGAAGCGTGCTGGGCCCATAACCCAGAGGTCGATGGATCAAAACCATCCTCTGCTAAGACAGCTTTACTTATAAACATACTCTGTTCCTACTTGAAGAAAAGCTGTCACATCTCTGTGCTAAAACCCTTTGTTGTTTTCACCTGATCTCATTTATGACAAGGCACTTCGTGTGCACTTCATGTGTGCCTAAACTCAAGTCCTTTTGAAAACACCTGTGAATGTTAGTTCTTCTATTGTGAGCAGAGTGGCGCAGCGGAAGCGTGCTGGGCCCATAACCCAGAGGTCGATGGATCGAAACCATCCTCTGCTAAAGCTTCTTCACTTAAGTCCATGTTTTATCCCAAATAAAGAGCAACTTCCACATCCAGCTTGTTCATTCAGAAAATCTGTGTGTTTGTGTGTGTATGCCCTGTTCTAACGCCTCATTGACTAAGCCACCTGAATGAGATGGACAATTAGTAGGGCAAGCTAGTCATGCCCCAGTGGCCTATCGAAGTTGTCATTATCCGGATTACTTTGTGTGCTGGCATTGTGTAAATGCCAATGCCGTTGTTGTCACTGAAGCCAAAGTAATGGGGGCACATGAGCACAGATTTTTAACAGCCCCAGTGACCTAATGGATAAGGCACTGGCCTCCTAAGCCAGGGATTGTGGGTTCGAGTCCCATCTGTGGTGGGTTACAGCAGAGTGGCGCAGCGGAAGCGTGCTGGGCCCATAACCCAGAGGTCGATGGATCGAAACCATCCTCTGCTAACACTGCTTTACTTAGTTACATGCTCTGTTCCTACTTGAAAAAAAGTTGCCTCAGCTGTGTGCTAAAACCCTCTGCATTTTTCACCTGTTCTAATTGATGACAGAAGAGCACTTCAAATGTGCCTAAACGCAAGTCATTTTGAAAACAGTAGAGTATGTCTAGTCTTTTGTAGGGCGCAGGGTAGCGCAGCGGAAGCGTGCTGGGCCCATAACCCAGAGGTTGATGGATCAAAACCATCCTCTGCTAAGACAGCTTTACTTATAAACATACTCTGTTCCTACTTGAAGAAAAGCTGTCACATCTCTGTGCTAAAACCCTTTGTTGTTTTCACCTGATCTCATTTATGACAAGGCACTTCGTGTGCACTTCATGTGTGCCTAAACGCAAGACCTTTTGAAAACACCTGTGAATGTGAGTTCTTCTATGGTGAGCAGAGTGGCGCAGCGGAAGCGTGCTGGGCCCTTAACCCAGAGGTCGATGGATCGAAACCATCCTCTGCTAAAGCTTCTTCACTTATGTCCATGTTTTATCCCAAATAAAGAGCAACTTCCACATCTAGCTTGTTCATTCAGAAAATCTGTGTGTTTGTGTGTGTATGCCCTGTTCTAACGCCTCATTGACTAAGCCACCTGAATGAGATAGACAATTAGTAGGGCAAGCGAGTCATGCCCCAGTGGCCTATCGAAGTAGTCGTTATCCAGATTACTTTGTGTGCTGGCCTTGTTTAAATGTCAATGCCGTTGTTGTCACTGAAGCCAAAGTAATGGGGGCACATGAGCACAGACTTTTAACAGCCCCAGTGGCCTAATGGATCACTGGCTTCCTAAGCCAGGGATTGTGGGTTCGAGTCCCATCTGGGGTGGTTTACAGCAGAGTGGCGCAGCTGAAGCGTGCTGGGCCCATAACCCAGAGGTTGATGGATCGAAACCATCCTCTGCTAAGACTGCTTTACTTATAAACATACTCTGTTCCTACTTGAAGAAAAGCTGTCACATCTCTGTGCTAAAACCCTTTGTTAATTTCACCTGATCTCATTTCTGACAAGGCACTTCATGTGTGCCTAAACGCAAGTCCTTTTGAAAACACCTTTGAATGGGAGCTCATCTATGGTGAGCAGAGTGGCGCAGCGGAAGCGTGCTGGGCCCATAACCCAGAGGTTGATGGATCGAAACCATCCTCTGCTAAGACTGCTTTACTTATTTACATGCTCTGTTCCTACTTGAAGAAAAGTTGCCTCAGCTGTGTGCTAAAACCCTTTGTTGTTTTCACCTGATCTCATTTCTGACAAGGCACTTCATGTGTGCCTAAACGCAAGACCTTTTGAAAACACCTGTGAATGTGAGTTCTTCTATGGTGAGCAGAGTGGCGCAGCGGAAGCGTGCTGGGCCCATAACCCAGAGGTCGATGGATCGAAACCATCCTCTGCTAAAGCTTCTTCACTTATGTCCATGTTTTATCCCAAATAAAGAGCAACTTCCACATCCAGCTTGTTCATTCAGAAAATCTGTGTGTTTGTGTGTGTATGCCCTGTTCTAACGCCTCATTGACTGAGCCACCTGAATGAGATAGACAATTAGTAGGGCAAGCGAGTCATGCCCCAGTGGCCTATCGAAGTAGTCGTTATCCAGATTACTTTGTGTGCTGGCCTTGTTTAAATGTCAATGCCGTTGTTGTCACTGAAGCCAAAGTAATGGGGGCACATGAGCACAGACTTTTAACAGCCCCAGTGGCCTAATGGATCACTGGCTTCCTAAGCCAGGGATTGTGGGTTCGAGTCCCATCTCGGGTGGTTTACAGCAGAGTGGCGCAGCGTAAGCGTGCTGGGCCCATAACCCAGAGGTCAATGGATCGAAACCATCCTCTGCTAAGACTGCTTTACTTATAAACATACTCTGTTCCTACTTGAAGAAAAGCTGTCACATCTCTGTGCTAAAACCCTTTGTTGATTTCACCTGATCTCATTTATGACAAGGCACTTCATGTGTGCCTAAACGCAAGTCCTTTTGAAAACACCTGTGAATGGGAGCTCACCTATGGCGAGCAGAGTGGCGCAGCGGAAGCGTGCTGGGCCCATAACCCAGAGGTCGATGGATCGAAACCATCCTCTGCTAAGACTGCTTTACTTATTTACATGCTCTGTTCCTACTTGAAGAAAAGTTGCCTCAGCTGTGTGCTAAAACCCTCTGCATTTTTCACCTGTTCTAATTGATGACAGAAGAGCACTTCAAATGTGCCTAAACGCAAGTCGTTTTGAAAACAGTAGAGTATGTCTAGTCTGTTGTAGGGCGCAGAGTAGCGCAGCGGAAGCGTGCTGGGCCCATAACCCAGAGGTCGATGGATCAAAACCATCCTCTGCTAAGACAGCTTTACTTATAAACATACTCTGTTCCTACTTGAAGAAAAGCTGTCACATCTCTGTGCTAAACCCCTTTGTTGTTTTCACCTGATCTCATTTATGACAAGGCACTTCGTGTGCACTTCATGTGTGCCTAAACGCAAGTCCTTTTGAAAACACCTGTGAATGTGAGTTCTTCTATGGTGAGCAGAGTGGCGCAGCGGAAGCGTGCTGGGCCCATAACCCAGAGGTCGATGGATCGAAACCATCCTCTGCTAAAGCTTCTTCACTTATGTCCATGTTTTATCCCAAATAAAGAGCAACTTCCACATCCAGCTTGTTCATTCAGAAAATCTGTGTGTTTGTGTGTGTATGCCCTGTTCTAACGCCTCATTGACTAAGCCACCTGAATGAGATGGACAATTAGTAGGGCAAGCTAGTCATGCCCCAGTGGCCTATCGAAGTTGTCATTATCCGGATTACTTTGTGTGCTGGCATTGTGTAAATGCCAATGCCGTTGTTGTCACTGAAGCCAAAGTAATGGGGGCACATGAGCACAGATTTTTAACAGCCCCAGTGGCCTAATGGATAAGGCACTGGCCTCCTAAGCCAGGTATTGTGGGTTCGAGTTCCATCTGGGGTGGGTTACAGCAGAGTGGCGCAGCGGAAGTGTGCTGGGCCCATAATCCAGAGGTCGATGGATCGAAACCATCCTCTGCTAACACTGCTTTACTTATTTACATGCTCTGTTCCTACTTGAAAAAAAGTTGCCTCAGCTGTGTGCTAAAACCCTCTGCATTTTTCACCTGTTCTAATTGATGACAGAAGAGCACTTCAAATGTGCCTAAACGCAAGTCATTTTGAAAACAGTAGAGTATGTCTAGTCTGTTGTAGGGCGCAGAGTAGCGCAGCGGAAGCGTGCTGGGCCCATAACCCAGAGGTTGATGGATCAAAACCATCCTCTGCTAAGACAGCTTTACTTATAAACATACTCTGTTCCTACTTGAAGAAAAGCTGTCACATCTCTGTGCTAAAACCCTTTGTTGTTTTCCCCTGATCTCATTTATGACAAGGCACTTCGTGTGCACTTCATGTGTGCCTAAACGCAAGACCTTTTGAAAACACCTGTGAATGTGAGTTCTTCTATGGTGAGCAGAGTGGCGCAGCGGAAGCGTGCTGGGCCCATAACCCAGAGGTCGATGGATCGAAACCATCCTCTGCTAAGACTGCTTTACTTATGTCCATGTTTTATCCCAAATAAAGAGCAACTTCCACATCTAGCTTGTTCATTCAGAAAATCTGTGTGTTTGTGTGTGTATGCCCTGTTCTAACGCCTCATTGACTAAGCCACCTGAATGAGATGGACAATTAGTAGGGCAAGCTAGTCATGCCCCAGTGGCCTATCGAAGTTGTCATTATCCGGATTACTTTGTGTGCTGGCATTGTGTAAATGCCAATGCCGTTGTTGTCACTGAAGCCAAAGTAATGGGGGCACATGAGCACAGATTGTTAACAGCCCCAGTGGCCTAATGGATAAGGCACTGGCCTCCTAAGCCAGGGATTGTGGGTTCGAGTCCCATCTGGGGTGGTTTACAGCAGAGTGGCGCAGCGGAAGCGTGCTGGGCCCATAACCCAGAGGTCGATGGATCGAAACCATCCTCTGCTAACACTGCTTTACTTATAAACATACTCTGTTCCTACTTGAAGAAAAGCTGTCACATCTCTGTGCTAAAACCCTTTGTTGATTTCACCTGATCTCATTTATGACAAGGACCATACCACCTTGAGCACGCCCTTTCCTGTTTGACACAGGAAGTGTGAGGTGGCAGTTTGGAGAGAAAGGCTCTCCTATTTTTTGTTTTTTTTTCTTATTGTTATTTCATTTGATAACTTTTTAAGTTTATAGTTTTCCTGTTAATTTACTTTTGTTTAAACCTCAGACAGGTTTTTTTTTTTCCTGTCTGAGGTTTTATTTTTTCAAAATGACTGATACTACGGCTATGGAACAGGAACGGATATTAGACCAAGAGACTGAGGATAACGATTATACTGAAAGTAACAAAGTAAAGGACAATGGAAAAGATAAAGGTGACAATGAAACATGGGCAATGGTTGTAACGAGGAGAAAAAAGAATGGAATGGATACAAGGAGTAGAGGATCAGAAGAGCTACAAACAAGTCAAGGTAACCAATCAAGACATCATATGGATGGAAGACGAGAAGAAGGTCAAAGAAATGAGACAATGAAAAAGATAAAAAGTCAATCGAAATATCAGAGAGATTACAAAAAAGAAACAACGCTAACCATGCCTGTTAATGATCCAGAGAAAATAACCGTAATGATGATAATAAAGGCTGTGGAAGACAAGACTGGAATTGGAAAACTGTATGGACTGAGGAAAAAAAGTAATTTTGACTATGAAATAACAATGGAAAATCAGATGGACTGTGACAAGCTAAGGGATGGATTACTGGTTGATGGGCAATTCTGTAAGATCAAAAAACTATGTGAAATTGAAAGAATGGTCTCTTTTTTGCATTTGCCCAACTACATAAAAGATGATGAGATAATTAAGAAGTTGGAGGATTGGGGAGTAAATCCAATTCTTCCTTTGAAGAGGAGATACTATCCGGGCACTACTGTTGCAGATGGAACGAGGTTCTTAAGGGTAAAATTCCCACAGGACATTGTGACTTTGCCATACAATGTAAAGTTTGACACGGAGGAAGGACCGAAATTCTTCAGAGTAATTCATGATAACCAACTTAAGACTTGCAGAATATGTGCAAGTACAGATCATGAAAAAAAAGACTGTCCTAAATATGTCTGCAGAGATTGTCTGGAACAGGGGCATTTTGCGCGGGACTGCCTAGCCCCGCGGTGCCAAAGCTGTGAAAAGACATGGATGAGATGCACGTGTGAATCTGAAGGGGAGGGTCATTCAGAAATGGAGACAGAGGTGCAGGAACAAACGGAGGAAACCAGCAGTTGTAGAAGGAAAGACGACATCCTGGAGGTGAATGGAATTTCTGAGGATTTTTGTCAACAAGGAAAGGAGGAATGCATGAGGAGAGAGGACAATGGAGATAAAGAAATGGAAGTGTATATGGCAGAGACTGAGATACAACACACTACCGTTGATGATGGGCAAATTGAAGAGACGGAAGGTGTAATACTGAGTGAAGTTGAAGATGAGCGGAATAAAGAGGAGGTAAGAGATGAGGAGACTGGGTTGGAAAATAAAACATTGGACATTATGAACAAAAGACGTAAAAAGGCAGTAGTGCAAATAAATATTGAACAAGTATTAAAGAAACAAAAGTTAAGAAATGATAAATGATGATAAAGTAGATATATATTTGTAGATCTTAAGAGAGACCACATATGGATTATGGGTTGTCTTTGGTTTGGTTTTTTTTTTTTAATTTTTTTATTTTTTTTATTATGAGTAATTTCTGTTTGGTCTCGATTAATGCTAGAGGGTTGTCGTCCAAATGGAAGTTTGAAAATGTAATTACTTTAACAAAACAAAGTGATATTATATGCATTCAAGAGACTAGATGGAATGAAACAATAATAGATGATTTTAAAAAATGTTGGGATGGAGAAATATGGTATAGCAATGATGTAAAAAAGAAAAAAGGTTTGGCGATACTCATTAGAAGGGGAGTAGTAGAATCAACAAATGTTCTATTTAAAGATAACCATGGAAGGATTTTAACTGTTAAAATAATGGATAAGGGGGAGGAAATAACAATATGCAACATACATGCTCCAAATGAAGATATAGAAAGAGTTACTTTTTTTAAAGAATTGAGTGTTTTAATCAATGGATGGAAGAATGTCATTGTTATAGGAGATTTTAATACTGTTTTAGAACGGAAAGATGTGGAAGATTATATGGTGTACAGAGCTGATGTTGGAAGAAAAGAATTGAAATGTATGATGGATAAACATAAATTAGTAGATGTATGGAGAGATAGAAACACAGTTAAGAGAGAATATTCAAGAAGACAGTGGGTGAATAACAGTTTAAAACAAAGTAGAATAGATTTTCTTTTATGTGACAGAAAATTTGAGCATTTTATTTCAAGAGTTTTTTATAAAATGTATAGTGGGAGTGACCATGATTTTTTATATGTAATGATGGATTTCAGTGGAGTAGAAAGAGGACCAGGTGTGTGGGTGTTTAATGCAGAACTCTTAAAGAATGATATTTATAAAATGGAAATAGAAAATTTAATTATTAATAGTGTAGATGATGTTTTATATGATGAAGCAATATGTGTGTGGTGGGACAATATAAAGTCAGACATTAAAAGATTATCGATAGAATGTTCTAAGAAAATACAGAAAGCAAAAAGAGCTAAAGAAAGAGAATTAAATAAAGAATGGGAAAATGAAATGAAAAAGGTAACAGAAGGAAACATGGACATTAGGAAAATAGTAGTACTAGAAGATAATTTTAAAAAAATGGAAGAGGACAAATGTGCAGGTGCTAGAATAAGAAGCAAGATAAGAAATACGGTGGAAGGAGAAAGAAGTACAAAATTTTTTTATGAAGTAGAAAAGACTAGACAAAAAGCTGATTTAATAAAGAATGTTTCATTGGAAGGTAAAAACATAAAAGATAAAGAAGGGGTTTTAAAAGCGATCCAGGATTTTTATGGTGTTTTATTTAGAACAGAAGGAGTCAATGAGGAAGATGAAGAATTCTTGTTAAATCAAATTAAAGTGAAAGTAAAAGAAGATGATAAAAAAATGTGTGATACAGACATAACCGAAGAGGAGATAAATGAAGCTATAATGCAATTAAGTAATGGGAAAAGTCCTGGTCTAGATGGTTTATCATCAGAATTTTATAAAGTTTTTAAAGACGTTTTAATACCGATTTTGAGAGATCTCTTCTTGGGTATCTTTCAGAACGGACAATTGAGTGAGAGTATGAAAAAAGGAATGATTAAGATCATTTATAAAAAGAAAGGGAATAAAGATGATTTGCGAAATTACAGACCATTAAGTATGCTTAATACTGATTATAAAATATTAGCAAAGATCTTTGCTAATAGACTTAAAAGAGTACTTCCTCATATTGTAAGAACCAATCAAGCGTACGGTGTATTAGGAAGGGATATTGCTGATACGGTGATGAGCATTAGAGACTTAATTTGTTATATGAAAGAGAAAAAGGGTGATGGTTTTTTATTCAGTATAGACTTAGAAAAGGCATTTGATAGGGTGGAACATAAATATTTATTTGATTTGATTAAACGGTTTGGGTTTGGAAAAATTTTTATAAAGTGGATGAAATGTTTTTATACAGATATTTTTAGTTGTATTAAAGTAAATGGTTTTTTAACAGATTATGTAGAAATATCAAGGTCCATAAGGCAAGGATGCCCCTTGTCAGCTCTATTATATACATTAGTAGCTGAACCGTTAGGGTTAGCGATAATGGGAGAAAAAGAAATAAAAGGCATTTTAATAGAAGGGAATAAAACGGAACAAAAAATTTTCCAGTATGCGGATGATACCACTTTGTTTCTAAAAGATTACAATAGTGTGGAAAAAGCTATGCGAATTTTTGATAGATACTGTCGGGGTTCAGGAGCAAAAGTAAATAAGGAGAAAACTGAATATATGAAGATTGGTAAAGTGGAGGTTTCACAAAGAAATTGGTGCTACAAAGAACAGAAAAGCAACATAAAAATTTTAGGTATTACGCTTGGATGTGATGAAATTATTAATAGAGAAATAAATTGGGATGAAGTTGTGAACAAAATGGAAAAAAGATTAAATTTTTGGAAACAGAGAGTCTTGTTCCTAAAAGGAAAGGTGCTTGTTTTAAATTCTCTTTTTCTTTCTAAAATGTGGTACGTTTTAAGTGTCGTTTGTTTACCAGAGGGGGTATATAAGAGAATAAAATCTATGGTTTTAAAGTTTCTTTGGGATGGAAAGCCATCTAAAATTGCATATTATACAATCATCGGAAAGGTGGAAGATGGAGGATTAGGACTTATAGATCCATGGTTGAGAATGAAAAGCATGAGGATTAAAATTGTTAAAAAGTTTTTAATTGAAGAAGATATTGCGTGGAAAAGTGTAATGAGTTATTTTATTAATAAGTGTGGGAAAATGGGAGATGATTTTTTATGGATGGCTTTTAAGGATAATATGATAGGGAACATACCAGAGTTTTATAAAGAACTGTTGAGAGCCTGGAAGGCGTTTTATGATAATCTGTATGTAGAAATTGAGGGGAGAAAACAGTGTTTACAGCAACCCCTGTTTTTAAATCAAAATAATAAAGGCAAAAAACACATGTTTTATGGGAATTGGTTTGCAGTAGGTTTTAGACAAGTTAAAGACATATTTTATGAAGTGAAACCTGGATTTTTACCTACACAAGCAATAATTGACTCTCTGGAGGAAAGGGAAGATATAGAAGACAAAAGGAAAATTGAAGAACAATATACAAAATTAAAGTTAGCATTGCCAGAAAATTGGATAAAAGAAATTGAAGGGAAAAAAGAATGTGAGAATGAAAAATCAAAAGTTTTTTTAAAAATTGGGGATGATAAGATTGTTTTAAATGATTGTGTGGTCAAGATGTTCTATACCTGTTTATGTAAGTCTGTGTTTGTAAAACCTAAAGCAATAGAATATTGGGAGAAGTTATATGACAATTTTGATGCTTCGAAAATATGGAAAAGTGTAAGAGTGAAGTTTAAAAGCCCGGTTTTAGAAAATTTTGATTTTTTATTAAGACACAATTGTATGATGACAGAAATGATTTTATTTAAAAGCAGGTTATCGCAAGATGAATTATGTAAAGTGTGTTTAGAGAAAAAGGAAGGTGTATTGCATTTATTTTTGAAATGCGGAAAGTTAAATGATTTTTTTAAAATGTTAAAAAAGATGGTATGCTATTTGTTGTATGATGACATGATTACACTGGAAGAATGGGATATAATGCTTTTGTTTGGGTTTGATGGAAGGGCCAAAAATAAGTATGCTCTGAACTTTGTGTTAACACTTGCAAGATATGCTATATGGAGGAGGAGGAATATTATGAAACAAAAGAAAAAAGAAATATCGATAGCTTTATTATATAAACAAATCTTGATGGAGGAAATACACATATTATATGATTATTGTAAAACATTGGAAAATATGGAAATATTTGATAAATTTATTATAAAAGATAATCCATATGTTGTAAGAACTTGGACTGGTTTTGAAGTGATATTACCAGAAGATGTTTGAATGTTTGAATGTGTAAAATCATGTTATTATAAAGTGCTGATATTAGGAGATTCTTGAATGTTTGAATATGTAAATTATGTGATTTTAATGTAATTTATAAATAAAATAAAATAAATAAATAAAAAAAAGGTCGATGGGTCGAAACCATCCTCTGCTAAGACTGCTTTACTTCTAAACATACTCTGTTCCTACTTGAAGAAAAGCTGTCACATCTCTGTGCTAAAACCCTTTGTTAATTTCACCTGATCTCATTTATGACAAGGCACTTCATGTCTGCCTAAACGCAAGTCCTTTTGAAAACACCTGTGAATGGGAGCTCATCTATGGCGAGCAGAGTGGCGCAGCGGAAGCGTGCTGGGCCCATAACCCAGAGGTCGATGGATCGAAACCATCCTCTGCTAAGACTGCTTTACTTATTTACATGCTCTGTTCCTACTTGAAGAAGAGTTGCCTCAGCTGTGTGCTAAAACCCTCTGCATTTTTCACCTGTTCTAATTGATGACAGAAGAGCACTTCAAATGTGCCAAAACGCAAGTCATTTTGAAAACAGTAGAGTATGTCTAGTCTGTTGTAGGGCGCAGAGTAGCGCAGCGGAAGCGTGTTGGGCCCAAAACCCAGAGGTCGATGGATCAAAACCATCCTCTGCTAAGACAGCTTTACTTATAAACATACTCTGTTCCTACTTGAAGAAAAGCTGTCGCATCTCTGTGCTAAAACCCTTTGTTGTTTTCACCTGATCTCATTTATGACAAGGCACTTCGTGTGCGCTTCATGTGTGCCTAAACGCAAGTCCTTTTGAAAACACCTGTGAATGTGAGTTCTTCTATTGTGAGCAGAGTGGCGCAGCGGAAGCGTGCTGGGCCCATAACCCAGAGGTCGATGGATCGAAACCATCCTCTGCTAAAGCTTCTTCACTTATGTCCATGTTTTATCCCAAATAAAGAGCAACTTCCACATCCAGCTTGTTCATTCAGAAAATCTGTGTGTTTGTGTGTGCATGCCCTGTTCTAACGCCTCATTGACTAAGCCACCTGAATGAGATGGACAATTAGTAGGGCAAGCGAGTCATGTCCCAGTGGCCTATCGAAGTAGTCGTTATCCAGATTACTTTGTGTGCTGGCCTTGTTTAAATGTCAATGCCGTTGTTGTGACTGAAGCCAAAGTAATGGGGGCACATGAGTACAGACTTTTAACATCCCCAGTGGCCTAATGGATCACTGGCTTCCTAAGCCAGGGATTGTGGGTTCGAGTCCCATCTGGGGTGGTTTACAGCAGAGTGGCGTAGCGGAAGCGTGCTGGGCCCATAACCCAGAGGTCGATGGATCAAAACCATCCTCTGCTAAGACTGCTTTACTTATAAACATACTCTGTTCCTACTTGAAGAAAAGCTGTCACATCTCTGTGCTAAAACCCTTTGTTAATTTCACCTGATCTCATTTATGACAAGGCACTTCATGTGTGCCTAAACGCAAGTCCTTTTGAAAACACCTGTGAATGGGAGCTCTTCTATGGCGAGCAGAGTGGCGCAGTGGAAGCGTGCTGGGCCCATAACCCAGAGGTCGATGGATCGAAACCATCCTCTGCTAAAACTGCTTTACTTATTTACGTGCTCTGTTCCTACTTGAAGAAAAGTTGCCTCAGCTGTGTGCTAAAACCCTCTGCATTTTTCACCTGTTCTAATTGATGACAGAAGAGCACTTCAAATGTGCCTAAACGCAAGTCGTTTTGAAAACAGTAGAGTATGTCTAGTCTGTTGTAGGGCGCAGAGTAGCGCAGCGGAAGCGTGTTGGGCCCAAAACCCAGAGGTCGATGGATCAGAACCATCCTCTGCTAAGACAGCTTTACTTATAAACATACTCTGTTCCTACTTGAAGAAAAGCTGTCACATCTCTGTGCTAAAACCCTTTGTTGTTTTCACCTGATCTCATTTATGACAAGGCACTTCGTGTGCACTTCATGTGTGCCTAAACGCAAGTCCTTTTGAAAACACCTGTGAATGTGAGTTCTTCTATGGTGAGCAGAGTGGCGCAGCGGAAGCGTGCTGGGCCCATAACCCAGAGGTCGATGGATCAAAACCATCCTCTGCTAAAGCTTCTTCCCTTATGTCCATGTTTTATCCCAAATAAAGAGAAACTTCCACATCCAGCTTGTTCATTCAGAAAATCTGTGTGTTTGTGTGTGTATGCCCTGTTCTAACGCCTCATTGACTAAGCCACCTGAATGAAATAGACAAATAGTAGGGCAAGCGAGTCATGCCCCAGTGGCCTATCGAAGTAGTCGTTATCCGGATTACTTTGTGTGCTGACCTTGTTTAAACGCCAATGCCGTTGTTGTCACTGAAGCCAAAGTAATTGGGGCACATGAGCACAGACTTTTAACAGCCCCAGTGGCCTAATGGATCACTGGCTTCATAAGCCAGGGATTGTGGGTTCGAGTCCCATCTGGGGTGGTTTACAACAGAGTGGCGCAACGGAAGCGTGCTGGGCCCATAACCCAGAGGTCGATGGATCGAAACCGTCCTCTGCTAAGACTGCTTTACTTCTAAACATACTCTGTTCCTAATTGAAGAAAAGCTGTCACATCTCTGTGCTAAAACCCTTTGTTGATTTCACCCGATCTCATTTATGACAAGGCACTTCATGTGTGCCTAAACGCAAGTCCTTTTGAAAACACCTGTGAATGGGAGCTCATCTATGGCAAGCAGAGTGGCGCAGCGGAAGCGTGCTGGGCCCATAACCCAGAGGTTGATGGATCGAAACCATCCTCTGCTAAGACTGCTTTACTTATTTACGTGCTCTGTTCCTACTTGAAGAAAAGTTGCCTCAGCTGTGTGCTAAAACCCTCTGCATTTTTCACCTGTTCTAATTGATGACAGAAGAGCACTTCAAATGTGCCTAAACGCAAGTCGTTTTGAAAACAGTAGAGTATGTCTAGTCTGTTGTAGGGCGCAGAGTAGCGCAGCGGAAGCGTGTTGGGCCCAAAACCCAGAGTTCGATGGATCAGAACCATCCTCTGCTAAGACAGCTTTACTTATAAACATACTCTGTTCCTACTTGAAGAAAAGCTGTCACATCTCTGTGCTAAAACCCTTTGTTGTTTTCACCTGATCTCATTTATGACAAGGCACTTCGTGTGCTCTTCATGTGTGCCTAAACGCAAGTCCTTTTGAAAACACCTGTGAATGTGAGCTCTTCTATGGTGAGCAGAGTGGCGCAGCGGAAGCGTGCTGGGCCCATAACCCAGAGGTCGATGGATCGAAACCATCCTCTGCTAAAGCTTCTTCACTTATGTCCATGTTTTATCCCAAATAAAGAGCAACTTCCACATCCAGCTTGTTCATTCAGAAAATCTGTGTGTTTGTGTGTGTATGCCCTGTTCTAACGCCTCATTGACTAAGCCACCTGAATGAGATGGACAATTAGTAGGGCAAGCGAGTCATGCCCCAGTGGCCTATCGAAGTAGTCGTTATCCAGATTACTTTGTGTGCTGGCCTTGTTTAAATGTCAATGCCGTTGTTGTCACTGAAGCCAAAGTAATGGGGGCACATGAGCACAGACTTTTAACAGCCCCAGTGGCCTAATGGATCACTGGCTTCCTAAGCCAGGGATTGTGGGTTCGAGTCCCATCTGGGGTGGTTTACAGCAGAGTGGCGCAGCGGAAGCGTGCTGGGCCCATAACCCAGAGGTCGATGGATCGAAACCATCCTCTGCTAAGACTGCTTTACTTATAAACATACTCTGTTCCTACTTGAAGAAAAGCTGTCACATCTCTGTGCTAAAACCCTTTGTTGATTTCACCTGATCTCATTTATGACAAGGCACTTCATGTGTGCCTAAACGCAAGTCCTTTTGAAAACACCTGTGAATGGGCGCTCATCTATGGTGAGCAGAGTGGCGCAGCGGAAGCGTGCTGGGCCCATAACCCAGAGGTCGATGGATCGAAACCATCCTCTGCTAAAGCTTCTTCCCTTATGTCCATGTTTTATCCCAAATAAAGAGCAACTTCCACATCCAGCTTGTTCATTCAGAAAATCTGTGTGTTTGTGTGTGTATGCCCTGTTCTAACGCCTCATTGACTAAGCCACCTGAATGAAATTGACAAATAGTAGGGCAAGCGAGTCATGCCCCAGTGGCCTATCGAAGTAGTCGTTATCCGGATTACTTTGTGTGCTGGCCTTGTTTAAATGCCAATGCCGTTGTTGTCACTGAAGCCAAAGTAATTGGGGCACATGAGCACAGACTTTTAACAGCCCCAGTGGCCTAATGGATCACTGGCTTCCTAAGCCAGGGATTGTGGGTTCGAGTCCCATCTGGGGTGGTTTACAGCAGAGTGGCGCAGCGGAAGCGTGCTGGGCCCATAACCCAGAGGTCGATGGATCGAAACCATCCTCTGCTAAGACTACTTTACTTCTAAACATACTCTGTTCCTACTTGAAGAAAATCTGTCACATCTCTGTGCTAAAACCCTTTGTTGATTTCACCTGATCTCATTTATGACAAGGCACTTCATGTATGCCTAAACGCAAGTCCTTTTGAAAACACCTGTGAATGGGAGCTCATCTATGGCGAGCAGAGTGGCGCAGCGGAAGCGTGCTGGGCCCATAACCCAGAGGTCGATGGATCGAAACCATCCTCTGCTAAGACTGCTTTACTTATTTACGTGCTCTGTTCCTACTTGAAGAAAAGTTGCCTCAGCTGTGTGCTAAAACCCTCTGCATTTTTCACCTGTTCTAATTGATGACAGAAGAGCACTTCAAATGTGCCTAAACGCAAGTCGTTTTGAAAACAGTAGAGTATGTCTAGTCTGTTGTAGGGCGCAGAGTAGCGCAGCGGAAGCGTGTTGGGCCCAAAATCCAGAGGTCGATGGATCAAAACCATCCTCTGCTAAGACAGCTTTACTTATAAACATACTCTGTTCCTACTTGAAGAAAAGCTGTCACATCTCTGTGCTAAAACCCTTTGTTGTTTTCACCTGATCTCATTTATGACAAGGCACTTCGTGTGCGCTTCATGTGTGCCTAAACGCAAGTCCTTTTGAAAACACCTGTGAATGTGAGTTCTTCTATGGTGAGCAGAGTGGCGCAGCGGAAGCGTGCTGGGCCCATAACCCAGAGGTCGATGGATCGAAACCATCCTCTGCTAAAGCTTCTTCACTTATGTCCATGTTTTATCCCAAATAAAGAGCAACTTCCACATCCAGCTTGTTCATTCAGAAAATCTGTGTGTTTGTGTGTGTATGCCCTGTTCTAACGCCTCATTGACTAAGCCACCTGAATGAGATGGACAATTAGTAGGGCAAGCGAGTCATGTCCCAGTGGCCTATCGAAGTAGTCGTTATCCAGATTACTTTGTGTGCTGGCCTTGTTTAAATGTCAATGCCGTTGTTGTCACTGAAGCCAAAGTAATGGGGGCACATGAGCACAGACTTTTAACAGCCCCAGTGGCCTAATGGATCACTGGCTTCCTAAGCCAGGGATTGTGGGTTCGAGTCCCATCTGGGGTGGTTTACAGCAGAGTGGCGCAGCGGAACCGTGCTGGGCCCATAACCCAGAGGTCGATGGATCGAAACCATCCTCTGCTAAGACTGCTTTACTTATAAACATACTCTGTTCCTACTTGAAGAAAAGCTGTCACATCTCTGTGCTAAAACCCTTTGTTAATTTCACCTGATCTCATTTATGACAAGGCACTTCATGTGTGCCTAAACGCAAGTCCTTTTGAAAACACCTGTGAATGGGAGCTCATCTATGGTGAGCAGAGTGGCGCAGCGGAAGCGTGCTGGGCCCATAACCCAGAGGTCGATGGATCGAAACCATCCTCTGCTAAAGCTTCTTCCCTTATGTCCATGTTTTATCCCAAATAAAGAGCAACTTCCACATCCAGCTTGTTCATTCAGAAAATCTGTGTGTTTGTGTGTGTATGCCCTGTTCTAACGCCTCATTGACTAAGCCACCTGAATGAGATGGACAATTAGTAGGGCAAGGGAGTCATGTCCCAGTGGCCTATCGAAGTAGTCGTTATCCAGATTACTTTGTGTGCTGGCCTTGTTTAAATGTCAATGCCGTTGTTGTCACTGAAGCCAAAGTAATGGGGGCACATGAGCACAGACTTTTAACAGCCCCAGTGGCCTAATGGATCACTGGCTTCCTAAGCCAGGGATTGTGGGTTCGAGTCCCATCTGGGGTGGTTTACAGCAGAGTGGCGCAGCGGAAGCGTGCTGGGCCCATAACCCAGAGGTCGATGGATCGAAACCATCCTCTGCTAAGACTGCTTTACTTATAAACATACTCTGTTCCTACTTGAAGAAAAGCTGTCACATCTCTGTGCTAAAACCCTTTGTTAATTTCACCTGATCTCAATTATGACAAGGCACTTCATGTGTGCCTAAACGCAAGTCCTTTTGAAAACACCTGTGAATGGGAGCTCATCTATGGTGAGCAGAGTGGCGCAGCGGAAGCGTGCTGGGCCCATAACCCAGAGGTCGATGGATCGAGACCATCCTCTGCTAAAGCTTCTTCCCTTATCTCCATGTTTTATCCCAAATAAAGAGCAACTTCCACATCCAGCTTGTTCATTCAGAAAATCTGTGTGTTTGTGTGTGTATGCCCTGTTCTAACGCCTCATTGACTAAGCCACCTGAATGAAATAGACAAATAGTAGGGCAAGCGAGTCATGCCCCAGTGGCCTATCGAAGTAGTCGTTATCCGGATTACTTTGTGTGCTGGCCTTGTTTAAATGCCAATGCCGTTGTTGTCACTGAAGCCAAAGTAATTGGGGCACATGAGCACAGACTTTTAACAGCCCCAGTGGCCTAATGGATCACTGGCTTCCTAAGCCAGGGATTGTGGGTTCGAGTCCCATCTGGGGTGGTTTACAGCAGAGTGGCGCAGCGGAAGCGTGCTGGGCCCATAACCCAGAGGTCGATGGTTAGAAACCATCCTCTGCTAAGACAGCTTTACTTATAAACATACTCTGTTCCTACTTGAAGAAAAGCTGTCACATCTCTGTGCTAAAACCCTTTGTTGTTTTCACCTGATCTCATTTATGACAAGGCACTTCGTGTGCTCTTCATGTGTGCCTAAACGCAAGTCCTTTTGATAACACCTGTGAATGTGAGCTCTTCTATGGTGAGCAGAGTGGCGCAGCGGAAGCGTGCTGGGCCCATAACCCAGAGGTCGATGGATCGAAACCATCCTCTGCTAAAGCTTCTTCACTTATGTCCATGTTTTATCCCAAATAAAGAGCAACTTCCACATCCAGCTTGTTCATTCAGAAAATCTGTGTGTTTGTGTGTGTATGCCCTGTTCTAACGCCTCATTGACTAAGCCACCTGAATGAGATGGACAATTAGTAGGGCAAGCGAGTCATGCCCCAGTGGCCTATCGAAGTAGTCGTTATCCAGATTACTTTGTGTGCTGGCCTTGTTTAAATGTCAATGCCGTTGTTGTCACTGAAGCCAAAGTAATGGGGGCACATGAGCACAGACTTTTAACAGCCCCAGTGGCCTAATGGATCACTGGCTTCCTAAGCCAGGGATTGTGGGTTCGAGTCCCATCTGGGGTGGTTTACAGCAGAGTGGCGCAGCGGAAGCGTGCTGGGCCCATAACCCAGAGGTCGATGGATCGAAACCATCCTCTGCTAAGACTGCTTTACTTATAAACATACTCTGTTCCTACTTGAAGAAAAGCTGTCACATCTCTGTGCTAAAACCCTTTGTTGATTTCACCTGATCTCATTTATGACAAGGCACTTCATGTGTGCCTAAACGCAAGTCCTTTTGAAAACACCTGTGAATTGGCACTCATCTATGGTGAGCAGAGTGGCGCAGCGGAAGCGTGCTGGGCTCATAACCCAGAGGTCGATGGATCGAAACCATCCTCTGCTAAAGCTTCTTCCCTTATGTCCATGTTTTATCCCAAATAAACAGCAACTTCCACATCCAGCTTGTTCATTCAGAAAATCTGTGTGTTTGTGTGTGTATGCCCTGTTCTAACGCCTCATTGACTAAGCCACCTGAATGAGATGGACAATTAGTAGGGCAAGCGAGTCATGTCCCAGTGGCCTATCGAAGTAGTCGTTATCCAGATTACTTTGTGTGCTGGCCTTGTTTAAATGTCAATGCCGTTGTTGTCACTGAAGCCAAAGTAATGGGGGCACATGAGCACAGACTTTTAACAGCCCCAGTGGCCTAATGGATCACTGGCTTCCTAAGCCAGGGATTGTGGGTTCGAGTCCCATCTGGGGTGGTTTACAGCAGAGTGGCGCAGAGGAAGCGTGCTGGGCCCATAACCCAGAGGTCGATGGATCAAAACCATCCTCTGCTAAGACTGCTTTACTTATAAACATACTCTGTTCCTACTTGAAGAAAAGCTGTCACATCTCTGTGCTAAAACCCTTTGTTAATTTCACCTGATCTCATTTTTGACAAGGCACTTCATGTGTGCCTAAACGCAAGTCCTTTTGAAAACACCTGTGAATGGGAGCTCATCTATGGCGAGCAGAGTGGCGCAGTGGAAGCGTGCTGGGCCCATAACCCAGAGGTCGATGGATCGAAACCATCCTCTGCTAAAACTGCTTTACTTATTTACGTGCTCTGTTCCTACTTGAAGAAAAGTTGCCTCAGCTGTGTGCTAAAACCTTCTGCATTTTTCACCTGTTCTAATTGATGACAGAAGAGCACTTCAAATGTGCCTAAACGCAAGTCGTTTTGAAAACAGTAGAGTATGTCTAGTCTGTTGTAGGGCGCAAAGTACCGCAGCGGAAGCGTGTTGGGCCCAAAACCCAGAGGTCGATGGATCAAAACCATCCTCTCCTAAGACAGCTTTACTTATAAACATACCCTGTTCCTACTTGAAGAAAAGCTGTCACATCTCTGTGCTAAAACCCTTTGTTGTTTTCACCTGATCTCATTTATGACAAGGCACTTCGTGTGCACTTCATGTGTGCCTAAACGCAAGTCCTTTTGAAAACACCTGTGAATGTGAGTTCTTCTATGGTGAGCAGAGTGGCGCAGCGGAAGCGTGCTGGGCCCATAACCCAGAGGTCGATGGATCAAAACCATCCTCTGCTAAAGCTTCTTCCCTTATGTCCATGTTTTATCCCAAATAAAGAGAAACTTCCACATCCAGCTTGTTCATTCAGAAAATCTGTGTGTTTGTGTGTGTATGCCCTGTTCTAACGCCTCATTGACTAAGCCACCTGAATGAAATAGACAAATAGTAGGGCAAGCGAGTCATGCCCCAGTGGCCTATCGAAGTAGTCGTTATCCGGATTACTTTGTGTGCTGACCTTGTTTAAACGCCAATGCCGTTGTTGTCACTGAAGCCAAAGTAATTGGGGCACATGAGCACAGACTTTTAACAGCCCCAGTGGCCTAATGGATCACTGGCTTCCTAAGCCAGGGATTGTGGGTTCGAGTCCCATCTGGGGTGGTTTACAGCAGAGTGGCGCAACGGAAGCGTGCTGGGCCCATAACCCAGAGGTCGATGGATCGAAACCATCCTCTGCTAAGACTGCTTTACTTCTAAACATACTCTGTTCCTACTTGAAGAAAATCTGTCACATCTCTGTGCTAAAACCCTTTGTTGATTTCACCTGATCTCATTTATGACAAGGCACTTCATGTATGCCTAAACGCAAGTCCTTTTGAAAACACCTGTGAATGGGAGCTCATCTATGGCGAGCAGAGTGGCGCAGCGGAAGCGTGCTGGGCCCATAACCCAGAGGTCGATGGATCGAAACCATCCTCTGCTAAGACTGCTTTACTTATTTACGTGCTCTGTTCCTACTTGAAGAAAAGTTGCCTCAGCTGTGTGCTAAAACCCTCTGCATTTTTCACCTGTTCTAATTGATGACAGAAGAGCACTTCAAATGTGCCTAAACGCAAGTCGTTTTGAAAACAGTAGAGTATGTCTAGTCTGTTGTAGGGCGCAGAGTAGCGCAGCGGAAGCGTGTTGGGCCCAAAACCCAGAGGTCGATGGATCAAAACCATCCTCTGCTAAGACAGCTTTACTTATAAACATACTCTGTTCCTACTTGAAGAAAAGCTGTCACATCTCTGTGCTAAAACCCTTTGTTGTTTTCACCTGATCTCATTTATGACAAGGCACTTCGTGTGCGCTTCATGTGTGCCTAAACGCAAGTCCTTTTGAAAACACCTGTGAATGTGAGTTCTTCTATGGTGAGCAGAGTGGCGCAGCGGAAGCGTGCTGGGCCCATAACCCAGAGGTCGATGGATCGAAACCATCCTCTGCTAAAGCTTCTTCCCTTTGTCCATGTTTTATCCCAAATAAAGAGCAACTTCCACATCCAGCTTGTTCATTCAGAAAATCTGTGTGTTTGTGTGTGTATGCCCTGTTCTAACGCCTCATTGACTAAGCCACCTGAATGAAATAGACAAATAGTAGGGCAAGCGAGTCATGCCCCAGTGGCCTATCGAAGTAGTCGTTATCCGGATTACTTTGTGTGCTGGCCTTGTTTAAATGCCAATGCCGTTGTTGTCACTGAAGCCAAAGTAATTGGGGCACATGAGCACAGACTTTTAACAGCCCCAGTGGCCTAATGGATCACTGGCTTCCTAAGCCAGGGATTGTGGGTTCGAGTCCCATCTGGGGTGGTTTACAGCAGAGTGGCGCAGCGGAAGCGTGCTGGGCCCATAACCCAGAGGTCGATGGTTAGAAACCATCCTCTGCTAAGACAGCTTTACTTATAAACATACTCTGTTCCTACTTGAAGAAAAGCTGTCACATCTCTGTGCTAAAACCCTTTGTTGTTTTCACCTGATCTCATTTATGACAAGGCACTTCGTGTGCTCTTCATGTGTGCCTAAACGCAAGTCCTTTTGAAAACACCTGTGAATGTGAGCTCTTCTATGGTGAGCAGAGTGGCGCAGCGGAAGCGTGCTGGGCCCATAACCCAGAGGTCGATGGATCGAAACCATCCTCTGCTAAAGCTTCTTCACTTATGTCCATGTTTTATTCCAAATAAAGAGCAACTTCCACATCCAGCTTGTTCATTCAGAAAATCTGTGTGTTTGTGTGTGTATGCCCTGTTCTAACGCCTCATTGACTAAGCCACCTGAATGAGATGGACAATTAGTAGGGCAAGCGAGTCATGCCCCAGTGGCCTATCGAAGTAGTCGTTATCCAGATTACTTTGTGTGCTGGCCTTGTTTAAATGTCAATGCCGTTGTTGTCACTGAAGCCAAAGTAATGGGGGCACATGAGCACAGACTTTTAACAGCCCCAGTGGCCTAATGGATCACTGGCTTCCTAAGCCAGGGATTGTGGGTTCGAGTCCCATCTGGGGTGGTTTACAGCAGAGTGGCGCAGCGGAAGCGTGCTGGGCCCATAACCCAGAGGTCGATGGAATGAAACCATCCTCTGCTAAGACTGCTTTACTTATAAACATACTCTGTTCCTACTTGAAGAAAAGCTGTCACATCTCTGTGCTAAAACCCTTTGTTGATTTCACCTGATCTCATTTATGACAAGGCACTTCATGTGTGCCTAAACGCAAGTCCTTTTGAAAACACCTGTGAATGGGCGCTCATCTATGGTGAGCAGAGTGGCGCAGCGGAAGCGTGCTGGGCCCATAACCCAGAGGTCGATGGATCGAAACCATCCTCTGCTAAAGCTTCTTCCCTTATGTCCATGTTTTATCCCAAATAAAGAGCAACTTCCACATCCAGCTTGTTCATTCAGAAAATCTGTGTGTTTGTGTGTGTATGCCCTGTTCTAACGCCTCATTGACTAAGCCACCTGAATGAAATTGACAAATAGTAGGGCAAGCGAGTCATGCCCCAGTGGCCTATCGAAGTAGTCGTTATCCGGATTACTTTGTGTGCTGGCCTTGTTTAAATGCCAATGCCGTTGTTAGCACTGAAGCCAAAGTAATTGGGGCACATGAGCACAGACTTTTAACAGCCCCAGTGGCCTAATGGATCACTGGCTTCCTAAGCCAGGGATTGTGGGTTCGAGTCCCATCTGGGGTGGTTTACAGCAGAGTGGCGCAGCGGAAGCGTGCTGGGCCCATAACCCAGAGGTCGATGGATCGAAACCATCCTCTGCTAAGACTGCTTTATTTCTAAACATACTCTGTTCCTACTTGAAGAAAATCTGTCACATCTCTGTGCTAAAACCCTTTGTTGATTTCACCTGATCTCATTTATGACAAGGCACTTCATGTATGCCTAAACGCAAGTCCTTTTGAAAACACCTGTGAATGGGAGCTCATCTATGGCGAGCAGAGTGGCGCAGCCGAAGCGTGCTGGGCCCATAACCCAGAGGTCGATGGATCGAAACCATCTTCTGCTAAAGCTTCTTCACTTATGTCCATGTTTTATCCCAAATAAAGAGCAACTTCCACATCCAGCTTGTTCATTCAGAAAATCTCTGTGTTTGTGTGTGTATGCCCTGTTCTAACGCCTCATTGACTAAGCCACCTGAATGAGATGGACAATTAGTAGGGCAAGCGAGTCTTGCCCCAGTGGCCTATCGAAGTAGTCGTTATCCGGATTACTTTGTGTGCTGGCCTTGTTTAAATGCCAATGCCGTTGTTGTCACTGAAGCCAAAGTAATGGGGGCACATGAGCACAGAATTTTAACAGCCCCATTGGCCTAATGGATAAGGCACTGGCCTCCTAAGCCAGGGATTGTGGGTTCGAGTCCCATCTGGGGTGGTTTACAGCAGAGTGGCGCAGCGGAAGCGTGCTGGGCCCATAACTCAGAGGTCGATGGATCGAAACCATCTTCTGTTAAAACTGTTTTAGTTATTTACATGCTCTGTTCCTACTTTAAGAAAAGTTGCCTCAGCTGTGTGCTAAAACCCTCTGCATTTTTCACCTGTTCTAATTGATGACAGAAGAGCACTTCAAATGTGCCTAAACGCAAGTCGTTTTGAAAACAGTAGAGTATGTCTAGTCTGTTGTAGGGCGCAGAGTAGCGCAGCGGAAGCGTGCTGGGCCCATAACCCAGAGGTCGATGGATCAAAACCATCCTCTGCTAAGACAGCTTTACTTATAAACATACTCTGTTCCTACTTGAAGAAAAGCTGTCACATCTCTCTGCTAAAACTCTTGGTTTTTTTCAACTAATCTCATTTATGACAAGGCACTTCGTGTGCACTTCATGTGTGCCTAAACGCAAGTCCTTTTGAAAACACCTGTGAATGGGAGCTCATCTATGGCGAGCAGAGTGGCACAGCGGAAGCGTGCTGGGCCCATAACCCAGAGGTCGATGGATCGAAACCATTCTCTGCTAAGACTGCTTTACTTATTTACATGCTCTGTTCCTACTTGAAAAAAAGTTGCCTCAGCTGTGTGCTAAAACCCTCTGCATTTTTCACCTGTTCTAATTGATGACAGAAGAGCTCTTCAAATGTGCCTAAACGCAAGTCATTTTGAAAACAGTAGAGTGTTGTGGAAAAATTTATATTTTAGTTTATCCTGATATTGTGTGGGTTTTACTTTAAATTCGATCATGTATTTTCTCTCCTGGAATATTTGCATATACCCAGCTGGAACAGAGACACACACACTTACGCAAATAGTCAGACAGAGCCTCTGAATTTGTTAGGATGGGTAATCAGGAAAGACAAAGGTTATTCAGCCCTTTTGACCTCACAGGTGTGAGGATAGCAAAAGCCCAGAGAGAAGGGGGGTTTAGAGGAGTTTCAACCATTGTATTTCTAACCAACCAGCCAGATCTGGTTTTACTGGAATAAGCGGAAAAGTACAGAAGAAGAGACTCTGTCCAAGGGGGGTATAAAAGCTGCTTGGTTTCTGTGTGATTTCAGGTTTTGTTCCTGCCACGAGGTAGCTGTCGTGGTATGTTTTTGTGAACAGCCTCCTTTAAAAGAATAAACAATATTTAAAGTACAATTTGAATCTGGTGTCTCTTACTGTGATGCTTGTTTGTTAATTATTGATTTTTGCCATATCAAGAGTATGACTATGGCTGTAAGAGTAAGAGTATGGCTGTTGTACGGAGCAGAGTGGCGCAGCGGTAGCTGTCAACTGTTCCTACTTGAAGAAAAGCTGTCACATCTCTGTGCTAAAACCCTGTTTTGTTTTCACCTGATCTCATTTATGATAAGGCACTTCATGTGTGCCTCAACGCAAGTCCTTTCGAAAACACCTGTGAATGGGAGCTCTTCTATGGCGAGCAGAGTGGCGCAGCGGAAGCGTGCTGGGCCCATAACCCAGAGGTCGATGGATCGAAACCATCCTCTGCTAAAGCTTCTTCACTTATGTCAACGTTTTATCCCAAATAAAGAGCAACTTCCACATCCCGCTTGTTCATTCAGAAAATCTGTGTGTTTGTGTGTGTAGCTCTCATCTCGCACACACAAACACACAACCACAGGTTAGCACACACACACACAACCACAGGTTAGAACACTCACTCACTCCACTCCACTTCACTCACCCACTCACCCACTCACCCACTCACCCACTCACCCACTCACCCACTCACCCACTCACCCACTCACCCACTCACCCACTCCACTTCACCCACCCACTCACCCACTCACCCACTCACTCACCCACTCACCCACTCACCCACCCACTCACCCACTCACCCACCCACTCACCCACTCCACTTCACCCACCCACTCACCCACTCACCCACCCACTCACCCACCCACTCACCCACTCACCCACTCACTCACCCACTCACCCACTCACCCACCCACTCACCCACTCACCCACCCACTCACCCACTCACCCACACTCTCTCTCACTCACACACTCACTCACCTACACTCACACACTCACTCACCTACACTCACTCACTCACTCACTCACACTCAATTCAATTTCAATTTCAAATTTGCTTTATTAGCATGACTGTGTAACACAATGTTGCCAAAGCATCAACATATTATATATAAATAATAAAACAAACAAGTAAAACATAGTAAAGTATAAATAATGTCATTTGTAGCATTGTAAATAAATCTTACAGTTTTTCTCGATTGCTAAGACACATTTCTTGAAAGCTGCTCTCCTTTTCTCTAAACTGTGAACACAAAACCCAATTTTCAAGCTACATTCACAAAACCTCAAACTCTTCTTGCAAAAACAAACTTTCATCTCAAAACAGTTCAATCTGTGCTCAAAACTGAACTATGTTGTCAAATCGTGCCCCGAGTCAATCAAAATTAAAAACACTACTGAACAGTCTAAACACTACGTAGAAAACTAGAAAACACAATGCTCAGGACATGAAGCTGGAGAAATAAATGTTTGTTGTTCACTGTAGGCTAAAAGCATGTTGCAAAACAAAAAAAACTGTGCATTTAGCACTTGTACAAAAAGACAAAACAGAAATCTTGTTCATTTACACGTAGAACTTGTAAAACAAACAGAAATCTTAGGCGTTTGCCACTTGTGTACAGTAAGCCCATGTAAAAATAAAGTACAAAAATATACAAATAAGTGCATTACTCAGCCACAGCATCATGTCTCCGTACTGGGTCAGGCCACAGGACTTCATCCACATCACAGGCCACATTTTGTCTGGCCAGGCAACGGGGGAAAAAACCCCTGGCATGCCGTATCCAGGCTTGGCATGCCTCCACACCTATGTCACCACAGGCAAGTCCCATGGCTTGCAGGAGATTTACCCTGGTGTAAGGTTGGCGTTCATATACCTTCCACCGCCACGAGGAGAAGAATTCCTCAATGGGGTTTAGGAAAGGGGAGTACGGTGGAAGGCAAAGATTGATAAAACCTTGGTTCATATTGAACCACTCCCTAACCTTGTGGCATCACCACATAAATTTTAGAGGTCACTGGTTTTTTTTTCATTTCATGTATACTATGGTAACTATTAGCATGATAGGAGAATCAAGATGTATCGCTATTATGATCAATGATACAATGTCCATTGTATCTGTCATTTGTACCATGTGCCGTGACTGTGTTTAAGTTGTCGCGGGCTAGATCAGCTGACTGTCAGTTCGCAGCTGATGGGAGTTATCTGATCAAATCGCGTCAGCTGGAGAGGGAATAGTTTTGGTGAGAGGAGAGAAAAATGCGCGAGAGTGGATTAAAAAGGAGGGCTTTTTAGTGGACAGGAAGACTACGTGAGACCTGAAACTAAGCTCGTAGGGGAGAGCCGGGACGGTTGAAACACTTTTCAGATAAACGTTACTAAGATAACGTTTAAGATAAGGTTAAGATAAGATAAGGTTACAGATAGTTTTTTTTTTTGTTGTTTTTGTAATCAACAACTCACATATGTGTTCTCTTAGTATCATGTGTTATTCGTTAGACATATAGAATGATTTAAGTAAAAATTTACTTTGAACGGGAGTTGTGCTTTGTTTCAATCGTCCCGCCTGAGCGGGATGGTTGCAACACAGGGGTGGGACGGATGAAACATAACAGTTTAAACGGCAACTATTCATCTAATGCTTGTTTTTATGAACAATACCTAACAGGTTAATTATGTACATAATTGTTACAAACATGTTTTGTAATTTATTTTAATTTAAAGGTTCATCATAGCTTGCAGCGTTCGCTTCCGGTGACGAACGCTGGCGCGCGTTAGCTGCCGCTGTCTCTGGGGTGCTTATTTGTTTTAATTTGTTTTATATGTTTTAATGGTTTAGCTTACACTTTTTTTTTTTCTTTTTTTTTATATAATTTTTTTTAACAATTGGAGAAAATCTCAGTCTGATATTTAAACTCCTGTCGTGAGAGCCTACCGTGGAGTGTTTTGTTGCCTTTGTGTCATTTCCCGGCTGTTGAAGATTGGAACAATGAGGCTTTTTTCGATGGTTCCATGGAACATTTTGAACTGGATTATTTTATTGACTATATTTCAGCCGGCTGTGTTGGTGCTTCAATATAGCGCCGAAGAGCTTTTACAGTTCCGTTTAAATCAATATCCGTCTCCTTTGGATCATTATTCCTATACTAACATTCCTAAACCCCGGCGCAAATATGTTCACCGCGGATCAAGACGGAATTATACTTATGATGATGCACACTCTATCAGATCCTTCTGGTCCTCATCGTCGCGATCGACTAGCAAAGTGGAACGAACTGTGGATCATCATGTGCTTGCTCATCTAGGAAAGTCAACTATCCATGAATCAACAACGAACGTTTTTACGTTTGGATTGCTGAACATTCGTTCAATCAACAACAAGGCGACGTTGGTTTGGGACTTATTGAAAAACTGTGAGTTTGATTTTCTTTGTTTGACTGAGACATGGCAGCAGCAAAATGATTTTCCACAGTTGAATCAGTCTATTCCTCCAGGGTTTACTTATGCATGCCAGCCCCGAGTTTCGGGTCGAGGTGGTGGTTTAGCAATGTTTTATAACAAGAAATGGAAGGTCTCTACTATAGCTGTACCATCCTATGAAACGTTTGAAGCTATGGTGCTGCAAATCAATGGACCGAAACCCACCATCATAACAACTGTTTACCGTCCACCAAGATCTAACACTAACTTCCTAACTGAACTTTCTACTTTTTTAACTTTACTATGCTCTGCTTCTCCTAATGTGATTATGGTCGGTGATTTTAATATCCATGTTGACAAAGCTACTGCTACTGATACAAATCACTTTTTATCATGTTTGGACAGCTTTGGACTGAAACAGTTTATTGATTTTCCTACTCATTCAAAGGGTCACACACTTGATCTTGTCTGCTGTATTGGAATAACACCTTTTGATTGTAGATCACGTGACCCGTCTTTATCTGATCATAAACTTGTGTCCTTCAATGCCAAATTAACTGTATCAAAAATTGCCCAAAACCGTACCATAACATTTCGTAATATTAAGAATATTGAACCGTCTGTGTTTTCTGATGAAGTTAATAAGTTAATGAACACTTATTCTCTGAATACTGATGGTCTATTTAGTCTTGATGAATTGACTTCTTATTACAACGACCAGTTACAGAATATTTTAGATAATGTTGCACCTGTTAGAACTCGAACTGTTTCATTTGCTCACACTGCTCAATAGCATTCCTCAGAGTTACGTTTGTTAAAAGCTAAGGAGCGTCAACTTGAACGTTTGTATAAAAGATCTGGTTTAATTGTGCACAAGGAAATGTATGATCACCATATCAGAGATTATAAAAATGCTCTTTCTACTGCTAAAACAGAATACTATGCCAATTTGATCAACTCTGCTGGTGGGAATACGAAAATGCTGTTCTCTACAATGAATAGTATTTTGCGACCACCTGATGCTTTCTCATTACACTCGCAGTCCAATACCACATGTGATATTTTTATGACTTATTTCAGTGATAAAATAGAAAGCATTCATGGGAGTTTGACTTTGAACAATAGGGCATTTGGTTCATTTTCAACTCTCTATGATGCTCCCATTGTTAGTACTTTTTCTAATTTTTATTTGCCCACAGTGAATGAAATAGATGAATTTGTTAACAGAGCAAAATCTACTACCTGCCAGTTAGATCCAATTCCCACACATCTTGTCAAGTTTTGTTTACCTTCTTTACTACCCTTGATAACTCAAATTATACATATTTGATCTTTCCCTTATTACTGGAACTGTTCCTTTACCTTTAAAAAAAGCAGCCATAACTCCTATACTCAAAAAACCTAGTGCGGATTGCAATAACCCCGAAAACTTTCGACCAATTTCTAATTTGCCTTTTCTTTCCAAATTATTAGAAAAAAATGTTGCTCAGCAGGTGCACACTCATTTATTGGAGAATAACTTGTTTGAGCAATTTCATTCTGCTTATCGTCCATATCATAGCACGGAGACAGCGCTTATTAAAGTTACAAATGATTTGTTAATGGCTGCTGATTCGGGACTTTTATCAATACTTATTTTTCTTGATTTAACTGCAGCTTTCGACACCATTTCACATAGTATTTTATTGGAGAGGTTAATTTCTATTGGGATCACTGGTATAACCCATGATTGGTTCAAATCATATTTATCTGGTCGGACCCAGTTTGTTCAGATTAAGACTTTCAGATCGCGGATATCTCAGATAACAAGTGGTGTACCCCAAGGGTCAGTCCTAGGTTCTCTACTGTTCATTATATATTTATTACCACTAGGACAGATTTTCCGCAAATTTTATATAAATTTTCATTGTTATGCGGACGACACTCAGCTCTATATATCATCAAAGCCGAGTTCTGTATTACTACCGTCTTCTCTTGTGCTTTGTCTTTCTGAAGTCAAATCATGGTTCACACAGAATTTTCTCAAGGTCAATAGTGCGAAAACTGAAATTGTATTAGTAGGCACCAAATCAAAATTGCGTAACTGTGGAAGTTTTAACCTTAATTTTAAAGGATCTGTTATTTTTCCTTCTTCCCAGGTAAAGAGCCTAGGTGTCATTTTAGACAGTACTTTGTCTTTCGAGGCACACGTAAATAATATCACACGGTCCGCATATTATTATTTGCGCAGTATTAATCGTCTTCGACCATCCTTATCTGCTAGTGGAACTGCGGTCCTTGTGCATGCATTGGTGACTTCTAGAATTGACTATTGTAACGCTCTGCTTTGCGGCGTTTCACAAAAAATGATTCACAAACTTCAGATGGTTCAAAACTCAGCGGCTCGGATAATTACGCGAACATCAATGAGCGAGCATATTATTCCTGTTTTGGGGCATCTTCATTGGCTTCCAATTAAATCTCGTATTCAATTCAAGATCCTGCTTTTTACATACAAGGCCTTACATAATTTAGCACCTTCGTATCTCAGTGAACTTTTGCATGTGTATGTTCCTACTCGATCCCTCAGGTCTTCTACTTCTGGCACTCTTGTCATACCACTTGTGCGTTTAGCTACTATGGGGGGTAGAGCTTTTAGCTATAACGCTCCGGCAATGTGGAATACTTTACCTCACAATATACGCAACAGTCTGAGTCTTTCAATTTTTAAGTCACGTCTCAAAACTTATTTATTTAGACTAGCTTATCCTGATTGATGTTAGTTGTAGTAAGGGGGGCGTGGTTTAGCAAGGTCTGTAGCAGGAGAGTGGGGGCGGAGCCGAGCGGTGAGTAAGTGGGTCAAGTGCAAAATGACGAACACCTGTTTCTGATTGCAGTGATTGGCATGGGGAGACCGGATAAAAGCTGGCTGGTGCGTGAGAATGAGAGAGAGAGAAGGACTGAGAGCTTGTGTACACCAGGAACTGAGTCTCTACCACTGAAAGAATTTCTGCAATGGAATGGTTACGACCAAGGCAGAAGCTGGCGTTGATGGAATGGCCTGAACCTCCCGGTCCATCCAGCTCCGGAACAGCTCGCGGTCCTCTTGCTGGGCCCTGAGGAGTACCTCGAACCGACGTGCCTGCACTTCAGTTACCTCCATCAGGGCCCGATGATGTTCTTGATGAAGTCCCGCGATGACATCCTCAAGTGGCGACGGAGATTGTCTGGCGGCGGCTGCTTCTTCCATCTTATTGTATTGCTGTCTCTTTTGTATAACTATGTATTTTATCCTTGTAAGGTGTTCTTTAGTGTCCTGAAAGGCGCCCTTAAATAAAATGAATTATTATTTATTATTATATTAACCATTTTTGTTCTGTCGCCCAATAAACAATAGGCGATAAGCCGTGCGCATTTTGCGTGCTCTTTCTAATATGCTATTTTGACGAATCCGTTTACAATTCATATTCTTACATTTCTTCCTTAAATCATATTGAGTGTTTGCTAGTTGAATAGCCTTTTATTATGAAGAAAACGAGGTCAACCGGAAGATGATGAATGAAATTTATTGAAAATTGGACAATTAATGATTATTAAAGAGATAACATGAAACAGTAGCCTATATGAATTTATTAATAGTAGGCTATAGGCTAAATATAAAAAAAATTAACAGTAGCCTATAGGCTAAAACACAAATATATATATATATATATATTTGTCACAAACATCACATATGTAATGCTCTCCACCATCGGTGCAGGCCTCATGGGACCAGTGGAGGCAGAACAGGCACTGCACCCACACTTCCCCAGGCATGGAGGAATTAAAGCCCTCGCCACACACCACACATTCCTCCTCCTGAGAACCAGCATTTGCGTTGGCAGAAGCGGTGGCCGGAGCGACTGCAGCAAAGGCGGCGTTGTCAGGGATGGAGAGGAGTTGTGGCTTTTGAAAGCGGTGCTTCTTCAGAACCGGAGCAACTGCTGCTGGGGTGGAGGCAGGGGCGACTGCGGTGGGGAAAAGTCGCTTGTTCTTAGCTTTGGATGACTTCCTTAAAGCCGCCTTGACTGGGGTGTCCGTAAGGATTGCAGTTGTCCTGGAACAGTAAATAGGACATTGGTAATAATTATCTTGATTTATATAGGCCTAAGTGTTTGTATAATGTTTTAATGCAGGCTAATGATAGTTAAACAACTTGGAATTCACTGCACATGACTGGAAATGAAGACACTACACTTCACTTGCCTCCTTCTCCCTCCTCTCTTATTATCCTTCCTAGGACCAGCCTTAGGAAAGGGACGGACTGCCTCCGGGCTGAATTCTTGGGCAGAATCAAGGATATCAATATCTGCAAATAGAAGGATGACATTTTTTTTAAAGAACTGGTTAATTTTAAATGTAACATTCATTCATGCATTTATTTTTTTATCCATCCATTGATTTAATGTACCAGGAGTCGCAGAGGGTTCCGGCACCTGGTCTGCACTGTGTGTTGGGGGAGGAGGTGGGGGAGGAGGACAGTCTGTCACAAATGATGGGGCAAAGGCATCCTTATTAAAGATCTCCGGATTCAGGGGCCAGATCCCGGTGCAGTTAAACCCAGCCGCCAGGTTACTTATTGTTGCTGCCAGGGGTAGTGTTGTTGCCACCAGAGAGGGGATGTTGTAGATGGACATATGCTGGCCTGGATGGTTTTTCATCCACAGGTCTGCAGCTGTACTCACATAGTGCTTGAGTGGACCAAACACACTTCGATCCAGAGGCTGGAGGCGGTGGGAACAGTGAGGTGGGAAGGACAACATCACAATCCCGTGTGCCCTGCAGAAGTCTATTGCTGCTACCGAAATGTGGGAGTGGTGGTTGTCCAGCAACAGAAGCAGCATAGACTCCTTGGACACACGGGTGTGAATGGCAAAATGCTGAAGGAACAGCAAAAATTCTGCCTCTTGCATCCACCCGGATCCATTTGCAGCCCCAATGGAGCCAGCCGGACCATCCCTGACAAAGTGGTCCTTGTACCTTTTCCTTGGGAATATGAAAAATGGGGGACATGGTTTCCCTGTGCGTTACCCGCGAAGGCAATGGTGACCAATGTCCCCCTCTCCGCAGAAGTCATTGCTCCTACTTGCCTCTCTCCTGTGGCCGCTATCACTCTGCCCGGCACCTGCACAGTGGTAATGCCTGCAAAAACAAATGAACTGTTGAATAAAATGTTATGTTTTAAATGAACTTAAGCACATATTTATGTTAAGACTAGTATTTATTTATTTATTTATGGATGTATTGTATTTATTTATTTATCTATCCATTTATTAACACGAGTTTCATGAATATAGCCTACCTGTCTCGTCCATGTTCCAAATATCCTTCACCGTGAATTTGTGGCGGTCCAGGACCTTCTGCAGATTGATGTAGAATGAGTTCACATTGTTCACATTAAAACTAGTTGCGCGCTGCATGCTGGTGGCCTGGGGTCGGCGGATGGACAGGGAGGTGGCACGCTGGAGAAATGATGTGAGCCAGTCCTTCCCTGCCATCTCCTTGTTCTCCCAGGAGGCAGGGCATTTGCATTGAAATCTCACTGCAAGCTGGTATGCAAGCCTGCGCACATGAGCTCATGGAACATTTTCATAATGAAACAAAAATTTTGTATATCTTATCTTGGTAATCATCTTGGTTTGTGTGTATTTTTTATTCATATTTAACTGTATATAGTTCTGTATTTCTTTGCAGGCTATTCATATGTAACTATAGTTCTGTATTTATTTATTTGTATTGATATTTAACTGTGTATAGTTCTGTATTTATTGGTGTTCATGAGTGAAAGTAGGATGTAGTTTAATTTTGTGTTTCCCTGTTTTCTTCACACTGACCTCTTTAGGGCTCAAACCAAAGTAAATGGCAGCTGCTCTTTTAAGATAGGCCTGCAGCTTGCCCTCTTGCTCTGGGTTGAACACCCTGTTATTTGGGTTCAAGTAGCCTGGGGGCCTAACTCGCCGTAGGGTTTTCTCAGCTCTCCTCTTCACGTACCGTGACAGGGTGACATGGTTGAGGCCATGTACTTCAGCTGCACACCTAATACTGACCTCCCTAGACACTATATCTATATAGGCCCTTTCATAAACCTGTGGCTCAACCTCTCCTCTCCTTGTAGTTTTTCTCCTTATTCTTGGCATTTTTTGTTGGTTGGTTCATATGGTTAAAAAACTATTAAACATCAAAAACACATCTTATGCATTACAAATGGTTTCATTATTTATTGCAAAACACTTTTTTATTTAATGCTTAAACACATAGTGTGACCACATTATCAGCCTCCTGCCAGTTAAACCCGTTTTACACTTAAACTAAAAAACTCTGATATTACACACTTAAGGATGTGTTGCAGTACTAATACACCTTCCATATTATTATTACAATGGCACATGAAAACATAAATACAACTTGTCAGTCAAAAAAAAGTAGGCTACTTCACAAAAGAAAGCCTCCTCAGCAAAGATCTGGGCTTGATTTGCGGAAGATCAGCATCCTTCAGTAGTAACGAATATATATTGGATTGTTACAACCTGGAGGGCTCTGTGAAAACTCACATTGTCCCAAACAACAACATAGATGGGATGCTCATCCTGCTGGCCAAACAGAGCATCTCGCATGTGATTGAGGGAAATGAGGAGCTGGTGAGTGTTGTAGGGCCCCAGGTTGGCATGATGGTGGACAACCCCATGATTGCTGATGGCAGCACATAATGTGACATTGCCACCACGCTGCCCAGGAACACCAACGATGGCCCGATGGCCAATCACATTACGGCCTCTCCTTCTCCTTTTGGTGAGATTAAACCCAGCTTCATCCATGTAGATGTATTCATGGGGTCTTTCCATTGCATCCAGTTGAAAAACCCTCTGTAGAAATAGATATCGTTTTGTAAGTGATATGGAAAAAGTGATTTAGGCCACTACAGTAAATCACTACTTAGAGTAATCAACATTGAATGTGTCTGGATATATATATGCATATACCTGTACATACTGGAATCTTTGCTCTTTGACTCTGTCTGAGTTGCGATCAAAGGGCACTCTGTATAGCGGTTTCATGCGCAGTCTGTTGCGCTTGAGGACACGATCAACAGTAGAGAGGCTGACACTGTTGATACCCTCAAAATTGACATGGTCCTCAATGATCTTCTGCTGAATTTCACTCAGTTTAATGGCATTGTTCTCACGGACCATATCAACAATTACGGTCTCTTGGTGTGGGGAGAACATACCTGTCCTCCCACCCCCATGTGGCGGTCTTTCAATTCTACAAAAAGAGAAGATGGAGTTACAAAAAATATACATGGAATACTAGGCCTACAAACATAGACCAACCCTCCATTACAATACTACAGTACATTGGTACAGTGATGTACTGAAAAATGTATTTACTTACAGTATACTGTGGGACAGTATATAGTATGTCATACAGTAATTGCTGTCAACATTTACATACTGTTCTGTAATGTCAAAAACGGTAATTACCTGTTCTCTTCTCTAAATCTTTGGATTATGGTGGACACAGTGAATCTACTGATGTTTGGTTGTACCCTTTGTCCAGCCTCCCTCATGCTCATACCATGGACAAGAACATGGTCAATCACAGTAGCTCTGATTTCATCAGATATTACTGTTCTTTGTCTTCGCTGACCACCTCGACCTCCTCTCACACGAACTCTTCCTCTCAGATTTCTATCCATTGTAGGGCCTCACAAACCAGTGCTCTCTGAACTGGCTTACTGTATATGTTCCCTCACATCATTAGCCACAAGTGTGATCAATTTTGAGTTGTTGTGTTCAAGTGGTGACACCAGTGCTTTAATTGTGTTTGACTTTTGTCACCTGTGCTCACCATTATGCAGCACGGCTGCATCACAATGAAAATGTGTTGGCAAGTTGTGTCTAAACAGGTTAAAAAAGTGCTTATGTTTTTGCCAAAAGAGTGATTGATTCAATCATTGGGTTCAGGCAACTGAGCATTTGGTTCAGACAATAGGGTTGAGTGTTTTAGCAATTGAGAAAAACTGTAATAAATAAATAAATACATTGGGTCACTCTAGAGAATTAGCTGTCTCTGTGAATAGCTATCACATATTTAGCCGCTAGTGCAGCTGTACTATCACGTTCTCCGAGTAAGAAGGACATTTTTTCAGTGTCACTCAGTTCAGAGAATGATGGAATCAAGGTTTCAAATCTGGGCAGAAAAGTGTCTCTTATATCGGTATATTTGGGACAGAAGAGCAGAAAGTGTTCCTCATCCTCTATGTGCTGTAGATCACAGTGTCTACAGATCCTCTGCTCTCTCTCTGTCCATGTTTGTCTATGTCTTCCTCTCTCTATCTCTAGATCATGGTCACTTAATCTGTATTTGGAGAGGATTTGTCTTTCTTTAAAATGTTTAATAACTGGCCAATTTAGTGGTTCTATTGAGGGTCGAGTAACATTGGAGTTTATTTTGGAGGTCAAAACTTGCTTTTAGTGATTGATCATGAGTGTCTTTTAGATGTGTGTGTATTTCTTTAACAGTAGTTGTGGGGCTGTATCTGTGGTCAGTGGGGAGTGTAGTCTGATGGAGGAGGTGAAGAGCGAGTGTGTTTAGAGGATGAGGTTCTGCTGAGGTTTCATTGGCGAGGAGGGCTTTATATTGGACTGACTCTGGATCAGACTGATGGAGGTGATGCCAGAACTGAACACATTTCTTCTGGATCTCGATGTTCAGCGGGTACAGGCCTAGCTCAGCCCTGCAGGCTCTCTCACACACACACACACACACACACACACACACACACACACACACACACACACACACAGCTGTGTTTTTGTGATATATGAGGACATTCCATAGGCGTAATGACTTTTATACTGGACAAACTGTATATTCTATCCCCCTACACTGCCCCTATCCCTAAACCTACCCATCACACACACACACACACACACACACACACACACACACACACACACACACACACACACACAGCCCCTATCCCTAAACCTGCCCATCACAGGAGACATGCTGCATTTTTACATAAAAAAAAACACATTGTTTTTTATGTTTTTTAAGCTATTTGAAATATGAGGACTCATGCAATGTCCTCATATATCACGTGTAAGTTGTAATACCAGTGTAATATGCATGTCATTATACACATTTGTGTCCTCATATATCACAAAAACAAAAGCACACACACACACACACACACACACACACAGTCACACACACACAGTCACTCACACACACACACACACACCACACACACACACACACACACACACACACCACACACACACCACACGCACACACACACACACACACACACACAGTCACTCACCCACTCACACCACACACACCACACACACACCTCACTCACTCAGTCTCTCTCTCACACACACACACACACACACACACTCACTCACACACACACTGCGTGTGGTGCTAGTTATGGACTGATTACTTTTGTGTCCAACTCAGCTCTTTTGTCAGTACACCTACCAAAGACGACACCTGGAAACAAACCCTACACTCGTCCTCAGCTCTAGACCCTGCTGAAAAATCCAGCTAAGACCAGCACTGACCAGCTAAGACCAGCCCTGGCCAGCTAAGACCAGCCCTGGCCAGCTAAGACCAGCCCTGGCCAGCTAAGACCAGCCCTGACCAGCTAAGACCAGCCCTGACCAGCTAAGACCAGCCCTGGCCAGCTAAGACCAGCACTGACCAGCTAAGACCAGCTAAGACCAGCACTGACCAGCTAAGACCAGCCCTGGCCAGCTAAGACCAGCCCTGACCAGCTAAGACCAGCACTGACCAGCTAAGACCAGCCCTGGCCAGCTAAGACCAGCACTGACCAGCAAAGACCAGCCCTGGCCAGCTAAGACCAGCCCTGGCCAGCTAAGACCAGCACTGACCAGCTAAGACCAGCTAAGACCAGCACTGACCAGCTAAGACCAGCACTGACCAGCTAAGACCAGCCCTGGCCAGCTAAGACCAGCACTGACCAGCAAAGACCAGCCCTGGCCAGCTAAGACCAGCCCTGGCCAGCTAAGACCAGCACTGACCAGCTAAGACCAGCTAAGACCAGCACTGACCAGCTAAGACCAGCCCTGGCCAGCTAAGACCAGCTAAGACCAGCCCTGACCAGCTAAGACCAGCCCTGGCCAGCTAAGACCAGCCCTGGCCAGCTAAGACCAGCTAAGACCAGCCCTGACCAGCTAAGACCAGCCCTGGCCAGCTAAGACCAGCCCTGGCCAGCTAAGACCAGCCCTGGCCAGCTAAGACCAGCCCTGGCCAGCTAAGACCAGCCCTGGCCAGCTAAGAGCAGCACTGACCAGCTAAGACCAGCTAAGACCAGCTCTGACCAGCTAAGACCAGCCCTGACCAGCTAAGACCAGCCCTGGCCAGCTAAGACCAGCCCTGGCCAGCTAAGACCAGCCCTGGCCAGCTAAGACCAGCCCTGGCCAGCTAAGACCAGCGCTGACCAGCTAAGACCAGCTAAGACCAGCACTGACCAGCTAAGACCAGCACTGACCTGCTAAGACCAGCCTGGCCAGCTGCGACAAAACTGACCAGCTAAGACCAGCGAAGACCAGCTAAGACCAGCCCTGACCAGCTAAGACCAGCCCTGGCCAGCTAAGACCAGCCCTGGCCAGCTAAGACCAGCCCTGGCCAGCTAAGACCAGCACTGACCAGCTAAGACCAGCTAAGACCAGCACTGACCAGCTAAGACCAGCACTGACCTGCTAAGACCAGCCTGGCCAGCTACGACGAGCACTGACCAGCTAAGACCAGCCTGACCAACTAAGACCAGCTAAAACCAACACTGACCAGCTAAGACCAGCATGACCAGCTAAAAAAAGTGTTCAAAACCCCTCTAAAACCAGCCTGATAAACCAGCTATGACCAGGCTGGGAGACCAGCCAAAACCAGCCTGACCATCTTAGGCTGGTTTAAGCTGGATTTTTCAGCAGGGGACTAGTTCTACTAGGATGACTCCTCCCCAGCCGCCACTTTGGATCCACGCAAACTCTTAACATTTCCAATCCTCCATGTTCTTGGTATTGTATGGGAAGGGGTTGTTATCTTTGTATTTGTTTTTGTAAGCTGTCTCCATGTTGAATTAACCTTAATGTTTGTTATGGCTCCTATGTACTCCTGTGTACTCCTATGTACACAAGACTAAATGTGGCGAAAAGAGGATCCCCTGTGAGACATTAAAGAACCTATCCTCTTCTATCCTATCCTGCAAACATTGTTGCTTGGCAATACATGTTTATCTTACCTTATCTAATACCATGGTGTATGTATGACTAGAGAAACTTGTTGTATAGGCTACTTCCCTATTTCTGATGTCTACGGATAAGTAATTTTCCTCAACATCTGACTTCTCCTGTTGAACTTTTGTTTCACATTTCCCATAATCTCTGGAATATGAAATTTTCAAAACACATTTTCCACTGTAAACGGGCAACCAAATCCTGTTGCACATCATTTTCAGCAGCGAGGTCCTCTTTTGCTCAGTCGACTTCTTTAGAAGGCCATTACGCCTTTTCTGTTTACGTTCACATTCATATTTTAGGACAGAGCCTTTGGTGGATTACTGTCTGTTGAATCCATTACGAACTAACTACTGTTGGGACTGTTTTTGTGTTTGTGGATCAAGGAGGTGAAGATGTTTAATGCACTTTTCAATACTAGGTAAATAAATGGGATGGCATGTTGCTTTCTACATGTGAGCTTGTATTTCTATGTTACTGAATAAAGGCCTACATGTTTTGTTTTCAAATGTTGAGTCCCTCTCAATAAACCTGCAGTTATTGTACCTGAATATCCTGTCCTTGTGACCGTCTCTGCCACTCAACACCCTACCTAAATAAAAAGTTTCAGTTTGAGGGACCCTGATGCCCATGTTTTTAATTACATTGAAATATTCATTTTAACCTGTTAACACGACTGATACTATTAATAATTTTTACCAAAATGATAGCTTTGCCAAACTTTTGTGCTTTGTAGTTATGTAGGCTCTACATCTGTGTCACATATAGGTATGGACAACATTTATAACACAAGGAGTGTATTAAGCAGGAGTGTATTAAGCAACCATACATTAGTGCACCTCTCAGATCTTTCTTGAGTTTTGCAACATCGATATTTGAACACATCCTGGGAAAAACAAACAGAAGTAGCTAGTGATGTGAAATTTGGCATTATCCCCTTCAATATACACAGTCAGCAATATAACAACATATACAACATGTACAGCTGTTGAACAGCTAAATAACTGAAATATCCAGGTCGCATATCACATGCAAGCAACTTTGAGTCAATAAGGCATGGTGAGGATAACCAAGTTCAAACTGAGCCTCAGAAATAGGAGGATAGGAAAGATGGTTTAAGTTTTGACTAGGAGAGAGTTGTTTGTGTCATACAGGGTAGTCTGAAAATGTGTAGTTCACATATGGCAAATGCTATGCCCTGCCAACTCTAGGGCTCAGAGAGACCACTTTTATGAAAACAAAAATATCCAGTGAGCTTTTTGCGAGAGGTCAGATTTGTCTGAAAAGACTGGTTTGATAGAAAACTGACATAAATTACATGTGCACCAAACATTCAACCTCAAGGCAGGTGGCCTATAGGCCTATTAAAGTCTTGTAGGTAGGAATTGTATAAAAAATTTTTTTTTCCAAATTTGTTTAAACTTTCTGTATTTATCAATGCATAATTAAAATGTAAGTACTCTGAAAAAGAAAGTATAAAAATCGAGTGTCTGTAGACCTCTCACGACTGTTTTAAAGACAGCTCATTATTTCCATTCACTCCACCCCCTCCCTTCTGGGCTCCTCCCAAAGCCACGCCTCCAAAACACATGAACGCGCGACTCCGACCGCTGAGCTGAAGACGCATTATTTACCTGAGACGAGCGGAGAGGAAGGAGCGCAGTGCATGCAGTGACATCATGTCAGAATCACATGTAATAAAAAAATCTAACTTTATCATTATGAAGATAAACAAATAAGATGTATTTTAGTACTCACTATCAAGTAGCATATTGATATTGGTAAAGTTTAAAATATATATTTATTGATTCGCTAACGAGCTAGTTATCTATAAGGCAAAGCTAAAAACAGGTTGCATGATACACGTTTTTCCATTGCCATCATTTACACTGTGATGAAGATGAATTTCGTGTAACATTCATAACATATATGGTGTTCTGCATGTAAGAGTTTCCATGATGAAAGCATTGTTGACTCTGATGAGGACTACACTCCAGAGACAAGTACCGCATCGCCAGCTCGAGGACAGATCCGGGGTCGAGGGATTTTTTGTTTAAAAACAAAACAAAGGCGAAAAAACGTGCAGGTAAACTTCCAGGTGAACATGGTAAAAGAGTTAGACAGAGGGTAAATATAATTCTAAGAAAAGTTCCTAGATGCGGATCGGCCTACTATCTGTTAAACATGTATTTAGTTATCTAAAGCAAAATTATGCACAATTCAACACTATAGCTATCATCTTGAGCTAGGCATATATATTATTTATCATCTCTACTACGGCTCGCTAAGTAATGTTATGTTGCTATATTAGGCAGCTACGTGTGCTAATGACACATGCTTCATGAAAACAAAGAAAAAAATATGTCTGATCAAAATACAAAAAGAAAGATTTACCTGTCCAGCAGAAATATAGCCATCCAGGCGTCACTTTTCAGCCCCTTGAGGTCTCTCAGTTCTCGCCATCGCTGGAAAGCCACGCCGATATTGACATGCGTTTTATTTTGTTTATCCAAAGACTTTTTGTTCATTACCTTTTCTAGTAACGTTACTGTCTTCCTTTTTTTTTTTGCCTGGTTTGCCTTCGCGAACTGCATAAGTGAATCTTGATTGGTCTTTCTAATCTCTGCCATTGTTTTGCTATTCCTAGGTTCCGTGCCTCTTGAATTCCTCAAATCAAACGGATGCGCGCGCAAGTGGGCAGGTCCTGTGTGGCAAAAGGGTGGTTGCCATGGTTGCGAGAGAGTGACAGTCGCCTAAGCCAATCCTTTGTTTCGTCCCGAATGTAAATAATGAGCTGTGTTTAGTGCAGATTAAACGGTCTAGAGTCACTCGATTTTTATACTCTTTTTATCAGAGTACTTACATTTTAATTATGCATTGATATATACAGAAAGTTTAAACACATTTGGAAAAAAGTGTTTATAAAATTCCTACCTACAATACCTTTAACTGTTCACCAAGTGTCATTTCTGACAGATAAGAACAGGAAACTGTCAAAAACTCTCACTGGCAGATCAAAATCAGTCAGCCGATAATACACTGCCTGGTTTGATGAGTCTTTATTTCGGA
>CM060599.1:1978788-2231288 GCA_030578255.1 Tiaroga cobitis | reverse complement strand
AGAGGTGCAGAAGCCTCCTTCTCTCCACTCAGAGGTGCAAAAGCCTACTCCTCTCCCCTCAGAGGTGCAGCAGCCTCCTCCTCTCCCCTCAGAGGTGCAGAAGCCTCCTCCTCTCCCCTCAGAGGTGCAGAAGCCTCCTCCTCTCCCCTCAGAGGTGCAGCAGCCTCCTCCTCTCCCCTCAGAGGTGCAGCAGAAGCCTCCTCCTCTCCCCTCAGAGGTGCAGCAGCCTCCTCCTCTCCCCTCAGAGGTGCAGCAGCTTCCTCCTCTCCACTCAGAGGTGCAGCAGAAGCCTCCTCCTCTCCCCTCAGAGGTGCAGCAGCCTCCTCCTCTCCCCTCAGAGATGCAGAAGCCTCATCCTCTCCATTCAGAGGTGCAGCAGCCTCCTTCTCTCCACTCAGAGGTGCAGCAGCCTCCTCCTCTCCCCTCAGAGGTGCAGAAGCCTCCTCCTCTCCCCTTAGAGGTGCAGCAGCCTCCTCCTCTCCCCTCAGAGGTGCAGAAGCCTCCTCCTCTCCCCTCAGAGGTGCAGCAGCCTCCTCCTCTCCCCTCAGAGGTGCAGCAGCCTCCTCCTCTCCCCTCAGAGGTGCAGCAGAAGCCTCCTCCTCTCCCCTCAGAGGTGCAGCAGCCTCCTCCTCTCCCCTCAGAGGTGCAGAAGCCTCCTCCTCTCCCCTCAGAGGTGCAGAAGCCTCCTCCTCTCCACTCAGAGGTGCAGAAGCCTCCTTCTCTCCACTCAGAGGTGCAAAAGCCTACTCCTCTCCCCTCAGAGGTGCAGCAGCCTCCTCCTCTCCCCTCAGAGGTGCAGAAGCCTCCTCCTCTCCCCTCAGAGGTGCAGAAGCCTCCTCCTCTCCCCTCAGAGGTGCAGCAGCCTCCTCCTCTCCCCTCAGAGGTGCAGCAGAAGCCTCCTCCTCTCCCCTCAGAGGTGCAGCAGCCTCCTCCTCTCCCCTCAGAGGTGCAGCAGCTTCCTCCTCTCCACTCAGAGGTGCAGCAGAAGCCTCCTCCTCTCCCCTCAGAGGTGCAGCAGCCTCCTCCTCTCCCCTCAGAGATGCAGAAGCCTCATCCTCTCCATTCAGAGGTGCAGCAGCCTCCTTCTCTCCACTCAGAGGTGCAGCAGCCTCCTCCTCTCCCCTCAGAGGTGCAGCAGCCTCCTCCTCTCCCCTCAGAGGTGCAGCAGAAGCTTCCTCCTCTCCCCTCAGAGGTGCTGAAGCCTCCTCCTCTCCCCTCAGAGGTGCAGAAGCCTCCTCCTCTCCACTCAGAGGTGCAGAAGCCTCCTTCTCTCCACTCAGAGGTGCAAAAGCCTACTCCTCTCCCCTCAGAGGTGCAGCAGCCTCCTCCTCTCCACTCAGAGATGCAGCAGAAGCCTCCTCCTCTCCCCTCAGAGGTGCAGCAGCCTTCTCCTCTCCCCTCAGAGGTGCAGCAGCCTCCTCCTCTCCACTCAGAGGTGCAGAAGCCTCCTCCTCTCCCCTCAGAGGTGCAGAAGCCTCCTCCTCTCCACTCAGAGGTGCAGAAGCCTCCTTCTCTCCACTCAGAGGTGCAGCAGCCTCCTCCTCTCCCTTCAGAGGTGCAGCAGCCACCTCCTCTCCACTCAGAGGTGCAGCAGCCTCCTCCTCTCCCCTCAGAGGCGCAGCAGCCTCCTCCTCTCCCCTCAGATGTGCAGCAGCCTCCTCCTCTCCCCTCAGAGGTGCAGCAGCCTCCTCCTCTCCCCTCAGAGGTGCAGCAGCCTCCTCCTCTCCCCTCAGAGGTGCAGCAGCCTCCTCCTCTCCACTCAGAGGTGCAGCAGCCTCCTCCTCTCCCCTCAGAGGTGCAGCAGCCTCCTTCTCTCCACTCAGAGGTGCAGCAGCCTCCTCCTCTCCCCTCAGAGGTGCAGAAGCCTCCTTCTCTCCACTCAGAGGTGCAGCAGCCTCTTCCTCTCCCCTCAGAGGTGCAGCAGCCTCCTCCTCTCCCCTCAGAGGTGCAGAAGCCTCCTCCTCTCCCCTCAGAGGTGCAGAAGCCTCCTCCTCTCCACTCAGAGGTGCAGAAGCCTCCTCTCCACTCAGAGGTGCAGCAGCCTCCTCCTCTCCCCTCAGAGGTGCAGCAGCCACCTCCTCTCCACTCAGAGGTGCAGCAGCCTCCTCCTCTCCCCTCAGAGGTGCGGCAGCCTCCTCCTCTCCACTCAGAGGTGCAGCAGAAGCCTCATCTCCCCTCAGAGGTGCAGCAGCCTCCTCCTCTCCCCTCAGAGGTGCAGAAGCCTCCTCCTCTCCCCTCAGAGGTGCAGCAGCCTCCTTCTCTCCACTCAGAGGTGCAGCAGCCTCCTCCTCTCCCCTCAGAGGTGCGGCAGCCTCCTCCTCTCCACTCAGAGGTGCAGCAGAAGCCTCCTCTCCCCTCAGAGGTGCAGCAGCCTCCTCCTCTCCCCTCAGAGGTGCAGAAGCCTCCTCCTCTCCCCTCAGAGGTGCAGAAGCCTCCTTCTCTCCACTCGGAGGTGCAAAAGCCTCCTCCTCTCCACTCAGAGGTGCAAAAACCTCCTCCTCTCCCCTCAGAGGTGCAGAGGCCTCCTCCTCTCCCCTCAGAGGTGCAGCAGTCGCCTCCTCTCCTCTAAGAGGTGCAGAAGCCTCCTCCTCTCCACTCAGAGGTGCAAAAACATCCTCCTCTCCCCTCAGAGGTGCAGAAGCCTCCTCCTCTCCCCTCAGAGGTGCAGCAGCCGCCTCCTCTCCTCTCAGAGGTGCAGAAGCCTCCTCCTCTCCACTCAGAGGTGCAGAAGCCTCCTGCTCTCCCCTCAGAGGTGCAGAAGCCTCCTTCTCTCCACTCAGAGGTGCAGAAGCCTCCTCCTCTCCACTCAGAGGTGCAGCAGCCTCCTCCTCTCCACTCAGAGGTGCAGAAGTCTCCTCCTCTCCATTCAGAGGTGCAGAAGCCTCCTCCTCTCCCCTCAGAGGTGCAGAAGCCTCCTCCTCTCCCCTCAGAGGTGCAGCAGCCTCCTCCTCTCCCCTCAGAGGTGCAGCAGCCTCCTCCTCTCCCCTCAGAGGTGCAGCAGCCTCCTCCTCTCCCCTCAGAGGTGCAGCAACCTCCTCCTCTCCCCTCAGAGGTGCAGCACCCTCCTTCTCTCCACTCAGAGGTGCAGAAGCCTCCTCCTCTCCCCTCAGAGGTGCAGAAGCCTCCTCCTCTCCCCTCAGAGGTGCAGCAGCCTCCTCCTCTCCACTCAGAGGTGCAGAAGCCTCCTCCTCTCCACTCAGAGGTGCAGAAGCCTCCTTCTCTCCACTCAGAGGTGCAGCAGCCTCTTCCTCTCCCCTCAGAGGTGCAGCAGCCTCCTCCTCTCCCCTCAGAGGTGCAGAAGCCTCCTCCTCTCCCCTCAGAGGTGCAGAAGCCTCCTCCTCTCCACTCAGAGGTGCAGAAGCCTCCTCTCCACTCAGAGGTGCAGCAGCCTCCTCCTCTCCCCTCAGAGGTGCAGCAGCCACCTCCTCTCCACTCAGAGGTGCAGCAGCCTCCTCCTCTCCCCTCAGAGGTGCGGCAGCCTCCTCCTCTCCACTCAGAGGTGCAGCAGAAGCCTCATCTCCCCTCAGAGGTGCAGCAGCCTCCTCCTCTCCCCTCAGAGGTGCAGAAGCCTCCTCCTCTCCCCTCAGAGGTGCAGCAGCCTCCTTCTCTCCACTCAGAGGTGCAGCAGCCTCCTCCTCTCCCCTCAGAGGTGCGGCAGCCTCCTCCTCTCCACTCAGAGGTGCAGCAGAAGCCTCCTCTCCCCTCAGAGGTGCAGCAGCCTCCTCCTCTCCCCTCAGAGGTGCAGAAGCCTCCTCCTCTCCCCTCAGAGGTGCAGAAGCCTCCTTCTCTCCACTCAGAGGTGCAAAAGCCTCCTCCTCTCCACTCAGAGGTGCAAAAACCTCCTCCTCTCCCCTCAGAGGTGCAGAGGCCTCCTCCTCTCCCCTCAGAGGTGCAGCAGTCGCCTCCTCTCCTCTAAGAGGTGCAGAAGCCTCCTCCTCTCCACTCAGAGGTGCAAAAACGTCCTCCTCTCCCCTCAGAGGTGCAGAAGCCTCCTCCTCTCCCCTCAGAGGTGCAGCAGCCGCCTCCTCTCCTCTCAGAGGTGCAGAAGCCTCCTCCTCTCCACTCAGAGGTGCAGAAGCCTCCTGCTCTCCCCTCAGAGGTGCAGAAGCCTCCTTCTCTCCACTCAGAGGTGCAGAAGCCTCCTCCTCTCCACTCAGAGGTGCAGAAGCCTCCTCCTCTCCACTCAGAGGAGCAGCAGCCTCCTCCTCTCCTCTCAGAGGAGCAGAAGCCTCCTCCTCTCCACTCAGAGGTGCAGAAGCCTCCTCCTCTCCCCTCAGAGGTGCAGAAACCTCCTCCTCTCCACTCAGAGGTGCAGAAGCCTCCTCCTCTCCCCTCAGAGGTGCAGCAGCCTCCTCCTCTCCACTCAGAGGTGCAGCAGCTTCATCCTCTCCACTCAGAGGAGCAGAAGCCTCCTCCTCTCCCCTCAGAGGTGCAGCAGCCTCCTCCTCTCGACTCAGAGGAGCAGCAGCCTCCTCCTCTCCACTCAGAGGTGCAGCAGCTTCATCCTCTCCACTCAGAGGAGCAGAAGCCTCCTCCTCTCCACTCAGAGGTGCAGAAGCCTCCTCCTCTCCACTCAGAGGTGCAGCAGCTTCATCCTCTCCACTCAGAGGTGCAGCAGCTTCATCCTCTCCACTCAGAGGTGCAGAAGCCTCCTCCTCTCCCCTCAGAGGTGCAGAAGCCTCCTTCTCTCCACTCAGAGGAGCAGCAGCCTCCTCCTCTCCACTCAGAGGAGCAGCAGCTTCATCCTCTCCACTCAGAGGAGCAGAAGCCTCCTCCTCTCCACTCAGAGGTGCAGCAGCCTCCTTCTCTCCACTCAGAGGAGCAGAAGCCCTCTCCACTCCTGACACAGGCCTCTGGTTTCCTATGTTGTATATTAGAAGTTCAACATTTCCAAGCAATACCTTTCACAAAAAGTATGTTGAAAAAGTGCACATTACCTTTCTTCCCCTTCCTCTTCTCTCCACGCCTACTGCCCTCATCCTCTGGAGTCCATGCTATCATAGTCACACATAAAGTTAATCTTAACTATGCAAAAACATTTATAACTCAACAATAAGGTATCCATATCCATGAGCTTGCATTATATCAGCACCAAAGATCAATTGCTCAAAAACTGCTTTTTCGACCTCAGTGTGCATGTACTATGTGGTAGTTTAGTCAGATACAGTGTGAAGTCAAATAAATGTTGGCAAGCAAACCATACCTTGTAAAAGAACATTGTACAGCATGTTCATTTTTTTCAGCATCACTTCTGTTTCATTTGACATGCTGTACGGGTAGATGACCTTTGTGTCGTATCTTGACATTTTATCATTATAGACCCCATAAAATAAAAGGGGTCTGAGTCCAAGGGCCTTCATTTTCTCCATCTGAAAGAGGTGAAGAATCATTCATTATCATGTCATAGATGAAAAATCTACGCGAGTAGATTTCACTTCTTGAGACCAAAGCCAGGAAAGACCAGAAAACATGGAATACTTTTGTCTTGTTCATTACGTGCAAATGAGGTTTCAACAGTGGGAGAGGGGGATATGTCTTTTTTTTATGTATATACCTTTGGCATTACACTTTGACAATGAGTAATATCTGGCAAGGAACAGTTCTCAGGGGAAAAAATGGCCCACTGATGCTGGGGGTCAGGGGTGAATGGGCAGTCTAGTTTGAGCTGATAGCAAGCCAACAGTAACTCAAATAACCACTTGTTATAGCCTAGGTGCGTTAAAAAGCATCTCTGAATGTACAACACATCCACATTGAAGAAGATCGGCCACTACAACAGTAGATCGTACTAGATGTCACTCCTGCAAGCTTAAAAAAGGACACCGAGGTTAAAATTTGCATAGGCTCAGCAAAATTAGTCAATAAAAGATTGGCCAAATGTTGCCTTGTCTGATGACTCTCGATTTCTCTAGTTACATTCTGATTGTGGATCAGAGTTTCGTGTAAAAGCCATAAAAGCTTGACTAAAGACTTCCAGGAAATTTAGGAGATAAGATAAGAAATACTTTATTAACGCCAAAAGAAATTTCGTTGTCACAAATGAGCTGTCACAATTTCCATGCCTCGAAAACATCGGCATAGGGATGTATGTCGCACTCTGGAAAAACAACAAAAAGACAAAAATGGTGTCCCAATGTTTTTTTTAGTTTTTTTTTTATCTCTGTCCTCTCAAGCACTCCCTTTACATTGGTGGTGACTACCCTTTCATTCATAGAGCATGTTTGACGATGACGTAACGACGATAACATAAAAAAATAATAATTAAAGGACAAAAAGAAAAGGTAAAAAATGAAAAAGAGAAAATAGAAACCGTCTCATGTTGTTCTCAAGATGTTGGTGCTGATTTTCTCAGAACGCAGGGATGTGTGTCATGCATGTATCCTCAAGAAAAACAGTTACTTACTGTGACCTCAATGTCATCTAGAAAATGGCTGACATTTCTGTTGCGCCTCATCCCCTTTGCCCACTCGGCACTCTTCTCCTTAAAGGAGTTGAGGCGCTTCTGCGCCCTTATTTTGGCCGGCGTGTTTCTCTGAGGCATTTTCTGAAAAAGAACAGATTAATAAAAATGATTCATTTAGTGATTGCCCAATAATTCTGCAGATATTGAGTATGCTAACGTCATAGACATATTGAACATCTTAGATTGCCTGTATAGGTCTCTACTAGAGGTGTGAATCTTCACTGATCTCCCGATTCTATTGCGATTATCATGTCAGCGATTCGATATCTCGATGCATCACGATGCGTCAAATACATTTTTCTATTAAAGTCATGTAGCTTTTCAAGCTTCAAAAACAAAACATTCTGCAGTGCTCTAATACAAAATACAATGGAAACATAAAACTACAGCACTAAGCACATGGCACTTCCTGAATGTGCAAAACTTAACAGAATATGTAAAGAGAAATGTTGTTAGGCATACATTTAATTGTAAACAGGAATAATAGATTATGGCCCGGTGGATTATTGATGCAGCAGCGTCCATGTCCACGATTCGATGCATCGATTATTTGATTAATTTCAATACCTCTAGTCTCTACTAGGGCAGGGTCATATAAAAAGTATTTGATTTTATGATTGTAATCAACAATTGGCCGTCAAAAGCCAACCACCTCCTCCTCGTGGCGTCGGCTGAAAACGAGTACCCTCGTGGACTCGGCAAACGGTGGCTCTGGTCCCAGCGACAGATGAGGCGACACATCGGCTGGGTCTCTTTGGTCGCATCAAATGGCAGCAGCAAACCAAGAAACCGATCAAGTCAGCTATGCGCCTTGACCCACCCGGTAACCGCCCACGTAACCGCCCAAAAATGAGATGGATGGACCGGATCAAGCAAGATATGAAGGACGTGCAAGTCGCCCCGGAGGACACTACGGACCGGAATAAATGGAGAGCAGCCTGCCAAAAAGCGGACCCTGCACCTGCGCGGGACAAATGCTAGGACGAAGAATCAACCTGAACTATGGTCTCTCAAACACAAGTGGCACCACTTGAGTTGCCAGTCCAGGGTATTTGTCAATGCTGCTAACAGAAAACATTACATTTTCCATTAAGAGTCTCTATGGTATCTAGTTAAGATATGTTATCAAATAGTGAGGTATAGGCTAGGAGCATAAGCAATAGGCCTAGAACTAGTATATCACAGCTGTGGTGCAGTAATCATGATCATTGATAATATCTCAAATCATTTTGTTAGCATTAGTTAAGCACAGCCTCATTTCAAAATATCTTCTGTCACAATAGAATGCAACCCAACGTCAACTAAAAAGAGATGACGTTGCAAATAGATCTATAAGATCTATAAAGTCAATAATTTAACATGTAACTTATAAAAACATGCTCAATTTGGACTAGCCTACCCCATTCTTAACACAGATTGGGTTCGATTGCAAATGCCTGTCTGACCGGAACTTGCTATTGTAGCTTAAAGGTGCTATATGTATTTTTTAGCGGCCTCTATCGGTGATGTTTCAGATTGCAACCAATTTTTACAAGAGCGCTCGTGCTCTTGCGTGTGCTCGAACACAAGAGCGATCACTCATGGTACACGGCCACACTGAGACTTTCAACACACCGGAGAAGGCATCACACAACATGCTGGAAACTCATGTAAACTCCCACTGCAACGGTACAATAATAGGCTACTTTCATCAGCTTGACGTTGAACTAATGCTCCATGCTCGTACCATGATAGCGTTACATTTGTGGTGTTATCTAGCATTTCATCAAGGCATTTCACTAACTATTTGTGTATCTTTCACAATCAGCAATGTCAACATAGGTGAATGTATAAAAAGGATTCACGTTTGGCCTGACGAGCTTCAGCAGATACATTTTGACCACAAATCTCTAATCTTTTAGTCTAGTTGGACATTTGTCCAGATTAAATGAAATTCTTTCCAATGTTCCTGATCTACCACATTTACAAGAATGGGAAGTTATAGTGATCTTGACCTTTGACCAACAAAATCTAATCACTTTATCTTTGCATCTATGTCAACATTTGTGGCAAATGTGAAGAAATTCCTGTAAGCCGTTCCTGAGTTATTGTGTTCACAAGTTGAATTACAGCCAAAGTCATGTTTTGAGAGGTCACAGTGACCTTGACCTTTGATCTCCAAATTCTGTTCAGTTCATCCTTGATTCAAGGTGAACATTTGTAACAAATTTGAAGAAATTCCCTCAAGGCGTTCCTGAGATATCGCATTGACTATACTGTATACTCTTTTTTTCTCATCAACATTGAGAGAAGCCTTTAAATAGCCAATGGAGGCCATTGCAGTGAAAACAAAGCGAAGACCGGCCAAAATGTCCACACTTTGCAAAAAGGTCCTCACCACAGGTTAAAAACGCACACTGGTCCTCACAAAGATAGCCATGCAAACACACACAGACACAATACAGTATATATAATGGATGCATGTGACCTTACACTAAACCATTAAAAACACATCAGATAACCTTTGATGTCTGTCCTCTAGCCTTGTGTATTTGTTCTGTTCCTGGCGTCGCACCTGCATGTAGGAATCAGAGAAAAAACACACAATGTATTATATATTTATAAATATACACACACACACACACACACACACACAACGACACCACACCACACAATGTGTGGAAACATTACATTCCATTCTATTATACATTATACCATTATTGTATTAAAAACTATAACTTTATTTGAAATAACCATTACAACTATTTTATTGAAAATGTTAATGTGTATAATATAATTTTTATTATGATTACATATGCAGTACTTTTTTATTAATCTCCAAAATTGCATATTTCTGGAAAATATGATCTGAAACACGATATGAATCGTAAATCAATTAGTAATGAACTGAAATGTAATTTGCATGTGAAATAAATAACAGTATTTGCATGTTCCATGTTGTATGGACTTTTTACACGGACCATTATCCACAACTTTTCCAATTTCCAAAAGATTTCACACTAAATACCAACTTTTTAATGCTGATGCGATCTGCTCGAATGCTTTGTGGACGTTACAGGAGAGGAACTTGAAAGGAGGTTTGAAATGATGAGATATTAACACACAGCTCAAAAACACGCAGAGATCATTCGATGCTTCTCGGTCTTTTGTTATGATTCGTGGCCAGATTACATCCACACTTTTTGGGAAAAAAATTAAATTGACACACTGCTAAAATGGTATCAAGTCATCTAGCTGTAAAATGGACGTAACATCAGTGCTGTACAGGCCGAATGGAGAGAGACTGCTGGGAGTCTTGTAAAAGGACAGTTTTCAGATCAGTCCTAGTCCAGCTTGTGGGAGGAACAAAGGAGTCCTATTGCACAGGCTTCCAGAACGTGTTGCATCTAGACGAGATCATGCTTGTGCTCGGCTGCTCAGTGTGAACGTGGAAAACAGGGAATTACACAATTCACTTCATGTGTGAAGCTTGGAAGATTTGATCAGAATCCGCACTGAAGATGGTCTAGCTCAAATCCTGCGTAAAGAAAAATTCTTTGACTGTATATAATTCATAAATTGGAAAAGACATTCAGTTCCCAAGATGAAAAAGCTGCACTGTAAAAAGAGGGGAGACGTACACCTAACAGGATGATTAAAAGTAAGTGATTGAAAATGTAAAAATTAAGTTGTAAAATAATTTGGCGCCTGATTTTCCTCCTATAGAAGCCAAAGGCTCCTTCATTCATGTTTGTCTGGAGCCGCGCACAAGGACACTTCACAGTGCGGCATCATGACATGACTCATGCATGTTTATGACAACTGACATTAAGTGTCATTCGCTCAATTATGACATTTTTAATGCAAATATGACATTGCTTTAGATGTCTTTGTTATGACACCTTGACATACACCAATACATCATAACCTGTCAGTGTCTTTGTCATGACAACTTGACATTACTAAGACAACACAACCTGTCATAAATATGTCATGAACATGACATAGCAGATTAATGATCAAACTTCTCCTGCCTCAATGATTACAGACCTATTGCCTTGACATCAGCAGTCATGAAATCATTCAAGCGCATCTTACTCAATCACCTAAAAACCGTCACCACCCCCCTCATGGACCCATTCCAATTTGCATACAGAGCCAACAGGTCAGTTGAGGACACCGTCAACTTAGCAATTCATCACATACTGAACCACCTTGAGTCCGCAAACACATATGCCCGCATCCTCTTCATGGATTTCAGTTCTGCATTCAATACAATAAACCCGGTCAAACTGTTCAATATATTATTAGACATGAATATCGATCCATGCATCTCTCACTGGATTCACAGTTTTCTCTGGAACAGGCAACAGAAGGTAAAGATTAATAATAACACATCCTCCCCTCTGTTCCTCAGTACAGGCGCACCCCAAGGCGGTGTTCTCTCACCCTGGCTTTTTTCTCTCTACACAAACCAGCTCAGATCACACCACAGTTCTGTCAGCCTATACAAATATGCGGACGATACAACCATTATAGGACTCATCACCAACAACCAAGAAACCATATACCGTGCACAGATCAACCAAGCAGTGACCTGGTGTACAGACCATGATCTTCTACTCAACACATCAAAAACTAAAGAACTCATCGTCGACCTGAGACGTCAGCCATCCCCCAAAACTCCTGTGCTCGTTGAAGGTGAACCCATCTCCATTACTGATACATTCAAACTTCTTGGAACACACATCAGTAACAACCTTAAATGGAAAATCAACACAGATCATCTCTACAAAAAAGCCCAGCAAAGACTTTTTCATCTCCGACAGCTCAAGAAGTTCAAAGTAAGGTCTCATCTTCTGCTCCGCTTCTACATGGCCATCGTTGTAGGCATCCTCACCACATCCATCACAGTCTGGTTTGGCAGCCTGGACTCACTTTCCCGGAAGAAATTACAGAGTATCCTCAACAGAGCTTTTAAAGTCATTGGTTCACCTCTAGCCTTCCCTTGAATCACTCTACCACAAACGGACTCTACGCAGAGCTCACAAGATAATTTCTGACACCTCACACCCTGCACACTACGCCTTCCAGTTACTGCCCTCTGGGAGGCGTTATATAGGACAATTGCCTCCAGAACAACTCGCTTTAAAAACAGTTTCATTCCAAAAGCAATACACATTTGAACTCTGAACGCTGAGGACTGTAGATTAAGCATGACCCCTTATGTATGTATTATGTATTAATGTGTTTGTCTGTATGTATATGTATGTTACTTTATATGTTTAAAGTTTACTGTTTAATGTAATGCTGGAACCTGTACCAAAGAGCTGTACTGAAAACAAATTCCACCATCCTGGCTGTGTGGTCATTAAATTAAATCAATCAATCTTAAGAAACCACTAAGCTTCATGGGTTAGCATTACATTAAACTGTCAGTGGGTGGTTTTGACATTGGTGTTGATTGGTGTCTATAGTGTTGATTATAGAAGGGGGAATGCGGTGTCGAAATTCTTAGTTGACGCGCTGCTGGTTTTATTCAACATTGGATTTAACAAAAGGGTAGATCCCCTTATCGCCATTATCCAAAGCAAAAACAGCCTTCACTACGCCGTTCGGATTACACACATGTATTACTCTTGCTATCTCTTACTATTACTATCCTCTGGGGTTGTCCGGGGCTCCTGCTACTTTTCAGCGTCTCATGGACGAGATCCTCTGGCCCCCTTCTGCGTACGCCAGCGGCACCTGGAGCATCGATCGCTACGGCGGGCTGGACTCACGACGAACCCGCAGAAGTGTGTGATTGGGCGTGTGGAAGTCCAGTATCTGGGCTCTCAGTAGGGACATGGGCCGGTGCGTCTGACAATACTGCTGCGATCGCAGCCTGACCAAGTCCCACGACCCAAAGGAAGGCGAGACAGTTCCTGGGGCTGGCGGGGTATTATTGGAGGTTTATTCCTCATTATCCGGAGCTCGCCAGCCCGCTGACAGACCGCACTAGAAAGGTCCAGTGGACGGAGCTGTGCCACAGGCCCTAACCACAGTAAAGTCTGCCCTGTGTGGAGGGCCGCTCTTAAACTCTCCTAACTATGATATCCATTTTTTGTTGCAGAATGAGGCGTCGGACAGGGGGCTTGGAGCGGTCCTGTCCCGGGAGAAAGAGGGAGAGGAGCGGCCGGTGCTGTATCCGAGTCAAAAGCTCTCGAACAGAGAGACTAGATACATTCAGCCGCTGTTATTACCCCCTGGGATGGAGACTCGCTCTCTGTTCGGACCACGCGCCCCATGGATCCACCTCATGGAGGATACCGGCACGCCCATCATCCGTTCGTATATCTTTACAGCCTTTTAGTACCGGGGGCGCAGATGTAGTTAATAAAGACTCAGACTGTCTCGCCACATTGACTTCTTGTCTGTCATTTTTATTTGAACTGTTTACATGGTCACTTGTGGATGGCACTTCGAGGATGGGCAGTTAACAGTGGCCTGGATGACTAGATATCCTGCCACTGAATGGGTGTTGTCTTCCCTTTAAAGGTTTTATTTATGCAAATAAATATTACTGTTAGATACAAGTTATGGTGTTTAATGTTACACAGAATAGTTGTATTGTTTAGGCTACTTCCATATTAATATTTTCCTAATTTAATGAGCTACATGTCGCAATTACCAGTGTCCAACATGGAAGTGGGAGTTTCTCAGATGCTCTTGAAGCAGCATTAGCATTAGTCTGGTCATGTGACCTCAACAAACATGTCTGTCCACATGAGAAGACCCGCTCCATGTTAAATAAAACCGCTTTAATTAGGACACTCATGATATTCTTCAGAAATATCATTCATTTCTGTAGATCATTTTAATAAGGACAGAATGAAACTAACCTGTTTGTTCCTCAATATCTTCATGTTTCACGCTGGACACTTCTGCAATCTTTATGTCTTCACTCTCCTGTTTAATCAACGCCATCTTTATAATCACGTGGATCTCAGATGTTTCTCCAGGAGTTTTCCTGTGTGATTGGACAATTTGTCATGTTTAAGATGAGAACAATTAACAGAAAGAAAAATAAATCCACAGTAAATCTCTGTGTGTGTCTCAATCAGCTGTAGTTCAGTAGTTCAGTGCACTGGTGAGGGAGTCAGTCAGAGAGAGAGAGATAATGGACTTAAATCAACTGATTACACAAAAAACACAGAGAACTACAAATTGATAAATAATACATTTATACTGTGCGCATAGCGTTTCAAAGTACCCTCGCGTACACCTAATACCAAACTTTGATCTTTATTTTAAATGAATGTGAATTAAATGTGCGAGCCTTCCAGAGTAGTTTTTTTCAGTTGTGCAGAAACTTGCTTTTAATGTTGTAAACTGGTATGTTTTCATATTATTTTGTTTTACTTTTACTGCAATTTAAGTCGGTCAAACACAAGATGAGAAGCACATACAGCGCCTAATGAAACACAGATCTCACTCATAGACAAATTTGCAGAAGATTTACATTCACAAACAGCTCTATAACACACTGCATGAAAGGGAATGTTCAAAAAAACATAACAGGGACACTTTCAAAACAGAATATAGCCTATGGGCTCATATAATGAAACAAATTAGGTTAAATAGACCAAGAGGTTTACCAGCGGTTAGGAGAAAATATATTAAATTAAACCAGTAAATCATTGCTGAAAAAGAATAACACAAATACAGAATTGAACAGTAAGTGCTATAAAACTGCTAGTAAAAAAAAACAAAGTGTTTTAGAAATGCGGTCCTGAAACTGCAGCCTCTGGTATTGCAGGATCATGAAATCTCTTCCAGAGCTGCGAAACACTCCGTGAACCATTTTTATATGCATTTGGTTCAATTGACTCTGAGTTTCTCCATCACAACTTTTACCAGAGACCGAATTCGTGTTTAAACTGATTCACGATAAAGAGCGCGAAACTCGTGTGTGTTTACCATGGTGTTTACTCACAGAAATAACGCTCATAAAAGTTTCATATAAAGCATTATAATATTACATTAAATAACAAATTTACACAGCTTGTGAAACCAATAAAATTGTACGAATAGACTATATCTATTTGAAAACTTGAAATGCTTAAAAACAAACCTTTCTTCAGCAGATTCACAACAGACGCAGCCTTATGACGTCACAGAAACACACCAAAATAAAAGTCCTGGCTACAGGCTAAATCACTAAAGTGCATAGAAATTTAGGCTGCAAAAACACATACAAGTAAAGACGTGAAATAACTGTTTAAATACATGCTGTCCATTGATGTTAACAATATAAAACAGAGACAGACTGATGACTGATCGTTTAATATAAGTTTATTATTTGATTTGGTAAGGTCAAATCAGTCCACACTAACTGATGTAGAGCAGTGTTTTCCAAAACCGTGGATCATTCCTGGTATCCTTTTGAACATCACAACATTTATAAAATCAACCTCAGTTTTTAAAATAACTTGTTTAATCACTATAGGGAGATGTAAAATAGTTGAGCTGGGGTAAATTTTAAGCATTTAACAAAATGGTAATGCTTTAGATACATCCTGCAAAGTACTCCATAAGTAAAACAAATTTACAGTGTGCATTTCAGTAATTATAATGTACTATAAAGAACGTATGTGTAGGAATAAGGGAACAATATGTAAAGTTTGGGGAATAAACGGGTAACAATCAGGAAAATATAAATGTTTTCTCGTGATCAGGACACATACAAGCTCCATCTGAAGTGGTATTTAGACATATTTACATAGACAGATTTGCTTTGTTGTGCATTAGAACCACACCAGGCATTTAGTCATATTACAAAATAATTTATTGAGGCCAAACATATAAAATAACAATATGAACAGAAAAAAATTAACAATATGTACAAACTATTTGTAAAGACAGGAATAAAAAGGACCTCGCTTGGAAGGTGGAAGCCACAGGGAACGACATAGGAGAAGAGGAAGGAGGGCATTCTGTGTTTCCTGCTGCCTCATTTTTTTTAAAGCCTACTGTGGGGCGGATGGGGGGGGGGGTCCAATTGCTCCAAATTTTGCTCAAAAGCTCCAACAGCGTCTGCTCCACCTCCGACGGACCATCCTGGGACCGCTCACGGTGCCGCTGGCGGGCTCTCCTCCTCTGTTGGCCTGTGAAATACAACACACAGTGCAATGAAAAAGCAGAAAGATGATACCTGATTTTCATGTTCACAGTGAAGGTTAACAATTTAATTGAGACAACAAAATTGTCTATATATTGTGAGAATAATATCTGTGTCTGTGACATAGACAGTGCTTAAATGCAAGTGTGAAATAGTTTTGAACTTGCTTTAACATATATTAAGTAATTAAAAGTTATACTTCAGACATGTACAAATGAACAGTAGCTAAAAAGTATGTATGCAGATGATTGGTGGCATACTTTGCAATGGATTTGTTTCTGCATTTACAAATACAATGATTATTAGTAAGGGGACTAATGTTTTGTGCACGTAACATGTTTGTACTATTGCGTTCACACACCTGTGGGTTCAGCAGCAAGGGCTGAGGGACCAGGCACTGGGGAGACAGGAGAAGAGGCAGGACCACCCTCTTCAGGCCCCCTCTGATCATTTTCCTCTGTCAAGACTATATTAAATGTTAATACAACACGTTGGTAACAATAGTCATAGAGAGATTACATTTCTTCATCTGTAAACAATGACAGCATATATGCCTTGTATATGACTTCATTGGAAACTTCACCTGTCTCCGTCGCCCATGCTGTTTCTCCAGAGTGTCCCCGGTCCTCGAGGTGGTTGTCCTCTCTGATCCGGGCCTCGACCCCCTCCATGTTACCACTAGTCTGGGGAGGAATAGGGTTAGAGTTACCTAACCCTAACCCTAACCAGGAATCCCAAGATCTGAGAGTACTTCCATCTCTTCCCGGACCCTGCTGCTGACCCACTCCTCTTGTCCGTCTCCTTCCTCTTCTCCTTCAGGTACGTGTCTCTGAGGCTTTTCCATTTTTTTCTGCAGACGTCTTCTGAATAAACACATTATCTTGTTAGCGAAAAGTAGCTGAATATAAGTGGGAAAATAGTTGTAAACTAGCGGCAAGGCAGCTTGCTAGCTGGTTAGCAGGTCAATAATGTGACTCAAAAGTGAAATGTGTATTTACAACTTACCAGGTTCCCCAATCTCCTCACTGACCCTCTTCCAAGCGAGGTAGTTTTTATTCCGGTCTCTGTAGAAATACGAACTAGTGTCATATAACTCAGGATGACTGCTTACCGCCAGTATAAGCTTTTCCTCCATTTTGAATGAGTGACTCCGGGCGGGAGTTTATCACGTCACTTCACCACGTGACAGCAGCAAGCAGGTTCAGTTTTTTCAATTTGGCGTCAGACGCGAATTTGCATAAAAAGGATGAATGCACCAAATAAAATCATGCGAACTGGGCGCGCGAATGAGGCAAACTCCCATCTACCGCACCGCGCTAAAGGCCTCATTCGCGCCGCAGAACCTCTAGACGCGAGTAAAACGCGTCTTTACATTGAATTAACATTGAAATCACTCGCGCCAGACGCTCTATTCCCGATTGGTGTGAACGCGACATAATGCGTTAAGAGCTCACTCAAGTACTGGGGAGCTACACCAATTAGTACTTTGTAAGTAATCAGCTATATTTTAAAATGTATATGTTTAATAGGGAGCCAATGCAGTGTTGACAGAACCGGGCTAACATGGTCATACTTCCTGGTTCTGGTAAGAACTCGAGCTGCTGCGTTTTGGACCAGATGTAGTTTGTTTATTAAGCGTGCAGGGCAACCACCCAGAAGAGCATTACAATAATCTAGCCTTGAGGTCATGAACGCATGAACTAACTAAGTATGACCTTAGTCATTTGGCCTAAACTCAAGGTAGGATGCACTAACAGAGAGCGCCTGCAGGTCACCAACTTGCTTAACCGAGGCCAGTGCTAACAAGAGGGTGGTTTTAAGTGTGAGTGCCCTTAAGTGCAGCTTAAATGGGAGGCCTCGGAGTGCCCTGAGGATGGTGGATAAGTCTCAAGTCAGAATCAGGGTTTAGCCTTTGGGGCCCCTTTAGGAACTTTACAATTAGCTTGCTCATTTCCAACAACTGGGGAGCAATGGGGGCGTGTAATGCCACGATAACTTGCACGTGCAGTTTAATCAAGCAGCGGTTTTGGTGTCAGTCCATGGTGTGGGACGCTCATCAGTTGCAGGTAAAGGATCGAAATGACCCCTGGCAGGGCTGCTCCAGCCGCTCCCTGTCCCTTCGAGGCCCTGGTCACACATAGCTGTGGGCTTTGTTACAGGCCTACCTCCATGTAGTGGCAACACAGTAGTCCTCACTGTGGTGGACAGGTTCTAGAAGGCAGCCTATTTTATTAAGCGAGGGAGACAGCAACTGTTGTATTAGATCACATTTTCCGCATTCTCTGAGGGGTCCCCAATTTGTGTCTAAGTTTTGGACAGAGTTCTGTCAACAGCTGGGGTCGACTGCGAGTCTATTCTCTGGGTATCACCCGCAGACTAACGGTCAGGCCGAATGTGCTAACCAGGATTTGGAGAGGGTCCTGCAGTGTGTGGCCTTGGCAAAACCGTCGTCTTGGAGTTCCAGATCCATGGTCGAGTACGCACGTAACTCCCTCCTGGTCTCGTCTACTGGTTTGTGTCCCTTCCAGTGCTGTTTAGGCTACCAGGCACCTTTATTCCCCTCCCAAGAATCAGACGCCATTGTTCCATCCACGCATGCGTTTATTCAGAGATGTCTCCGTACGCTCAGGATCGCCAGAGAAGCCTTCACTAGGACTGGCGAGAGGAACAAGGACCGTTTTCTATCACTAAGGTGCTCAGTCTGTTGTCGGTTCGACTCAAATTAACTCCCCAGTTTAAGAATATCCACACAGTTTTTCATGTCTCGAAGATCAAGCCCATCATTCGGCCCCCAGACCACTGCCCCTTTCCTTGCTGTTCTCTATGTCTCGTCTCGCTTTCCGTCCCGTGAGGGCACTGGATCGTGGGTGACCTCCAAAGCCATTATCAGCTGAACTATGCTAGGATGGATCTAAAGCTCCCACACTTCTAGTTATTTCTGTTCACGTACACATGTCTCTTACTTTGGAGGTTGTGTTAACCAAAGTTTAATAAACACTGTTTACTATACCTCTGCATTTGAGTCCTCTGTTCACCGTTCCTGACAAAAGCTTTGGGAATACTTGAGTTTTTACAAAAGAAAAATGGAATGAATGACAAGTCTAGTTATTCAAGTCCTGACCCATTTGGCCAGTCTCTTCTAGAAAACTCCCATTGTGCTAAAGCTATAACTCCGTCTATTACAACTCTATCTTTGACTTCTTTGCAAAGATATGTGCCCTTATAGCATGATGGAAAACACAGTCAAAACAAAATCCATAAAAACAATAGATAATGTCGTGTCAGAAAATAACCAGGAAATTTTTCGTTCAGATTACGGACATTTCCTTCAATTCAAAAACCTAAAATCCTGTAGATTTACAGTACATCCTCTATACCAGGGGTTTTCAAAGTGTGGGGGCCAGAGCATGTCGGGAGCCGTGCAAAGTGGTAAAAAACAATATAATAATCAATTGAAAGTTAATATTATTATATTTAAAACATTATTTAAAAATTACTAAAAAATAACAGACAAAAATAATAGGGAAATATTCTTCATCCAGAAGGCCATAACTCTGAATCCGTTGCATTTTGGCAAGCCCACCAATACACTCATGCCTATTAATACAATGGTGCGGTTTCGGAGACCATCAGATTCAAAACCTGAGTTTCGAGGCTTAAACCCAAAAGATGACAATATGATGATCAGTATTTGAGTAAAGGATTTATGTGAACAGGACCAGCAGATCAACCATGGCCTTCATGTTTCATTTGTCAGGAGATTCTGGCTAATGACAGCATGACACCTGCGCAACTTTGGCGACACCTTGACACCATGAATGCTGAGGTAGCAGGAGAACGGCAAGAATTTTCCATAGAAAATGTCAAGCCTTTTCAAGGTCAGAAAAAATGTGTGGGAGATTGTTAAATTAAATGCAAAAGCCACTGAAGCTTCATATCGTGTTGCATTGCGTATTGCCAAGGCAAGCACATACCATTGGAGAGACGTTAATTATGCCGGCAACCGAAGACCCCGATGGTAGGAGAGTTAGTTAGTTTAACACAGTTAGTTAGCACATCTCAGACACGGCAGACAGGAGCAAGTGGTAAACAGCTTGAACATGTTTACCACATCTATTCATTTCAAAAATTGTAACTCACAAAATATTAAAATATAAGTTTAAATTATAGGTTAAAACTAGTCAAGGAAATAGCCATTGTAAATAATTTTATAGGATTTAAAATAGAATTTGGCTCCAAAAGTAGCACATTTGGTATGGAACATGTACATATAAATACAGAAATACATTGCCATTTTGAATATTAGATTTCAAATTGAATATTGCTACCCATATGCTTCCATACTCCCAACCGTAGGCATAGTCAAGTCACAACTTAAACCATACGTTTACTTGTGCATTCTCTCATTGAAGAGGAATCAAATAATTCAGTGCAATGTTCATTATTTTATTCAGTTAATGCCCTTTATCTCCATTTACATTGTGGCATTTCACAGCAAAACAAGTTTATCTAACATTTTGATTCGGATGTATTGAACAATCAATTAAATTAGATCTATTAAAAAATTATTTTACAACGATTTTCTGGTGGAATTTAAAATTGCCAAGCCAACTGTATCTGCAAGCGTGACTAAAAAAAATAATAATAATAAAAAAATAATAATAATAATATTTGACCCTGAGCAAGATTAAATCACTTTCCTCTAGAGTAAATTTACAGGTGATTTTTGATATTGCTTTTTTTTCTCTTGGCAGGCTTAGAACATTTAGGTTTCTTTCTAGAATGAGTCTGCAAATGTTGCTTCAAGTCTCTTTGATTTGTGAAACTCGCGTCACACTGAGGACACGCAAAAAGCTTCTTTCTAGCGTGACCTCTTATGTGCCTCTGAAGGCTTGAATTGCTTGAGCATGTCGTTCCACAGTCAAGACACATGTGCGGCTTCTCTCCAGTGTGTGTTTTTACATGGTTCTTCAGGTGTTCGCTGTCTTTGAAGCTCCTTCCGCACTGATGGCATTTCTCTCTTGAGTGAATCATCATGTGGGTTTCAAGAGTTTGTTTAGATCTGAAACTCTTCCCACACTGGTCACATGTGAATGGCTTCACTCCGGTGTGAATCCTCAAGTGAATCTGTAGATTTCCTTTTAGTGTGAAGCTCTTCCCACACAGATTGCAGGTGAAAGGCTTCTCTCCAGTGTGTGTTTTTCCATGGTTCTTCAGGTGTTCGCTGTCTTTGAAGCTCCTTCCACACGGATGACATTTCTCTCTTGAGTGAATCATCATGTGGGTTTCAAGAGTTTGTTTAGATCTGAAACTCTTCCCACACTGGTCACATTTGAATGGCTTCACTCCGGTGTGAATCCTCAAGTGAATCTGAAGATTTCCTTTTAGTGAGAAGCTCTTCCCACACAGATTGCAGGTGAAAGGCTTCTCTCCAGTGTGAAGTTTCATATGGACATTCAAGTTCCCTTTTTGAGTGAATTTTTTTCCACACTGTTGGCAGGTGAAAGGACTCTCTCCAGTGTGATCTCTCATATGGACATTGAGGCTTGATTTTTGAGTGAAACAGTTTCCACACTGTCGGCACTTGTACGGCTTCTCTCCAGTGTGAACTCTCATGTGGACTGCAAGGTTTCGTTTCTCACTGAAAATCTTTTTACACTGTCGGCATTTGAACGGCTTCTCTCCAGTGTGAACTCTCATGTGGACTTCAAGGCTTGATTTTCGAGTTAAACTTTTTCCACACTGTTGACAGGGGAAATCACTTCTAGTTTTTGTCTTCACGGCTCTTTCTTGTGAGGAAAACTTTTTTGTAATTGAGCAACTAACAGACTTTTCTCCAGTTTTGAAATTATGATCTTTCTCATTCTGATTTTTAACTTCAAATTCCTCCAGTTCTGGACTCTCCTCTTTCAGCTGCATCACGTCTAAAGCAAAACAAAAACAAATACAAGTTTACCCTAGTTTAATGGCACAAAGCAAAACATCAAAACCAACAAAGGCCCTGTTTACACCTGGTATTAAGAAGCGTTCTGGTCGATCAAATCAGAAGTAAATGAGGGAGACACATTCAGGTTTACACCTGGGGCCTGATGTATAAACATTGTAAAACAAAGTTTAAATAATTCAGTTTACCTCACTTCACTCACTCTAGTATAAGAGTGAGTACACCGTCTAGAGCAGGGCTATTCAATAAGCTTCATTCGAGGGCCGGATTATTAAATTGAAAAGTTGAGGTGGGCTGGTTGGTTTAGCTTATTTATTGAAACATTATGTATTATTTATTTAAACATAACAGTATCAATAAATAAGCTACAGTAAACCTAAAAAAGTATTGTATTTACTTGGAAATGTGGTATCATTATCACATGAAATCATTATCCAGAAGTTACAACATTTTTTATATGAATTTAAATAGAAACACTGTTCTTATAGCATGTTCTGTTTTAATGTCTTAACTACAGCGATGATTTCTAGACGGATGATTAAATTGTGTTCTGAAAAATAAAAAAATGTGTATGAATAATGATCAATGATGCACACTTGACTCCGTCTAAGCAGATGGCTTAGCTACATAGATGGTATAATGACAGACACCGAAGGACTCGCTTAGTTCTCCGACTGCCAGAACTGGCTAAAGCGCTCATTGTACACCCTAAGGGTCTGGACCGGGCAGAGTGGGCGTGGTGCCTACTCATCCTCAGTGGGAGACCAGAGAGACGTATGACTTGTGCTCTGAAGGGCATGGAAAGCACTTCAGGCACATAGCCCCTTCTTGATCTAATGATGACTTTACTAACATTAGACCCAAAATCGAGGCAAGATGCTTCCACTGAAAGAACCAGCAAATCGCCAACACGCTTGACCGATGCTAAAGTTAGCAGAAGAGGCCGAAGGCGTTCGTGACCTCGTGGGAAAGACATGAAAGCTCCCATGGAGCGGCCATAGATGGAGGCTCCACAACTCGGGTCGGGGATGCCAAACTGTCCCTCCCGCTAGGGAGACGAGGTCTACTAACAGAACTGGCCATGACGCTGCTGTTAGTGCCTGAACCATCCCGGAGAATCATGGCTGGTTCTGCCAGAGTGTTGCCACGAGTAAAACCGAGCATCAGGCGATTTCCAGGGGACCAGGGCTTTGATGCAACCGTGGGTCACCCCGAAAATGAGGCGGCCCTCGCGCCACACTCAAGGTAGGACACCTTCAACAAGTTTTGTAGTGACCGCACATGTCTGCTGCCATGAGGCCCAATAGTTTCTGAAACTTTTTTAGGGGAAGGCTGTCCACGACACTGAATGACGCCACCAACCTCTGAATTCTCAAAAAGCACTCCAGTTAAATGGGATTTGTTGGCTGGGTGACAGTGAGTTTTTGCTTAGGTTGATCCTTAAAGCCAGACTTTTCAAGTAGCTGAGGAGCAGAGATCTCTGCATGCATAACTTCTCCTTCGATTGGGCTAAAAACAACCAAGAAACTGTCGAGGTAGTTGCAGAATGCATACTCCCATCTGTCTCAGTGGGGAGAGGGACACATCCACGCATTTCGTAAAAGTGCGCGGAGCTAGGGACAGTCAGAATGGTGGGACTGCATATTGGTAAGACTCTTGAACGTGAATCTCAAGAAAGGTCTGTGATGTGGGGCTATCTGGATATGAAAGCAAGAGTCCTTCAGATCCACTGATAAAAAACAATCCCCTGGGCAAATCTGCGAGAGGATTTGTTTCAAAGTTAACTTTCTAGATGGCCGTCTTATTTGGGCGCGGGTTCAGACATCTCAAATTCAGGATGGGCCTGAGGCCGCCATCCTTGTGTGGAACGAGGAACTAGCGACCGTAAAAGCCTGACTCGCTGTGGAAACTGCCTGCACAGTGCCCTTCACTAGCAGAGCTTGTACTTCAGAGTACTCCACTACTCAGAGGACGTGTGCGTCGCCGTACAAGAAATGGCAGGCCTGTGAACGAACTGGAGCGAGTAGCCTCATTTGACTTTGCTTGGGGTCCAGCATTAACTTAGGGAAGGGCCCCTGTAGCAGTGATGCACCGATCATTAGTGGTGCACGATATATCGGCCGCCGATATAATATCGGCTGATATGGTCAATTTTTTACACAACGGTATCGTTCCGATGTCAAAATAGGGCCGATGTGAACAGGCCGATAATCATTCCTGTCTATTTGACGTGTGTGTAGATGTGAGTGTGGGGGCGAGGCTGTTTGTTTTTGCACGAGCGCATACATTACCAGCGCAAGTCCTGTCAGTTTAAACATCAAGTGCAAGAAGACTGGAACTTGCGCGCTGTTTTCTGTCAGCCTTACTAAATAAGGCGTATTTTTGTCCCGCCAAAGCCTTATTTGACCGGCGAGTGATGTAGATGAGTGATGTAGATGACTGACTGCTGCGCTTGTTTAACTGAGAGAACGAGCAGAGAGAGTGAAAGCCCCGGTCGCGCGCGCACTCTCACCGTCTTCAAACTGTCTTGCTCTCTCTCCCTCCCTCGCGCATATTAATGAATTGAGTTGACTGAATATCTTTGAGAATATACGATAGTAAAGGTCGGAAGACTGAAGTTTTTTTTTCTGACCTACCACTGGTTGTGAATTGTGCTAAAATAACGTTGCCTTATCTTCTCTGAAAAGCTTTCCACACATTCAGATGACATAAACCACACTTTCAATAAACAAACAAAAAATCTATCTAGTGATGAAATGTTTTCTGTGTTGAGACAAATCTTGTGCGATGTCCTAAACTGGCTGGATAATCACACAACGTGTGCCGTGGTCCGTTAATGACACGTCCAATTCGCGAACTAATGACTCCTTTGAACCGATTCACTTTTAATGAATGGATAAAACAACTGATCTGTCCAACACTGAACTCAAGAGACATAAATCGGAAACACTTTACAATAAGGTTCCATTTATTAAAGTCTAGTTAACTACATTAGTTAACATTCTATTAATATTAGTTTCTATGCGGATTTACTCCATGACAAAACCACCCCAGTCATTCTAGAATGATTCATTCTTTCCAAGAACTATTCAAGTCATCTGGTGAAATTTTTCAATCGCAATGTCAGTTTTTACCAATATCATGCAGCCCTAATCCTTCCTCGCTATGTGTTTTCTATACAGAGATATCGACATCTGTAAATATCGGTATCGGCCATAACAGCAATATTAATATCGGTTATCGGTATCGGCCACAATTTTCACATCGGGAGATGGAGGAGATGATCTTCGTGTGCGAAAGAGAATTATTTTTCTAAAAGGCAGTCGGCCCTGCTTGTTTTGGCGGGCTGAAATGCCATTTGTCTGTGCAGGAGCACAAACGGGAACCAAACAAAGACAAGTGCCGACGGAGCAAAAGAGCGAGCTGGCATTTGACAGGCACTTTTCAAAATACTGGGGTGGAGCCCTGCGCTTCAGCCAATCACAGACATGTCTGACTCGGGCGCAAAACCAATCAAAACTTCCAGTTCAGCTGGGAGCGGGGCATTCAATCCACACTTTCATGTGTCATTATGTGTAGTGAGTTGGCTCACGTGATTTAAGTTTTGCACTTCGGAACTGCCGTTAAGGGAACATAGTGAGCATCGATGCTCCCTGGATTTCACGGTGCATTGTGGGACATTTGAGGAAGCTAATGTTTCAGTGCCCTGTAAGTATTCTGCGATTGAGACACCCCTTAAAATGGCCGACTCCCTGGTCAGTGCCCCGACTACTGAACTAGGGAGCTGATTGGGACAAAAAAAAATTGAACTGCCTGAAACGAGTCGTCAGTAATTCCAGTCTCACTTCCTGATGAACCTGCGTGGGTTAGAAACTAATTTGCATAATGGCAGCCCATTGGTTGCGGGTGAACCGAGTCTGCTTTGCCCCGCCCTCAAACACTGGAAGAGTTTGGTTCGTTTGTCGACATGTTTTTGACATATGACTTATTTATTGCTTTGATTAAATTAATGTTGGTTTTGAATATTGTTATCTGAATCTAAGTTTATGACACTAATAAACAACAAATGTAAATCTCTTACCTTTGACGGTTTTATTTATGCAAATAAATATTATTGTTAGATACTAGATATGGGGTTTAATGTTACACAGAATAATTGTTCTGTTTAGGCTACTTTCATATTATTTTCCTAATTTAAAGCCACACTGTGTAATTTTCCGCCACTAGAGGTCGTTTATTCAAAACAAAGGTGTAGCTTGAGTTGATTTCGGGGAATCATGGGAGTTGTTGTCTTCACCTCTACAGCCGGTGGAGAACACCATGGACTCGGGCAGAAATCATATTCATGGATGACCAGTAATGTATCAAAGATTTTAATAACGTAAAAAATGGTACTAAATCAAGAAAACGAGATAACTATAAACAAAAAGACTAACTGTGTTGAGCTGTATAACAATGATCCTTTTCTCTCTATGAATGTATCCAAACAGTCGCTTACAGTCCGTGTCCTGGTTAAAACTGCTTATTTCTCTGGATTTAAACATTCGTAGAAACATTTTGGGATAATGCAAGTACACAAATCAACAAAATATATAACATTGTTCTAGTGGTTTTTGGATATTTGAATCCAAAAATCTTACATAGTGTGCCTTTAATGAGCTCCATGTCGTAATAACGAGTGCCCAACATGGAAGTGGGAGTTTCTCAGATGATCTTGAAGCAGCATTAGCATTAGTCTGGTCATGTGACCTCAACAAACATGTCTGTCCACATGAGAAGACCCGCTCCATGTTAAATAAAACCGCTTTAATTAGGACACTCATATGATATTCTTCAGAAAAGTTCTGTAGATCATTTTAATAAAGATAAAAAGAAGAGAATGAAACTAACCTGTTTGTGTTTCAGTATCTTTGGGTTTCAAGCTGTACACTTCTGCAATCTTTATGTCTTCACTCTCCTGTTTAATCAATGCCATCTTTATAGTCACGTGGATCTCAGATGTTTCTCCAGGAGTTTTCCTGTGTGTTTGGACAATTTGTCAAGTTTAAGATGAGAATAATTAACAGAAAGAGAAATAAATCCACAGTAAATCTCTGTGTGCGTCTCAATCAGCTGTAGTTCAGTAGTTCAGCGCACTGGTGAGGGAGTCAGTCAGAGAGAGAGATAATGGACTTAAACACAGAGAACTACGAATTTATAAAAGAATACAATTATAATGACATTTCATACGATTTATAGACTACCATAAATTGATTAAACTTTCAATAAATGTGACCCGTGCTGGCAAAAGGAGTCGGAATGAGCAAATTTAAAAAATTTAGTTAGTTATTTTCACATTTTCTATTAAAAAAAACATTCAAAATGACGTATTGTTTGTTGGAATCAGACAAAGAATGACTGAGCTACACCCGTCTGAAGTCGATACTAATATCTATAGGAATATACCAATATCTTTCAAAACCAATATCCAAAGGAAAAAAATATAGTAAACTTTTTTCCATGATACCACAATTGTTTGATTTACATTCATTTATTTTAACATTTTATTTAGCAGACAGCTTGAGACCTACTGTACCGCACGGATCTAATATAATGTTACACATCAGATGTTTTCCCAACAGTTAGACGTTCCCTTAAGACATAATAGATGATGTTTGTGTGAATACTTGCCCAGACGGATATTTTAAAGTACTGTAATTCTGTAAATGCGTACTGTATATCGGGGTCGTGCTGTCTGAGTCTGTGTGAGCACGCTTCGGATGTGTCTGTCAGTGCGAGGAAGATCGTTTTGTTTACATCAGCACGAGTTTGAAAATCACATTACATTGGTTCAGACTCATGCTGTTGGGAATTCGCTATAAACATTCACAAAGTTGGAATACTGCGCTTTACACCGATAGCAAACTTGTGCTGAGGGGAAGCGCCAGTCGAGAAGCGAGCGGGGGAATTTCTCTTGCACAAAGGGAAGGTACTCCTCTCAGAAAACATACAAATAAAGACACGTTTAGATGTTGAATTGCTATTTGGAGGATTGGGATGAAGGATTAATCAACTCTTTTTTTGTGAAAACCTCAAAATCGACAAATTCACTTGTTTTACCTGTATCTCGAAATTAGCCCGTGTGCATTCTGGCTCATTTAACTAGCATTAAACTGGCACCAGAGCACATAAAGTCAGGGGGCATGCACAAATTGGGGGCAGTTGGTTTAATATAGCAAAAATATATTTTTAATAAAGTGCAAATAAATACACTTTTAAAAACTGAATTTTCACTTCAAGTATATTTTTCTAAAATATATTTTAAGAGCGTGTGTTAAAAGTTGTATTGTGAAAATAGGTAAAACCTTGATGCTAAAATACTTTTAATATATTTAAATATAGTACAATTTTGGTTAGTAAATTTGCAATGTACTAATGAAAAAGGGAATATATTTCAAATACAATAAAGTATACTCTTTTCACTAGGGTGCACGGGGGGGGGGGGGGGGGGGGTGCAATAGTGTGCAGTGTAACTTTGTGTTTGGTTGACTATACAGCCTTTTTTATTTTGATGATGAAGCGAACTAGCAATGTAAAGTTTGCTAGAATATGTTATAGCATACTTTGTCATTTTAAGAATATGTAATTTTTGATTTTTGGGTGAACTATCCCTTAAGTCGGTCGCACACAAGAGAAGCGCAGCGGCTAATGTTTCTTTCCATCAAAACTTAATCTTAAACCGGAATATATGGGCTCATATAATGATACAAATTTGGTTAAATATATCAAGAGGGTTACCAACGGTTATGTTAATGATAAGGAGAAAATATAAATGAAATTTAATCAATTTAAACTACTGAACAGTAACTACCGTTAATGAAAATGAATAACACAAATACAGTAACTTTAACTTACGTGCTATAAAACTGCTAGTACTAAAAACTAGTGTCATATACGGTCCTGAATATACGCTCTGGTACTGCAGGAGCATGAACTGATTATGTCTATTTGAAAACTTTAAATGCTTAAAACTCAAACAAACCTTTCTTCTTCAGCAGATTCTTTTCCTGTCTATGTGTGTTCATAACAGACGCAGCGTAGCGCGGCGCAGGCTATGACGTCACAGCAACACACCAAAATAAAAGTCTATCGATTTCTATGCAGTCCAAGTGCATAGAAATGTAGACCATACAAAAACACATACAAGAAAAAACGTGAAATACATGTTTAAATATATGCTGTATGGTAACGACATAAAACAGAGACAGACTGATCGTTTAATGTAAGTTTATTAATTTATTTGGTAAGGTTAAATCAGTCCACACTAACTGATGTAGAGCAGTGTTTCCCAAACTACGATACAGGTCATTCCTGGTATCCTTTTGAACATCACATTTATAAAATCAACCTCAGTTTTTAAAATAACTAGTTTAATCATAGGGAGAGTTAAAATAGACAAAATAAATAACTTTATGTATTTATGAAACAAAATAGTAACGTTTTAGATTACAGCAGGTAAAGTAAAACAAATTTGCAGTGTACATTTCAGTAATTATAATGTACCTATAAAGAACATATGTATAGGAATATGTAAAGTATGGGGAATAAAGGGGTAACAATCAGGAAAACTATCAAAATGTTTTATACTGGAAGTATTTTAGTAAGGAAGCCCTAAAAGGCCATAGATTCTTCTTTTTTTTCTCTTGTTTTCTCGTGATCACGACTTAAAAAAATATGTTTTCTTGTGATCATGACATAATAAAAGTGGTTTTCTACGGAGCCCCTAAGGGGACATGGTGGTGGGGAAACATAGGAGATAGCATAAGAGATTAGAGGAAAAATCATGTCAATACTTTTGCGTCCCCTGAAAAACGTTTGCAAACAGTGTCGAAAGCTGCACTAAGATCTAATAATACTAAGATGGATGCCTTGCCTGCATCTATATTTAACCGGATGTCACTTGCGACTTTAGCAAGAGCTGTTTCTGTGCTATGGTGAGTCCGGAAACCTGACTGAAAATTGTCAAGGCAGTTGTTTAGTGTTTAAAAAAGATGTCAATTGATTAAAAACAATTTTTTCAATGATTTTGCCAATGAACGGTAGGTTTGAAATCGGCCTATAGTTGCGTAATATAGATGTGTCTAAGTTATTCTTTTTGAGAAGTGGTTTTTATAACAGCAGTCTTCAGGGATTTAGGAAATGTGCCCATTTGTAAGGATGAATTTATGATGTTAAGCAGTTCTGGTGCTAGAATATGAAAAACAGATTTAAAAAAAGTAGTAGGTAAAATATCTAGTATACAAGTGGAAGAGGTGAGGCTTTACACTGTTTGATTAAGTGTTTCAGTCTCAGTCAAACTAAAGTTAGCACTCCTGTTTAATGTTCCTGTAGTTATTTGTTCTGGTTGCATAGTGAAATGCTTTTGATTTATTATATTCAGTCTAATTTGATCAATTTTAGATTTAAAAAATAACGCAAACTCGTTGCATTTTATGGTCGAGATGAATTCAGGTGGCAGTTTTTGTGGGGGAATTGTCCGTTTTTCCACTGTGGAGAAAAGAACTTGAGCATTATTTATGTTTTGATTGATAATGTTAGAAAAGAACAACTGTCTAGCTTTACCAGTTTCAGTATGGAAGATTGTAAGCTTTTCCTTATATATACTATATTGTAATGTACTGGGAGTTTGGTCTTTCTGTCTTCCTACATTCTCTCTTCAAGAGTGTAACTGTTGAATTAAGCTTCCATGGGGCTTTCTGTTTTTTACTGACTTTCTTAAGTTTGAATGGTGCTATATTATCCATAATATCTAACATTTCTGAATTAAAATGATCCATCAAATCATCTATCACTGATTTACATGTGTGGCTCAACAATTTTGAGCAAAAAACTTGTTCAAAGAGAGCATTGGTATGATCATTAATAGTTATTGTTTCTATCATCACAGAGGTTAGACTTATGAGGAGACATGAAAACATCAAAGAAAATGCAGAAATGATCAGACAATGCTAAATCCTTTACAGACACAGAAATATCAATACCCCTTGTGATCACCAGGTCAAGTGTATGACCAAGGAAGTGTGTTTTTTCCTGTATATGTTGAGTTAAGTTGAATGTATTAAGCAGTGAAAGTAGTTCACTAACATAGTTGTTATCTGGATTATTAACATGCAAATTGAAATCCCCAGTTATTAAAACACAGTCAAACTCTAAACAAATAAAAGACAATAGTTCACCCAGTTCATTAAGAACAGGGTGTGCTTAGGTGGTCTGTAGATGACCAGTAATAGAACTGGAGGGGAACCCTTAATAATTCCGCTCGCATACTCAAAAGAAACAAACTCGCCAGAGGATAACTGTTTGCATTCAAAAGATGAATTAAAAATTGTGGCAACTCCACCTCCTTTTTTGTTAGAACGAATGGCACTCATAAAATTATAATTAGGAGGGTCTGATTCAATGAGGGTAGGCACATTATTTGCCACGTCTCACCAAGTTATGGTTAGATTAGGATTCCTCCTGTTCTGGTAAAACCATTGAAACGTCTGCGTTCGGTGAGTCTTCTGTTGGCCCGTCTTTGCATTTCTTTTTCTTTGTTGACTCATCTTGAGAGGGTTTATTCTTCACAGATTTTGATCAGACATGTTCAGGAATGATTTCTGAATGTAAGGAAATTATCCTGAATTTTCTGACTTTGGGATGGAGCGTGCATCTCTCGTACCCAGCCACCGGATCTCTCATAGCATTGTGTTTTCAGCATTTATTTAAGATTAAATAAACTTCTACACTGTTAAAAATTACCAGCATTTCACAATAATTAACAGTATTATTTTACAGTAACTTGTTGTAATTAAGTTTCCCTGTAATATCACAATGAATACCTGTAAAAACTACGGAATCCTTGGATTTTACAGCATTTAACTCTAATTTTACAGCAAAATCTTGTAATCTAAAACCTGCTGTTATATCACAACAAGGTCTGTAATATCACAGCAACACAGTGGAAAAAAATAAGGATTTCACAGTATTAAACAGTATTATTACAGTAAAATATTGTATTGGAATATGCCCTGGGAGGTCACATGACAAAACCGACCTGATTTGAACTGAAGGCTCCGTCGTGTCCCTCTTCTATTCCGGGCTGAATCGAGAAGGTAAGCAGCATGCATGTTTGCAGCACTTACACCCATGTTATTTTAATATGATAATAATATTTACTTTCAAATAAACGTTTATCGCATGACACAGTTCACATTTTGTTAGCAAGTGCCCGGAATTGTTGAAAGTTCTCTCACATCATTTGCTAATAGTAGTAATGTTAGTAATGACGAGAGTTTCGCTGAAATTTTTCATGTCACTATCACCGTTTAGACAAATCTGGTGTTTGTAAAGTTTATACAACCAATGATGGGACAAACATTACTATGTGTGCACATTTCTCCAATAAAACGCAACATACTGATACATTCACAAAAGACATACATTTTATTAGCTTGATGTAATGCAAATCCTAGAATCGATACGTTGTTTGCAAGAAACAGATCCAAATTCAGTCTTTTATCCAGTGATCTTCATCTTCATTTCTCAGCAGCGACCGCAAACGTCAAATCTTTCCCGCGCTGGTGATGAATTCAAATTCAAAAAATGCGCCTTCAAGAAGCGTTACGACATGTTTTACGGCCGTGATATCAAACGCTCATTGGCTCTCGCCTGCTTCGTCACAGATTGCGACATGCCGTGTTTCAGTCGGTGTAGTACATTTGAAATGGAGAAGCGCGCGCGCATTCAGAGAGCGAACCGATATCGGATTAACATTTTCATGGATTAACGTTAATAACTTAAATTCTGATCTGTTCCTCATACACAACTACTATAATACTGCCAGAGAGGACTGCGACTGCAACGCATCATCATGTGAACGACTTTTGGTCATGTTAACGTTACCGGTTTTGACATTTTCGCAATAAATAAATTATTGTGAAATAACGTTATATACTTGTCTGTCTGTTATGGTTTTTTTCCCTTTATAATTGTGTTAGCCTACGTAGTTTTAATGAATGGTTAGGGGTAGGAGTTAGTAGGATTAACGTTAGTGGCTCAAAATATATTGTTAATAAAGCTGCCATTTACCTAACGTTACACATCTCTGTCCATTACGTTTTATCCTTTTTATATTCTGTATAAAATGGATATGTTTAGGTTTTGGGAGTAGGATTAAGGGATCTTGTTACATTTATCTTTAAAAGTGGAAGTATACAAATATCTTTATGATATGAAAAATATGAGAGCAGGCTGGACTGAGCTAACTAGAGTAAGTTAGTCTCATGTCGTGTTCGACAACGGGAGGATTTTAACACTAGAGTTCCCACTTGTCCTGATATGAATGAATAATAATTGTAAAAGTTGTAAATTCACTTTACATTGAGTGAGCAATCTCAAAGTGCTATAGGAAAAAAAAAACCCACTATATATATATACTATCATTTTTGACATACAGCTAAAATTAAATTACAATGATCATAATCTGCATTCAAACTGAAATTCTTATTGTTGAAGATCCGTGATGTTCTGGCCTGCTATGATCCAGACTCTGACAAGGCTGCCTGCATCCTGCTGCTCCTAATGTTGTTCTTCAAAGAGCCGAAAGATAGTTTGATGCTTGAAGTTGATGTAAGATTTTTTAATCCAATATTTAAAATGCAAAATGAGTGATTACATTATCAACATTTACCTTGCATGATTTACTACCTCTGACCAATGAACAATATCCTTTATCCTAAATCCATGCTATTGTGTGTTAACTATGTTACAGCCATGTGCCACTGCTGTGGACGTCAATGCAGAACTCCCCAGCACGCCCTGCTTGATCATTCAAGGTAATGTTACTTTGATCTAGTATCGAGATTTCTAACTCATTATTTTGTTTTCATTCTAGAAATCTACATGACCACAATAAATAATTATAATAAGAATTACATTTGTATAGCCCTTTGTATCTTAGTTCTTAGTTCACCCAAAAATGAAAACTCTGTCAGTAATGACTCTCCCTCATGTTGTTCCAACCCCGTAAGACCTTCGTTCATCTTCGGAACACAAATTAAGATATGTTTGATTATATCTCAAGGCCAACAGAGATGGAAATGAATACTTGAATAAAGTTGTTATTTTTGTTTATTTTTTTGTGCTCAAAAAGTATTCTCGTCACTTTATAAACTTAAGATTGAGCCACTGTAGTCACTTGGACTATTTTAACGTTTTCTTTAATAACTTTTCGGGGATGGCAAGTTTCATTCCCTTAGGGAGCCTATGGAGGAGTGATCCAGCTCTCAGATTTAATCACAAATATCTTCATTTGTGTTCCGAAGATGAACGAAGGTCTTACGGGGTTGGAACGACATGAGGCAGAGTAATTACTGACAGAATTTTCATTTTTGGGTGAACTAACCCTTTAAGCAGATCGCAAAGTGCTCATAACACAACAAATGTTGTATCTGTTCATTTCAGGTGACATGATGAAGCCCTCTGGATGGCTTATATCCATCGAGGGACATGTCGTGATGGGCCCACACCCTTTCTTTTTACACGGAGTACCTGCTTTCTTCAGCAGCTATTACGTCTTTAACCTTGAGTATCCTGCTGCTGGATTGTCGATGCTGGAGTTCATTCAAAGGTATTTTATAAAGATCACATTTAATCTTGTAATTCACATTATAGTACAGGCTTCCAACTCAATGATTGTCTTGAAGCGCGCTCATAATAGAAGAGACGTGCGAGCTCGTGTTTCCAGGCTCGCCGCTGTTCATGGTTGCATAGCGGAGACACGGGAGAGCAAGCGCTTGTGGAAAGGAGAAAGCGGTGCGATGCGCTCTCCATGATGACGAGGAAGTATCAGAATTAATTGATTTCTAGCCCTTGCATTAGAAATCAGCTACAGGGTTCTCAAGCTTTGAAGACAGGCAAGAGTGACATTTTTGGATTAAATAAAAGTACAGTTAAGTCAAATAAAACATGTTTTATCTCCTGTATAGTTTGGCAACACTACAATAAGACACCATTCATTAATATTACTTAATGCAACATCAACACATTGAGTGAACAATATATTTTTACAACATTAATTAATGTTTGTGAAAGTTATTTAATACAAACACTTGATTGTTCATGTTTGTTCACTTCATTCATTGTGCATTAAATGATATTAACAGATAAAACTTTTGATTTTAAAAATATATTAGTAAATTTTTAAGTAAACCCCATGGAGAATAATTGCTAATTAGGTAATTTTATCTAATGTTATCTAACAAATAGAATCTTATTGTAAATTGTTTTTAATACTACAGTTTCCATCTTTGTAACCGTGATATACACTTTAATATGTGTAAATTTAATCTAAATTAAGCTTTGGTACCGAAATTGGTACCGAGAACCGTGGATTTTCACTGGTATTGGTACTGAATACTGATATTTTGGTACCGTGACAACACTACTGACAAATACCTGCCGGCCCAATCACAGCTATTTATTTTGATTTGGGGCAGGCTATGTGATGATGATTTTGAAACATCTATTGCGAAATGTGAATGTATTGAATGAAGTAGATGAAATTTTCTTTAAAAGCAGAACAAAATACTCTCAGGCCATTAATTAAAAAAGGATGTGTTTTTCTTTTTTTTTTTTCTTTTTTTTTTTTTTTTTTGCCAATAATTTTTTTTTTAATTAAGTTTTCTGCAGACATATAAAGGGTTACAAACAACAGATGTAAAATGAAACAAGGTGTCTGAAAGAGAGAGAAAAGAAAGAAATCAACAGAACAGTTCCGCACATCAATATAGACCCTCACCAATCAGTCAACCCCCCCACCCCACCCCTAAGGCCACTCATAGCTCTACCGTGAAAAATAAAAAATAAAATAATAATAATAATAATAATAATAAAAAATAAAATAAAAAAAAATAAAAAAAAATAAATAAAAATATATATTTTTTTATATATATATATAATATGTATATATATATATATATATATATATATATATATACATATACACATAAGACAGTAAACAAAAGAAGAAAAGTCTCCCCCCTCTCCACAGAAGTCTAATCAGGGGGTCCTGACTTCACGATAAGGCCTTCAAAAGTAGACAGTACAGGGCTCCAAGTTTTATGAAATGATCTCAGCGAACCTTTAAGAGAGTGTCTAATTTTTTCAAGGTGGATGCATTGCAATACCTCTCTTATCCAATCATCATGTGATGGAGGAGAAGCATGCTTCCATTTAAGGAGGATGGCACGCCTGGCTAGCAAAGTAGTAAAGGCAATGACGCAGTGCGCTGTAGCTGGTATACTTCTGACTGGGGAAAGGCCGAACAGGACACTTAAGGAATTAGGGATAAAAGTGTAATTGAGAGCCTGTGAGAGAGTTCTGAAAATGTCGGACCAATAGTCTGATAGCACCGGGCATGACCAGAACATGTGAAGATGATCGGCTGGGGATTGTCTGCATCTGTTACAGGCACCACTTCTGTTAGGAAAATTTTTTGCCAGTCTGGCATTAGTGAAATGGGCTCTGTGAAGCACTTTACATTGTATTAGGGCATGTCTAGCACAGATAGATGAAGAGTGAACTAAACTAAGGATGTTTTTCCACTGGTCATCGGAAATGTCAATGCCCAAATCTTGCTTCCACGTTAGCTTAAGGGAGTTAATCGGGGAAGGGGATAAGGAGATTATTTTACCATAAATTATTGAAATCAGTCGTCTTTGACCAGAGTCCAAGGTGAGAATTGAGTCAATTTCTGATTCGGGTGGACGATTGGGAAAATAGGGAAATAACTTTTGAATAAAGTGCCTCACTTGAAAAAAACGAAAAAGATGACTATTAGGAAGGTTAAATTTAGCTGATAAAGAAGAGAAAGAGGAGAAGACTTTCGTTTTCATACAAGTCATTTAGAGTAGAGAGACCCTTAGCTGCCCAAATATCAAAGAAGCTGTCTGCAAGGGACGGGGAAAATAAGTGATTATTTGAAATTGGCATATGAATGGATGCTCTATGTAGACCAAATTGTTTCCTGAATTGATGCCAAATCTTAATGGTATTAATAACTATGGGATTGCTCGAGATTTTGTGTACCCCAAGGGGAAGCTGGGAGCAGATGTTAGAAAGTAAATAACGAGAGGAAGATATCTCTATATGCACCCAGGGCGGACTAGAGGCACAACTTTTAAGGCCAACCCAATATAGTAATTTATAAATGTTACATGCCCAAAAGTAGTATCGAAAATTTGGCAAGGCTAAACCCCCTTCAGATTTGGGAAGCTGAAGAACTGATTTCCTGATGCGAGCCGGTTTGTTATTCCAAAGGAATCCATTCAGTTGCTGATCTAAATTAGTGAAAAAGGATTTATTAATGCAAACTGGAAGATGTTGGAAAAGATACAAAAACTTCGGCAGGATAACCATTTTAATAAGGTTTGCACGACCTATTTCAGAAAGGGAAAGGGAACTCCACTTAGCCATATCTGACTTACATTTTTCAAAAAGTGGTGTAAAGTTCTTAAGAAACAAGTCTTTGAGCGAGCCGGTGATAAATATCCCCAGATATTTAAACCCATCCAAGGCTAACTTAAAGGGGAATGGAGAAAGAGGAAGAGATTTAGCCAGTTGGTTAACAAAAAATAACTCGCTTTTTTGAAGGTTTAACTTGTACCCTGATAGGCAGCCAAACTGTTCTAGAACAGATAATATAGGGGGGAAAGAAGCTATGGGGTCGGAGACGTATAATAACAAATCGTCTGCATAGAGGGAAAGTTTATGGACCAAGCCATGGCGTGTGATGCCATTAAATGCATCATGACTTCGAAGCCAGATGGCCAACGGCTCAATAGCTATATTAAATAACAAAGGCGAGAGCGGGCAGCCTTGACGTGTCCCCCGCTGAAGTAAAAAGGGTGGCGATCGAACACCGTTGGTACACACCGATGCAGACGGGAAAGCATACAAAAGCCGTATCCAAGAAATTAGTTTAGGGTCAAACCCAAATTTTCCTAACACAGAGAACAGGTAGTCCCACTCGACCCTATCGAAAGCTTTCTCCGCATCCAATGAAACTATGACTTCAGGGGTATTAGATGGGGGAGAGAAAATAATGTCAAGTAGTCTCCGAGTATTGAAGAAGGAATGCCTATCCAATGTAAACCCTGTTTGATCTAATGAAATTATGGATGGCATTACATTTTGGAGGCGGAGAGACAATTTTGGCTAGTATTTTGCAGTCTACATTTAACAGAGAAATCGGTCTGTAGCTACTGCAAGAAGTGGGGTCCCTGTCTTTCTTCAAGAGCAAGGATATAGAAGCCATATACAGCGTCGATGGGAGTTGGCCTTCTTGAAATGAATTATTGTACATCCTCACTAAAATTGGGACTAATAAATTAGAATATGCCTTGTAGAATTCAACTGTAAACCCATCGGGGCCTGGGGATTTCTTATTTTGCATTGAGTTAATCGCTTCTTTGACTTCTTGGGGGGAAATGGGGCTGCCCAATTTCTTAGCCCGAACTTCATCAATTCTAGGAAATATTAAAGAATCTAAGGGATTGGGGGACAATATCGAGGCTGAAGACTGCTCAGTGGTATAAAGGTTAATGTAAAAGTCTAAAAAAACTCTGTTGATTTCAGCTGCGTCTGAAGTAAGATTACCACTAGGGGACATAACTCTTGGAATTAGTCTAGAGGCACTGGCCGCACGGGCCTGTTGGGCTAGTAGTCTACTCGCCTTATCACCAAGTTCGAAAAAACGTTGCTTGGATTGCTGCAGTTGTCTCTCTACAATATGAGTCATCAGGCAATCATATTCTGATTGTAGCAGAAGTCGTTTTTTGTAAAGAGCAGGTGAGGGAGAGACGGCGTAAGTTTCATCAAGATTGAGGAGTTTGTCTAAGATATCCTGCCTTTTAGTCCTTTCAGCCTTACGCATGTACGAAGTGAAGGAAATAATCTGACCTCGAACAAAGGCTTTAAGGGCTTCCCATAAGAATCCACTGTTGACCTCAGGGGTATCAATGAATTCAATGTAATTACTAATTTGAGTGGCCACAAAGTTCTCAAACTCATGTTGCGCCAATAAATGAGAACTAAATTTCCAAAGTGATGGGGAGATAGCACTAAGAGGAAGATTAATATCAAGTGAGGTGGGGGCATGGTCCGAAACAACTATGGGGTGATAGCCACTAGCGGTAACCAGATGCAACCATTCATTATCAATCAAGAAAAAGTCAATCCGGGAAAAGGTTTGGTGTGGCGGAGAAAAAAAAGAGAAAACTTTACTCTGGGGATTTTTAAACCTCCAGGGGTCCGAAATTCCTAGATGAGATGAACAATTAAAAACTACTTTAGCAGAATTAGATAGATTAATTTGCTTGGAAGACGACCTGTCGAGAATTGTGTCTTGCACTAGGTTAAAGTCGCCTCCTATCAGTATATGATGATTATCGCTATTTGGGATTTTAGCAAAGAGGTTGATGAAGAATTGGTCATCGTCCCAGTTGGGAGCATAAATAGAGACTAGGACTACTGAAATGTTCTGTAACAAGCCCGATACTATGACATAACGGCCATTGACATCTTCGATAATATGTGTTGGCTCAAACAATATATTCTTGGTAATAATAATAGCAGCCCCCCTAGCTTTGGCCGAGAATTTAGAGTGAAACACATGACTCATCCAAGGCTTTTTGATTCTTTGGATATCTGATGTTTTAAGATGCGTTTCCTGTAGAAATATAATATCCCCCTTCAAATGTTTCAGCTGCGTCATTACCTTACCAATCTTAATGGCCTTATTCATTCCTTTGGTGTTCCATGAAATCAGGCGCACACCTTTACTCATTCTTGACGCATCAATAGCCATCTAGAACGATGCATATTGTAGTAACTGGAACTGCATGGCCTTCTGCAACGGGGAGAGAGAGGAACAGGAGACAAAAAATAAATAAATAAATAAATAAATAATAAAAAAATATATATATTTGTGACCTCATCAGAGACATTGCCCCAAAACACGAACATTGTCCGAGCAACACGGCTCAACGCTTTACAGCGATACAAGACTTCCACCGTCTCATTCCCACCACCTTTGAATGTCAACCCCCCCTTTTGTAATGAAAATTTCAAGTGAACAACGAATGGATCACAGTCCAGCCCTGTCATATATATTCGAATAGGCACATACTATAAGCGCCACTACTATAAGCATCACTGCAAATTCTTACGAGCAAAGAATAAGCGTGATGCAATAGAAGGCGCAAAACACAAATCCATTTAGGATAATACTAGTATTTAGTCCAGCCTGCGATTTAAGAACCAAACAAAATGAATACAAAGAAAACAAGTATAAATATTATTATAATAATAATAATAATAATAAGTACTGCCTGTCATACAATGTGCATCACACACAAACTGTAGGCACTACAGCTGTAAAACTAGTCTCTCAGGCACTGGGTGTGTAACTTAATTTCAAAAAATAAAAAAATAAAGTAAAAAAAATAAATAAAAATAAAACACTTACATACAAGTGTACAAGTCATACAAGTCTGTGTCTAATGGACTGACCAAAAAAAAAAAAAAAAAAAAAAAAAAATGTTAAAACAAAATGTGTATAATAACCACAAGCACCAGGCCTAACGCAGGGAAAAGAGAAAAATGAATAAATAAATTAACAAATAATAGTAATAATTTGGTACACCTGTAAGAATACATTGATCTAAATGAACTAAATCACTGAACTAAGTGGACACAAGGGTGTATACAAAACAATGCCTCCATAATGCTAAATAAAAGACATCTAACGTTATAGATCTAGAGTAACCACTTTCATATATAACAACCAAACGTTAAGTATAATACGCACATCTCAGTGTGAAAAATCCAAGCATTTAACGAATACCGCTCCTTGAGTCAGTCGATCCAGCCCTGAGTTACTCCAAAAGTCAACTTCGAGTTTAGACCACTGCAGGACGAATAGATGCGATGTAGTCTTTGGCTTCAGTGACCGAAGCAAATCTTCTCCTATCACCATCCCTCGTTACGATAGTAAGCCTGGCTGGAAACAACAGCGCTGGTTTTAGGCCGAGATTGTACAGTTCAGAAAGCACCTCTCTGTACTTGGAGCGTTGTTCCATCACCTCCGGCGCATAGTCTTCGTAAATAGAAATCGGTGTGCCGCGGTAATGAAGCTTTCCCCTCTTCGCTCTGGCCTCACGGATGATCTTTTCCTTTTGTTGGAATTTATGTAGCCGAATGATAACAGGTCTGGGCCTCTGCCCCGGCCTCGGTTTGTCAGCCAACGACCGGTGTGCTCTATCACATTCCGGCGGGGATTCCAGAACTCCGTCCCCAAATACTTCCGCAAGTAGTTCTGAGAAGAAGATAGATGGTCGGGGTCCTTCAATGGATTCGGGTAGTCCAATAATTCTTATGTTATTACGCCGGCTACGTGACTCGAGATCCACGACTTTGGATAGCAATTTAGCGTTGCTCTCTGTTAGGGTAGCACAGGTCGTTTCCAAGGCTTGCACGCGCTCATCCTGTGCATTAACGTGTGTCTCGAGCGAAGCAATCTTCGAAGCGTGGTCCGTCACGGCGGCTTGAATTTGGTCTAGCTTTACCTCGAGTGTTGAAACGGCAGTATTAAAGTCTGCAGATAGAGCGACCCGGTGTTCCTCAAGAAGGCTAGCGATAGCTGCCATGTTAAACTCTTTGCCGTCGTCTCCACTCGCCTCGGCTTTCTGGTCCTTTCTGCTTTGTTTTGTAGTTTTAGCTGCCATAATTTGATGCCAATACGTATATGCAACACAGATATTGCCCCCTTGGTAGTGAAATAGCAGAAATAGTAGGGTTTTAAAACTATTGTAGACAAAAAAAAAGTGGGAGCGAGACTTAACGCGTTTCTACGCCATCTCACCAAACCGGAAGTCCCAAGGATGTGTTTTTCATACTTTCGAAAGGGTTTGGTTTTAATTTACCAACTGGCCAATTGTGTGAAGATGCATTTCAGTGGCGGCGCACGTTGATATGGCCTCTCATAGTAGAAAATCAACCACTTTGCCTCAGGCAAACCTAACCTGAGGCACCTTGGCTAAAAATGGCAAAAAAAAATTATGGTGAGTAAGATCTAACAAGTTTGGATTATAAATCTATTAGGGTTTGATGTGGGGAAAATGCACAGCAAAAGCACACCTTGATAAATACGGTCTGCAATACATACTGTAAGTCTATTTGAAACTGAAACTATCTTTGCTTATTAACAGGTGCTTCCTGGGCATCAATCCTGAAAGAGGCTCAAAGACCAAGAAGCGGACAACAATGAACCCTCATGTGAGCACCCTTTTGAGGAAACTTATTGACTTTGAGTGGGCATCATAGTTTTTTTTTTTGCAGCGGTAGTTGTCAGGCTCAGTTTTGAGTTGTTCTTTTTGTAATTTTTCAAGACAACTTTGCACTACAATATTTTTACACAATGCTGTTGCGTGTGGACTCATTATAATGTTTGAGACTGAGAGGAGCGCCTGACCCCTTACGACATTCCCTCATCGCTCTCTCCATTGCTCTCTTATCTTGCCATGAAGGCCTCATTCCCATCCTGTCCATTACTGTTATTGTGACACAGATAGTTGAATAGATGAATTGTGAGACAGGTAGTTGAATTGCAAGTTTGCACAATTTCTCTGCATTTTAAGATGACTTTTATGACTAGAAAGTTGAATTTCTTGAACTCTTGAAGTTCTTGGCATCTGCTGTACATTGAAAAATATTTATTTGTTAATAAATATGCCATTGGGCTAACATTGACTTTACCTCAGAGTTGTTTGTTGAGGGGAGGGGGTTAATTGTACAATGATTGTAAATTCACAGTAAATGGAAGTTTCATCTGCATTACTTTTTACAGTAAGTTACTGGACAATTTTAACATGACTTACACAGTATACATTGTAAATTCACAGTAAATTATTGTCAACTTGTACATTACTTTCACAGTACACAGTGTAAAAGTACAGGGCCTTGTTGTAATGATGTACAGCAAAAGATTGTAATTCCCCAGTAATGTACTGTAATATCACAGTAATTGCTTTGTCATTGAAGCTGTGAAGTTACAGTATACAGTTGTGCTTTTACAACAATGCATTGTAATATCACAGATATAAAATTACAGTAAATTACTGTGAGTATATTTCACAGTATATTGCTGTAATCCTTACTGTGAAAGTCATGCAAAATGTATCCAATAATTTACTGTAAATTCACAACGAAAAATTTTACAGTGTACAGTTCATGAAGGACAGACAGTACATGGAACTGTTGGAATGTTTCGATTTGTATTTTTCTTAAAGAAATATTTTTAAATGGTATTATAAATGGTATATTGTTGCCTTTGGCTTGCTCAGTTGGGGATATTCAAATTAATTAACCAATCATACCATTGATCAGCTCTACCAAACTTGGATGTCTTTTTTTTTTCCAGTAATAAACAAACATTGTTAAGTTGTTTTGATTGATACTGTGAAGCAGCTTTGATACAATCTGTATTGTGAAAAGCGCTATATAAATATACTTGACTTGACTTGACTATTAAACAACAACAAGAAATAACCTCTTTTTTACATAATGTAATATTTAAAACGTTTTAATTAAATGTGTTTTTAAAACAAATGTTTAACGGCAGTATGTACACTTATTATTATTAATTCATTTACTGAAAATAACTGACTTGCTAGGTAACTATGTCTAACCGTTTACAGGGTTCCTGCACACTTTTTATAGTCAATTTTAAGGCTTTTTAAGTCAAGTCATCTTCATTTATATAGCGCTTTTAACAATGGATTTAAATGTAGAGATGCCTGTAAAAATAATAATAATAAATGTATAATTTATTGTAATGTAAAATGTATAATAAATAATCAATGGGTCACACTTGTAAAGATAAACCATCAGATTTAAGGATGATTCTTACAAAATTGTATTTTCTGCAAGCTTTTTTTCCAAGGTAAATTTAGGTCTTTCCAAAAAAAGGACAATTGGACACAAAGGGACACCAAATAACCAAATGATATAAGGAGTCCATATAATTCATAAATGTATGCACACCAAAGCACCTGTGGGGGGAAAAGGAGAAAAATTGACATCTTCACATCTTCAAAAACAAGATAGAACCAACAAAATGTTGAAAACGGAATATGTTGTAGTCAATGTAGGCTTTTTCCTGACAGCTTTTTGTTTTTCTAGCAAAATAAAACCTGCAGATGTAGTTTGCCTTTTTTCCCCCCAAATAATTTTGTCAGATAAATACCTCAACCTAGTTTAGTTTGGTTTTGTTCTTCCTTAATATTTAAAATATATAAAATATTTTCCTCGTATTTTGATGATTTAATCAAACTTTAGGGTCATCAAAAAGATATTTCGGTAACACTTTACAATACGGGTGCACTAATAAGCATTAATTAATGCTTATTAATGCACTAATGCACAGATAATACTGAATTAATGTGTAACTTATGATTATCTAAGCTATTCATTAATGATTACCACATTAGGAACTAATTAAGAGTCTGTAAGGTTAATGTATTAGTTTATACATGAATTGTTAATAATTAAATATGTAATTGTGGATTAATTCCCTAATAACTCATTTTTTTAACTAATAGTGTTAATTAATATGTTAATTACCAGAATGAGCCAAAGCCTTGTATTTCAACTTCCAGATAATACAGGTACACTAATATGCAATAATACATGATTAATTACTTCATTGTTAGTGCAAATTCATGTGTAAATTACTAAATGACTAGTTCATAATGATGTGCCTCAACAAGTAAAGTCATAACATAATGATACTTTTGCAAAATCATTAGCTAATGATTAATTAAAGCAGACAACTGGTAGTTGAAGTGCATAGCTTTGACTAATTGTGGTAATTAACACATTAATTTACACTATTAGTTAATAAAATATGTTATTAAAGGTATTGTAGGTAGGAATTGTATAAAAAAAACTTTTTTCCAAATTTGTTTAAACTTTCTGTATTTATCAATGCATAATTAAAATGTAAGTACTCTGAAAAAGAAAGTATAAAAATCGAGTGTCTGTAGACCTCTCACGACTGTTTTAAAGACAGCTCATTATTTCCATTCACTCCACCCCCTCCCTTCTGGGCTCCTCCCAAAGCCACGCCTCCAAAACACATGAACGCGCGACTCCGACCGCTGAGCTGAAGACGCATTATTTACCGGAGACGAGCGGAGAGGAAGGAGCGCAGTGCATGTAGTGACATCATGTCAGAATCACAAGTAATAAAAAAATCTAACTTTATCATTATGAAGATAAACAAATAAGATGTATTTTAGTACTCACTATCAAGTAGCATATTGATATTGGTAAAGTTTAAAATATATATTTATTGATTCGCTAACGAGCTAGTTAGGCAAAGCTAAAAACAGGTTGCATGATACACGTTTTTCCATTGCCATCATTTACACTGTGATGAAGATGAATTTCGTGTAACATTCATAACATATATGGTGTTCTGCATGTAAGAGTTTCCATGATGAAAGCATTGTTGACTCTGATGAGGACTACACTCCAGAGACAAGTACCGCATCGCCAGCTCCAGGACAGATCCGGGGTCGAGGGATTTTTTGTTTAAAAACAAAACAAAGGCGAAAAACCGTGCAGGTAAACTTCCAGGTGAACATGGTAAAAGAGTTAGACAGAGGGTAAATATAATTCTAAGAAAAGTTCCTGGATGCGGATCGGCCTACTATCTGTTAAACATGTATTTAGTTATCTAAAGCAAAATTATGCACAATTCAACACTATAGCTATCATCTTGAGCTAGGCATATATATTATTTATCATCTCTACTACGGCTCGCTAAGTAATGTTATGTTAGCTATATTAGGGAGCTACGTGTGCTAATGACACATACTTCATGAAAACATAAAGAAAAAAATATGTATGATCAAAGTACAAAAAGAAAGATTTACCTGTCCAGCAGAAATATAGCCATCCAGGCGTCACTTTTCAGCCCCTTGAGGTCTCTCAGTTCTCGCCATCGCTGGAAAGCCACGCCGATATTGGCATGCGTTTTATTTTGTTGTTTATCCAAAGACTTTTTTGTTCATTACCTTTTCTAGTAACGTTACTGTCTTTCTTTTTTTGCCTGGTTTGCCTTCGCGAACTGCATAAGTGAATCTTGATTGGTCTTTCTCTGCCATTGTTTTGCTATTCCTAGGTTCCGTGGCTCTTGAATAGAGTGCCGAAGTTACGACGTCACTCTGTAGGCCAAAACGCGGAAGTGAGTTAGCATTTTAGCACTCCCGGTTCCCTCGCTCTAAAGTCTATGGGATTTTTGAATGGGTTTTTGCTAAATCGCCTGAAATAAGGTCTGTGGTGAACAAAGCCTCTAAATATTTTCACGTTTTGATCTATGACATAGAACACACAGTTATAACCTGCTTGTGGGTTTTTTAAACTTTATTGTGTCTGCTTGTGTTTTTTAAAAACTTTATATAGGCTTCAAAATGTATAAATTTTGGATTAACTTGTAAAGATTATCTTGATAAACAAAACGTGTAAGGGTCACAACTCATTGTTAAACACAGATCTTATTTTTTGCGATTTTCCAAAAGTCTATGGGGAAAATGCATAGCTTTTCGGTCGAGGGAACCCATGCGCCACTAGCTTCCGAGTTGTCCTACAAAGTGACGTCATCACTTCGGCACTCTATTCCTCAAATCAAACGGATGCGCGCGCAAGTGGGCAGGTCCTGTGTGGCAAAAGGGTGGTTGCCATGGTTGCGAGAGAGTGACAGTCGCCTAAGCCAATCCTTTGTTTCGTCCCGAATGTAAATAATGAGCTGTGTTTAGTGCAGATTAAACGGTCTAGACTCACTCGATTTTTATACTCTTTTTATCAGAGTACTTACATTTTAATTATGCATTGATATATACAGAAAGTTTAAACAAATTTGGAAAAAAGTTTTTATAAAATTCCTACCTACAATACCTTTAAGGAATTAATACACAATGACACATTGAATTAATAGCAAGTCATGTGTTACTTAATCTATTAATCTTTAGATGCTGATTCAGTAATAATTAATAATAATAATATACATATATATGTGTGTGTGTGTGTAGTAAATACATATATGTGTGTGTGTGTGTGTGTGTGTGTGTGTGTGTGTGTGTGTGTGTGTAGTAAATACATTTCTACGTTGTATATGCATTTTTGTAGTTTTAGACAGCAGCGAGTGAAAGGGACTTTTATTTTGGTCTGGCGATGTGACGTCATATGTATACGTCGCGTTCCTGCAAGTGTTGTGTTTGGCTGAAGAAAGGTTTGTTTTGAAGCATTACAAAAACCGCTAAACTATTTGTATAGTTTTTACAAGCTATGCAAGATCAATGCTTTATTATTGAACGAACCATTGTAATTATTTATTTGAACATAACAGAAGATGTTTTTATGAATAAAGTGCTTTTGCACGTCGGCAATTTGTTTACTAGGATTAGGTATTACAGTCCTAGTAAATCAGAAAAGATGCGTCTTATTTCGTTCCACATATAGTCAATAATTTTTGTCGTAAACACGAATTCGGCAGCTGGCAAGTAGTGAAGGAGAAACGGATGTTTTCTTTTTTTGTCAATTGAACCAATCGCTCCGCAAAACGATTCACTGATTCGACTCGCTCGAACTGCCTAAAACAGTGTAAATGCAACGAGAATACAAACACAAACATGTAATGACAACTTTTACAAACCAATAGCAAATGTTTTAATCATGACAGTGTAATCTATTCAATGTAGTCTACAAATCATTCAATATCATACATCATAAATGCCTAAATATGAAGTGTGTATTATTTGCTCTTTTATTAATTTCCACTGCTTGTTTTGGGTGATTTTTGTCTGGTCAGTTGATTTAAGTCCATCAACTCTCTCTCTGACTGACTCCCTCACCAGTGCGCTGAACTACTGAACTACAGCTGATTGAGACGCACTCAGAGATTTACTTTAGATTTATTTCTCTTTCTGTTAATTATTCTCATCTTAAACATGACAAATTGTCCAATCACACAGGAAAACCCCTGGAGAAACATCTGAGATCCACGTGACACTATTATAAAGATGGCATTAATTAAAGAGGAGAGTGAAGACATAAAGATTGAAGAAGTGTTCAGCGTGAAACATGAAGATACTGAGGAACAAACAGGTTAGTTTCATGATGTCCTTATTAAAATGAATGATATTTCTGAAGAATGTCATATGAGTGTCCTAATTAAAGCGGTTTTATTTGACATGGAGCGGGTCTTCTCATGTGGACAGGTCATGTTTGTTGAGATCACATGACCAGACTAATGCTAATGCTGCTTATTATGACATGTAGAACATTAAAGAGCAACGTGCAGGTCAGACACCCCTATATAGCATAGTGTATGTTGATGATAAAACAACTAGATTTTCTGAACTGGAGTAATATATATTTAGCCATTGACGATATTTTGAGATAAATTGTGATAAAATAACTTCCGCGTCTATAAAGCACTAACCGGAAGTGACGATGGGCGAGGGAGTCTGGTCAAGTTCAAGCTCAGGTTACAATGGATGTGAATGAAGAAACCGAGTTCTCCAATGTTGACGAGCATGCCTATGGCCCACAGGTAGGGATTGGGCCGATCCGATCCAGTATCGGGACCGGGACCGATACCAGCGTAATTCATGTATCGGATTTTCCCGATCCAACCTGCGGAGATATCCGATATCCTGCTGAAATGACTCCAAAAGTGATTCCCGCCGGCTAGTCTGCTAGCTAGCGGCACACTGTGGAATGGATATCCTGAACGGAGGCGCGGCTCAATGAGACACAGAGACCCCCCTCGGGAAACCCATTCCGCAGTTTGCAGCCAGCAAGCAGGATAGCATTGAGCTGCCAACATGTTCGCTGTGTGTAAATACTTCACACTGGAAACACCGCAGAGCAAGACAGAAAAATGCGATCGTTGCAAAGCCGTATAAATGAAACCATCTGTCTGTGATGCCAAAAATCTCCAGGTCTATAATTCTCCGGAGTGAAATGTGCACTACAAACGACGCGGCAGTGAAGTCTGCTCTCTTCACCTACACAAAACGCACCCAAGACCGAAAAGCCTTGTTTTTCCTAGAAGGAAAATGATGGACACGATGTCCTGACAGACTGGAATTCGTGAAACCAGCACAAACACAATAATTTACCATTATGGCATCTCTAAAACTCGATCTAAAACTTTCTCTGTCTCTCACTTCTGCTCTAACTACAGCTGAACGCGAGCTCTTATTTGCCTCGGCTTACGTCATATGACGCGTTGCTAGCGGGAAAGGCGTATTCCAGAGCCTAGCACATTTTCATCAAAATTTCTACATCAAATTATAGTAAAAAGTAATTTCTACATATGTGTTTTTAAAAGACCTCTTCAGACAGATATCAAGTATTAATTCAGTTGTAAATTCAACCTGCACGTTGCTCTTTAAATTAGGAAAATAATATGGAAGTAGCCTAAACAAAACCAGTATTCTGTGTAACATTAAACCTAAAATCTCTTCTAACAACCCCAGTTTTCCATCAGAAGTTGATGTAGGATCAGTTTCTTCTCCTGGACTCCGTGTAGCAGCACACGTGAGAAGTATTCAGTCTCAGAGAGCTTGAGACTAGCATGTATGATGCTGTTTATAGCTAAATAATACTAGTGTCATAATGACACATTTTTATAATGCAATTACTTTTTAATGACTGATAGGATTTTTTTTGCCTGTATTTTCTTAATTCACTCCATTGGCAGGTGTTTTGGTACCTGTTTGTCCTCCTGCAGCTTTCCCCCCTTTTCTTTATTGAAAGCCTGATTTCAGCTTCATTTCTTAATTTCAAGATTATTAATTAAATCACAGGTCATGTTTATTCTGTGTCACTGGCTGAACATTTGTTTTCTTCAGGTGTATTTTAACATGAGGGAAGATCTGGTAAAACTAGTGTTATTATGGAAATATTATGTTTATATAATCAGTCTTGAGTCCCCTGTTTCTCGAATCCAACATTTGAAGTTTAAGATCTCAGATTTTCAACCCACTTTGTATTTCACGAGTCAACACTAAGGATTTTTTCTGTCGGACCGGTCACCCAGCCAAAATTTTCACTGGCCCCACCTTATTAAAGTTATGAAAGTTAGGCTATTCAGTCAAGAGCAGTGAGTTTTTTTTTCTTAGTCCTTTATTGTTTGATTAACATAAAAAACACAGACAGCAGCAGGAATATTAGGCTGCTGTCACTTTAACAGCTAATGCACAGATCCAATATACTGTTACACAGGTATTTTCAACTCTTTATATTTACTTAAGACATAACTGACTATGTTTATGAGGACACTCACCAAGACGGACATTTTGACAATATTGTGTAAATATGTCTGTTTCAAGTGCAAGAAGATGCAAAAGTATTCACGCACTGTCTGAGATTCGGCTGTCTGGATGCACACTTCGTATATTTGTGCATACAAAAGTTTTCACACAGCGCATGAGAAACAAATTGAGTTCTCTTTCACGTCTTCTTGCACTTGATAATATAAATTGGCAAGGCTTAAAAATGCAAATGATAAACTTTCGTGATGATGCAGCACTGGCCCGATCGCGACAGTGACAGTTCTGTCTACTGTCATTTCATTTCACATGAGATCGCTGCAGGTAGCTAATGACAATGTGTCGACAATCTAATTTCTCTATTTTTTTCTCATTTGAGAAGCAGCTTCACTCATATAAAAAACACACCCAACAGGCTCAACCTGGCTTGTGACTGATTCATTCAAAAACACTGAATCATCCATGAACAAAACACCACTGTGTGTCGCACACATGCAACGGCTCTGCTGTGGCTGTTCGGAACTATTTTCATATAGTGAATAGTTCCATACTTTGTCATTTTTATTCAATGTAACTTAACTGTAGCATTTATTCAGACTTGCGTATTGGCCATTAACATGAAAATTACAAAAGTGAATAGAGAATGCAGACTCCATCCCCAGATGGTTCAGCTGATCTAGAGTTGTTTCAGGAACACAGGTAGGCATATTTGCCTCCCACTGCCAGCTCTTTTACTGCATGACCGAGCCCCCCTCGGCACGGATGTTTGGGCACACACGCAAATACGCATTTCCCCCAGTGAGCCTACTTGCACAGAAACTGTGCAAGGTCAGGGAGGATGGGTCTTGATGGTTGCGCTTTACTGGCCCACCCAAATCTGGTTTTCTGACCTGATTCTTCTTGTGACAGCCTCTCCCTGACAGATTCCCATGAGTAAGGACCTTCTTTTTTAGGGACAGCGCACCAGTGGTGGTACACTGACACTGACACTATCACTCAAGCCAGAACTCCCTGTATTAGGCGAACTAATGCTTTGAAGTGGAGTCTGTTCGCTGAGTGGTGCTTTCTCATCAGAAAGACCCCCGGAGATGCCCGATCGGTTCTGCGCTTTCCTTTCTGCAAGAAGTGTTGAAGCGGAGGCTGTCCCCCTCCACCTAGAAGATGTATGTTGCAACCATTGCGGCACATCAAGTTGCAGTGAATGGTAAATCACTAGGAAAGCACAACCTGGTTTAAATCCTTCCAGGCCGACCCTCATCCCCTCCTTAGATCTCTCTGTGGTCCTTTCAGGTATCCAGAGATCTCCCTTTAAGCTGCTTGAGTCAGTTGAACTTAAGGTCCTGTCTCTAAAGACAGCCCTCCTGACCTCGCACATTTCCATCATAAGGGTGGAGAACCTGCAGGAATTTCTGTCAGCGAATCGTGCCTTAAGTTCAGGCAGGTCTCTCCTCATGTCATCCCACCACTCTCCTCCAGGACCAGGTTGAGTTTCCTCCGAGCATCCTCCGGCAGTCCCAGTACTTGAGTGCATGCCAGCTTGGTCAGCCCCCGGTACTGGGCTAGATGCCCCATGTGTTGTGATTCCCCCTTGGTAATCCCATATGATACTGTTTCCCTGTCGGTAAATCAGTCTTTCCCTGGGCAGATTTGCTCTGCCCCATCTCTGCTTCTGAAGTAGTTTCATCTCTGTCTAGGTAGGACCTACCGCAGATGCCTCTCCATATGTAGCACTGCCCCACGGGTCAGTCAATATGTGGATTTCCACATGTTTCTCCCTTCGGGTAGGATCTGGCCTCCGTGGCATCCCTCTTCTGTTGGACTAGGTAAGCTTCACCCAGCATTAATTACACTGTTAATGGCTTAAAGGAGGGAATTGAGAACCGAAATCAAAAAAGGAACAGTAGCTATGATCCATGGTAAGCCCTGTCCCTTTCATCCTGGAGGACTAACATTCTGGGCTTTCGTGGGGCGCTGGGTAGATTACGACTCAACGGGAGCAGTTGCCAAAAGGGCACGCTACAGCTTGCCAGCATCTGTATCTCCATCACTCGTAACACATTTCAGTAGTTGTGGCGTTTTCCATAGGGACCACATTTGTCAGTCAACATAATGTTGTGGTGACTGACAAATGGGCAACATCCTGGTTACTAATGTAACCCTTGTTCCCTGATGGAGGGAACATAGATGATGTCCCCCACCAAATGGTCGCATTTTTCGACCAAAATTTGAGAGTGTGCGACAGAATTTTACATCCAGAATTTTTTACACGTTAAACGTGGAAGGGGCGGGTCAATAAATCTGTAATGAGTGGCAGGCCAATGAGTGTGAGAAGAATAGGAAATGGCCACTGCAAGTGACTAATGTGTGGAGGGGAAGGGTCCTAGAGATAATCGAGCGCTCGTAAACGTCTGTGGGAAGGAGACATAGACAATAAAGAAAGGGAGGAGACGGATACAAATATCACAACCTGCTGCTATGTGCGTCTGAGCAATGAGCAAGCGATCTATCGACTCGTTGCCGAGCAGCGAATGTAAACAAAATGAAAGCCGAACAAAAATGCACTAATTTATGCTTCACGGACCGTTTATTAGTTCGGACCAATAATAGACAGCACAGCCCCACGGACTTGCCGATCCGGCCGATCTCGATCACGTGACACTGTTACTAAGAGATCCGGTGAAGAAATCCATTTTGTTTTTTGTCTTTACATTAAACATTTGTGCTGGCAAAAGTGCTTGAAATTAGAAATTAAAAATAATTAATAATCCAATAATTTATAAAAATAGAAATTAAAATTACAGAAGTCTATTTCAGTAGTCTTATTGTAGTAGGGTTTGTGCCATTAAACTGGTGTTAACTTGTATCTGTCTTTTTTCACTTTAGACCTGATGGTGCTGAAAGAGGAACTGAAAAGTGAAAAGAGTCAGGAACGGAATAATATTGAAGAGAAAGATGAAAAACATGATTTCATGATTGGAGAAAAACCATCCACACAGACTGAAATGATTTCCTCACAAAAAAGAGCCCAGAAGACCAAATCTAACAGCAATGTCACCTGCCATCAGTGTGGAAAGAGTTTCAGTCAAACACAAAGCCTTAAACTCCATATGAGCATTCACACTGGAGAGAGACCTTTCACCTGCAAACAATGTGGAAAAAATTTCAATCGAAAAGGAAACCTTATGGTCCACATGAGACTTCACACTGGAGAGAGTCCTTTCACCTGCCAACAGTGTGGGATCAGTTTCACTCAAAAAGGAAACCTTAATGTCCACATGAGACTCCACACTGGAGAAAAGCCTTACACTTGCTCTCATTGTGGACAGAGTTTTACACATAAAAAAACCCTTAATACCCACATCATAATGCACACGGGAGAAAAGCTGTTTGCATGTGATCAGTGTGGAAAGCGCTTCACAACAGAACAAAGCCTTAGATTTCATACAAACATTCACACTGGAGATAAACCATTCATATGTGATCAATGTGGAAAGAGTTTCACACATAAAGTAAACCTTAAGGTCCACATGAGACTCCACACTGGAGAAAAGCCTTATACTTGCTCTCATTGTGGACAGAGTTTTACACATAAAAAATCCCTTAAAACCCACATTAATAATTTACACTGGAAAAAAGTGTTTGTATGTGATCAGTGTGGAAAGCGCTTCACAACAGAACAAAGCCTTAGATATCATTCAAACATTCACATATCCTTCACTACTTTATATTTTGCTTGAGGCTTTTTTTATTGCTCAAATGCACATATGAACTCTTCTGGCCCCATCGACCATCTCAGCCCTCCAACTTTTATTGTATAAAGGCGTCACTCCATTCCAAATATTGATAACTTGAAATCAAATTATTAGTTAAACTTCTGTCTTGCTGTGACATACCAAAATGTAACTGAATGATTATACATACAATTTAAAAAAACTTAATAAAATAAAGAACATTGCACAGCATTACATACTTCATTTTTAGTGAGAGAATGCTCTGTTAATCTGTTAATCTGGATTTGAATATGACTATTGTTGGGGTTATCTGATGATATCTGGAATTTGGTTCAGCTGCAAGTGTCTCACTGTTGATCCTGACTAACCACTAAACCTGGGGGTTTCTGCCTAGTACATCATAAAGTAGTATGCAATAATAACAACAACATCTTCAATGTATATTTAATAAAATCATAAATGGATGCTCCATTATTGGGATCTTACTTGGTTCCCAAAGTCACCCATACACTAATTATATTAAACCTGCTGATACAGCAGAGCCAATTGTTAATTGTCGCACCCTTGATTGTGCAGCGTGTCAATTTTGTGGTCTTGTTTTAGAGATTGATACTACTTAGTAAACCTGAAAAGCTAAGCTTAAATGTTTAAAAATAAATAGTCCAAGAGATGACACAAATAGAGGAACTTCCTTGACCTTCTTCAGCAGTGGAATCATCTGGATCAAGCAAGCAGATAATTAGGTAATGCTTGTGAAGGGTGACATTCTTTATGTATGCATACAAATATAATTACAAAATGTAGTTGTTTTATTTATGTTAATGACAAATGAGGATTTTACACCCACACATGACATCTCTGATGTTCTGCAGAACTTTGCTGAGGGAACAAAGCCACGGTTTCCATTTGGATGTGAGAGACAGTCCTGTGGACCAAGAAGGAGCCATATGCTCTTTCTATAAGGCAAAGGGACTCAACTGAAATGTGTTTTAGAGGTAACTGTTTGCAAATTTATGGATGTCATAATTAAAGCTTTTCTAAGATTGGACCTTACCACCCTCACTATTGCACCTTTCCTCATTCATCCTAATCTCCACCTCCCCTTCCAGGTGGCCAGTATACGTCCCAGGAAGTGAACCGGTTCATGCATGACTTTAGAATCTAGCGGGTACTTTTTGTAATTTGATGAGTTCTGTGAATTCAAACATACTTCTTCTGTCACGTACTGTTTTTTCAGTCCTTCCAGAAAAACGCAGAGTTTTTTTGTGATTGTTGCGGGCAAAAATCCTTGATTATGCGGCCCGTTTTCTTTAAAAATGCGATGGAATATGCGGGATATTTATGCAATTTTATGCGATGAAATTGCAGGAACTTGCAAAAATTGCGGTTTGATGAAAAAGAGAAAATAAAGTGATTCCCCAACACCCTGTTCTCACTAGGCTACTACCTTAATGTAAAGAGTCATTTCTTATTACTTCCTATGATAAGCAAGCGTACTACATCACAGAAAGTGCTGGAAATATTTAATTTCTGATCTTGTTTTATTGCAGACTGTAACGAGTGGAAATAAGGTGTGGCCCCTTTAAGAGCTGCGCGCTCCTGTTGAACGGTCTGCAGTGTTATATTGCATATGCGCCTCGAACACCCCATGTGTGCGGGTAATTTCTGTTTGATGCTACTTCTTTTATCTTATTTTGTTTATTAAGTAACGATGTGGACGGTGGAAAGTGTGACAGACAGTTATACGAGTTCGATTTGGGAATAAAGTCCGAGTTGTGAGATGCCAATCGCCTCCGTGAGTCTGTCTGGCCTCTGCAATAACTTCATCTGTGAGCTATCCCTATTTTTCTTCCCGACACAACGCGTTACAAGACCTTAATAAACACATCAAACTTACAAAACATTGACGAGTCAAACAAGTTCTGTAGCTTTACAAAAGGAATGTGCTACAACTTCTGTAAAAATGAATAACTGAAATATAAAAAAATAAAAGTGTGCTCCTGTTTTACAGCTTTTCGATGATGTTCACGTCGCTTCATAACGTTCCCATGGCAACAGGGGGAAACGGCTGCTCTTGTGTGAAGCAAACCCAAAATTTTTCAACTTTCTGCTAAGATATATGTGACTTTTTTGCAACGAAAATGCAAGGATTATGAAATTATGCAAGCCCCGCATATTTTGCACAGAAATCTGCAATTTATGCGGCGAAAGTGCGGCGTATTTGAAAAAATGCGGCCCCCGCATGAATATGCGGACTTTGGCTGATTATGCACTAAATGATGCGGTCGCGTTTTTCTGGAGGGACTGGGTTTTCACCTACTGTATAGTAGAGAAGTATGCCATTTCGGATGCAGCCATATTTTCTGACCATGCCCCCCAGTACATCTCCCAGGTATGGAGGTCCTTCTCTGTCGTGGATATGTCAGTGAGTTTTTCATCAAGTTACCACCCGCAGACGGAGGGTAAGAGCCAGAATATTGGATGCATCCTGAGGAAATACTGCCACGACAACCACAGCAGCTGGAACCATTTTCTGCATTTGGTACACACAAGACTCTCGTTGCCAATCAGTCACTAGCCTCACTTCCTTCCAGTGCGTACTTGGCTTCCAACCACCTCTATTATCCTGGCCTGGCAATCCAGTTTCCAGCAGTGGGAGCAGTTTGAGAAGAGCAAGAGGGTGTGGGACTCAGCTCATGTCCATCTGCGAAGGACAGTCCATTGCCAGAAAATTCAGGTGGCCATCTGGAAATCTAACTCTCCCACATACAAACCAGGACAGAATGTCTGGCTCTCCACCTGTGACACTTACTACAGTTGACCAGAGACAAGTTGAGTCCCGAAAGAGGTAGTGTGTATAGTTCTGTTGGTAAATATGGAGAGGATTTGCTCTATTTTGAGTAATAGTGGTTTCAAGAACTGTACGATTGATCACATTTGGGGAAAATAATGAGGGAGAACAAAGCCATTCCTATGTGGTCGTTCTGTGACATTCTAGCCATGCAAAGCAAAGAATCAGTTTGCCAGTAAGAGTTTGTACATACCAGTCATGGTAAGTAAAATATGTGTTTATGTATGTAATAATTTAATCAGAAACAATGAGCATGTTAAAGCAATGGTTACATGCTGTGATTGTGCTACTTGCCCAACTGGATGCAAGCTGGAGCTGATGTAATCCCGAGGTAGAAACAGAAAAGCAAATGGAGAATAATTAGCATAACTGCTGCTCATAACATTCGGCTGGCATTGGCGTTTTCAGTAAATGCGTTTACTGAAAAATTACGTGGTTCATTTCCCATAAACCAACTGCGGTCTTCTTCACAAACATCTTTGGTACATCACGCGAGTCATTTGGCCAATCACAGTCAAGATAACGGCAGCGTCGTCTTTGAAAAGCCCCTGGCTGCAGCTTTCCCACAGATTGAGGTATAAAATGTGTCTCCTTTTTCAGACCTTCTGAGTTTGCAGGTATGAGTCCGTAATGGAAAGAAAAATGTAGACAGAGGGCTCAGTTTGACCAGATGAAAGAGTGATGGAGATTCCAATAAAAAGGGGTCAGTAAATCATATATAGTCCATAAAATGTATTGTAACTGACACCCATGTTTTCAGCAAAAATCGGTATCAGGATTCTGACACTACCACCCCTTAATATCCTCCTCAGAGCTAGACAAAGTCAACACCCACTCCACCCGGGATGAAAGAAAGATTGGCTTCTGGATCGCGATGGAACCAGCAGGTGAGAGCTGAGAAAGGGACGTGTGCGTCTCAAATCCCAAATCTTGCTCCATTTGCTTTGCGCCCCCCATGATCTGAGCCGCTACACTGCCTCAGCAGACGCGGGACCCGAACCACGGCGGGTATGAATCTGGCCACCCTCCTCGAAGAGCGCCAGCCAGGAGCAAAGCGTCCTCAGCGAAAGACGTTCACAATGAACACAGTCAGACCCCTCGACAGCATGCTGTGCTCCCAAGCAGACCACACAAAGATCATGGGCCTCATTTATGAAAGTATGAACATGCAACAAAAAACTGGGCATTTGTCAATAGGTCCATAAACTGCTTATTGACCTATATATTCCAACAGGATAATCAACACCAAATAGGTTGTTTGCACATGACATCACGCTGTGGCACGAAATGCAGATGGAGGGCAGGAAGCAATGTTCTACATAGTAAAGCACTATCACAAACTCATGTGGTTGCTCAAACCGAGAAACCACAAGGAGCTTTTATCATTTATGTAAATTTGATCATTTTTTAACTTTAAAAGTTGTCACCTTTAATGGTGTTTTGGGTTTGCTGAAACTGAAATTAATATGGATAACTGCTTACCTTTTTGACTTGGTTAAATATTCACATTCTTCATGGTATCGTTTGCAGGAAAGAGAAGCTGTTTTATCCCATTGCATGACCGTTTGATGTTTTCACTGACGTTTTGTAGAATTCTGTTCACAGTGTTGATAGTTCTGTGAAAACAGTGTCACGCGCTGCTGCTTCAGCCATCGTATGGTAGAAATGTCTAATATAAAAATGTGTTCAACAAGCAGAAAGAACCGACACACTGAATTTTTTGTATTTATTTCAACAAATGACAACCAAAATCAAATCTATGGAAGCTTGTGAACAGGTCTGAAGTGTCTGTGTGCAAGTTCTGCTAATTCACAACCCGAGTGAGAGCCATACTCGCAAATGTAATGTTAATTATTAAACCAAACAAAGTACAAACTTTCAAAAACACTCAGCAATGTGATTATTTTATTGAGTGATATGGTTTAATCAGTGACATCATTACAAGATTTGCTATCCGGCGTCTTCCCGTCTCCTCCTCAACCTGCTTCCGTTAGTGTTTTTACACGTAGACAAGGTGAAAAAGCGTATTACATTGCCTAGTGTCTCCCTAAACAATGATGTGAGGTCTATGACAATTCTCCATTCAGCACGAATTACATTTTTTACAATCACGACAGAAAATCAAAATACTGCCCTTAACTCACTAGCAGAAAGGCAGCGCGATATAAACAAACCAGACCTCAGATTCACATTCGCTTTATCTACCGCCGTAAATGGCAGGCAATACTCCTCTTCATTCCATTAGGATCACGTCCAACATATGTTGTGGTTTTCTGTTTTATACCTTTCTAAACCAACACAGTACAGAGTTTCCTCCACCTCGTCCATTCTGCTTTTCTCTTCCTGACCTCCATCTGAATTTTGCGCGTCATCAGAATCACGTGTCTGCAAACCAGACACAGTAACATAGAGCGCTTACTGAAGACACAGAAGCTGATGATGCTTTCTTCAACGGTATGCTATTATATGTTTGAGCCAATTATGCAAAACAGAACAAAAAATATTTTTCAATGCTTTTATTGATTGGAGAAATTAAAGTTAAAAAGAGGTTGAAATTCAGATTTACATATTGTAGATGCTGTATGTTCCTGTTACACTTAAACTGTCATCAATCAAGTAGTGTCCCTTTTAAAGAGCAACATGCAGGTTGAATTTATTTCTGAATTAATACTTTAAATTGTGTGCAGAGATCTTTTAAAAACACATATGTAGAAATTACTAATGAAATCTCATTTGATGAAGAGATTTTGATGAAAATGTGCTAGGCTCTGGAATACGCCTTTCCTGCTAGCAACGCATCATATGACGTAGGCCGAGGCAAACAAAAGAGCTCGCGGCCGCTTTCTCATTGTTGGGTGTTGATGTAGTTAGAGCAGAAGTGAGAGACAGAAAGTTTTAGATCGAGTTTTAGAGATGCCATAATGGTAAATTATTGTGTTTGTGCTGGTTTCACGAATTCCAGCCTGTCAGGACATCGTGTCTATCATTTTCCTTCTAGGAAAAACTAGTTTTTTTTGGTTTTGGGTGCGTTTTGTGCAGGTGAAGAGAGCAGACTTCACTGACGCGTCTGTTACCACACACTCGGTCGTTTGTGGCGCACATTTCACTCGCTTTAAATGGTATCACTAACTGCAGTTGAAAAGCAAACTGAGTCATGCCATGCAGTGGAAAAGCGCCATTAGACTGTTGTTATTGTAGCTTAGGTATTGTCATTATTTATTTGTTGTTATGGCATGGTCATTAGTCAATGTAGATAGTGCTAACCAGCTTGAATGGACTGCATAATCACTGTCAGCGTAGAATATGAGAAGACAAAACGTTGCTGGCTTAAATTAAGACAATCTAAATGGATGTTTAATCAAGAACAAAGTCGGACGTATGTTTGCTAAAGCAGATTTATTGCAAAACACCAAGGTACTAGCCATACAGTAGATGAACCAGCGTTAGCCACGGTGCTAACTTACATCAACTCACCTAGTCACTCGCCCTATTCGCCACTGGTTTTCTTGACACCACAACTTTAACGTTGCTTCTCTCCTCTGCCCATTGTTCCTCCCCCGATCTCCCCCTGACTACTATCTCGCCTAGGAGGCTCATAATTATAGGCCTGTGGGCCATCATGTTCGTCAACATTGGAGAACTCGGTTTCTTCATTCACATCCATTGTAACCTGAGCTTGAATTTGACCAGACTCCCTCGCCCATCGTCACTTCCGGTTAGTGCTTTATAGACGCGGGAGTTATTTTATCAGAATTTTTCTCAAAATATCGTTAATGGCTAAATATATATTACTCCAGTTCAGAAAATCTAGTTGTTTTATCATCAACATACACTATGCTATATAGGGGTGTCCAACCTGCATGTTGCTCTTTAAAAAAAGTAAGATTTATGTAGTAAAGATGAAGATGTTTTAATGCATGTTCAATCAATGAACTTGTGAGCAGAATGACTTTTAATAAATACTTCTGGCACAAATATAAGCACGTTGGAATTGTTTTTCATCGTCATTCCAGCAGTGGTTACCTAGGATAAGATAAACAATAAATACATGATTATTTTTCTGAATCAAAGACACTTTTATTAATGCAATTAACTTTATATTTAATTAGTTTGAAGAAATCTGTTATATTCATACCATGGTTTATTTCCAGAACGTTCTCATTATTTCCATAATTGTCAGGTTGTCCACTGCACCAGTTGTTGTATTCAAACACAGATCCATCCGTCCACATCCACTGTCCTTCCTAAAGAGTGAATGAAGTGGTTAGAAAGTCTTTGGTTCTGAAACTCATTTCACAAGTTCATTTGTTGTTTATACACTTACTCACTGCAATTGATTAACTTTTTTCCTTTCTATTAAATATTTGTGCCCAAATTCATATTGCATCCGTCTGACTGTTACGATCCCCAGCTGAAGTGCCCTTGAGAGCCACCAGAGGGCACTCCACATCAGACTATTGGGACCCACACAAACTACATTTCCTATAGTTCTCTGCACGGACTCATCAGCACTGATTGTTTTCAGCTGTGTCTCTTTATCCTGTTTAGCTCATCCTATATAAGCCTGGTTCATTCTGTTATTGTCTGTAAAGTCTTGTACATTTCGAATGGCATTTCTGAGCACTTTGATACCCTCGTTCTCTGGATTCTCTGCCTGTTCCCTTGGATTTCTCTCTTTGCCTCATCGCTTAAAGGTCCCCTGAAATAAAAAATGTAAGTTCTAAATGTTAAGTATGAATATGTTAGCCTTAAAGGGACATTAAGTAAGAATTACTCCCATCTAGCGGTGAAATTGTATTTTGCATTCAAACGAATTGTGCTCTCCAGCGCCTCGCGTTTTCAAATGCGTGTTGCATCTACGGTAGCCGTTATGTACCAAAAAGCTATGACAGGATGTCTTCTAATAGCACTTCGTCGAGTTTTCCTTCGGGTGAACAGGTTTGTTATTTCAAACAAACTTCAAATTGACACAACGAACAAACGAATGTTACAGTATGAAGTAATGAGTGTCAAAAACATGAACTATTGTAATTAGTAGTTGTGCCTTGTTTACTCGTTATATTTTTTTGAAGTACGTGCATTGTTAGATATCATCATCATCAGATGATTCAACAGTAGGGAGAAAGAGGCAGTGGATCAGTGGGATCTAGGCGAGGAGGTGGATGACGAGGAAGAGGAGGAGAGCGAGAGTCAATACAACGACGACAAAGATGGCCGACAGCTACAAGAGACGATCTTGATAGAATTGAAAGTTTCCAAAGGCAGCCGCAGAGAAGAGAAGCAACCGAGGTTTGTACAATTTATGTGGCTAGCAGTAACTTTAACAATTCATTTTAATTCTCTGTACAATCTTATGCACGTAGCAAAATATTCACAACTTGAGCTAATTGATTGTTTATGAAAAAAAGAGAGCTATAGAAAATGACAAGCGCCTCTCACTGCTCTCCTCCGCTTCTGCTGCGGTCAGTTACGTCACGCTGGCTCTGAACGAAAACGCGTTGGCTTACTTTTTGTCCCTCTCTGCTATTATAGTTTTTCAAGATGGCGGAACTACATGGAAGCCTCCGTGGACTTACCGTACCATGTATATAAATATAATAAATTCTTCGTTTACGAGGATAAATCAGATAATTGGCAGAGGTATTTGTACACCATTGGGGACATAGTTATGAATAAAAATATTGATTTTAGATTATAAATTACCTAAAAAGTTACTTATAGCCCCTTTAAGGTTATGAATAACCTGGTGTGTTCCTAAACAATGACCAAATTCACATTTAGGAGACATAAGCATTTAAACTGTAACAGTCTCTTCTATTAAAATGGATCAGGGATTTTTATGACATCACCGCAGACTTCAGCTTCTCGTCACATCTTCTGTCCAATCAAATGCTCTCTAGAATCTAAAGCTCCGCCCCCATGCTATAAACACCACCTGGCCAAAGCGACCATCATTGCACGTCACGGAGCAATATGTGTTGGAGATGTGTGTTCGGTTACTCACACGCTCCAGTTTTATTCCGTTTTCCAACTGTATGTTGGTTAAGAATGAAATGGCTATAATTTATTCACATCCCTACTAGGGGTGGAACGGTACATGTATTCGTATTGAACCGAAACGGTACGGGCGTCACGGTTCGGTGCACGAATTTACACGGTATAAAAATAAATAAAACTCGCGTGCAAATTAATGTAATGCGGAACTACTGTTAGATACGCGGGTTCTTTAGGGACACATAATCTGTAACATCGGCTTAGCTCTGAACGCGCGTTTACTTCAAACGTTGGCTTTATACGCGCGTCCTATTCGCTTTGGACTAGCGTCGAACTAGACGCGATAGACGTGAATTTGACGCTCCATTCGCGTTTGGCTTGACCGCATAATGAACAGGCTGCGATGTCAAGATTGCAATGCTTGTGTGTGTGTGTGTGTGTGTGTGTGTGTGTGTGTGTGTGTGTGTGTGTGTGTGAGAGAGAGAGGCGCGGGCACGATCGAACAGTGGAAACATAAGAAACATACTCCGTCATTTTGTACAGATCATTAAACCTGCAAAGTGTTTACTTATATTTGTGTACACTCGCAATAAACATTGTGCTTTTGTCACACTGTAAACTCTTGTCAAACTGTAACCTACAACTGTCACCCAACCAAAATCTGTTTTAAAAGCAAAACATATTTATCCAACTCCATTTCAAAACAGTCTGTGGGTCATCTTTTGGACATTCATCATATTGCATTGGTTTTCTTTTCTTGTCCTCGGAGCGCTAATCTAACACATTCTACATTGATTAAAAATAAAATCGAATGTGTTTTTAATGGTAGTATTATTTTATACAAAAATCAATTATTTATAATTCAGATGAGAATGTTACATTGTTAATTAATAATGTTAATTAAAATGAAGGAAAACAAATATATTGATCTGAAATATAGCAAAATAATGTAAAATGAATTCAGGTACATTTACCAAACATATCGCAAGGTCTTTTTTGTCTTTTTATTAATTTAATTAATAAACTAATTATATAAAACTATTGTCAGTGCACTACAAATAAACTGGTTCTATGCCTTTATTAATAAAACTTATTTAAAAAATACAATGCCTTCTGCATTTTTGTTTTGCTTTTCCCTCCATTGTACCGTAATCGTACCGAACTGTGATGTCTGAACCGAGGGATGAACCCAACCGTGACTTCTGTGTACCGTTCCACCCCTAATCTCTACTATTGAATCCAGCGTATCATCAGTGCTCGGATTGGCTTCCATGGTGCTGTCAGTCTCTGAGGTAAACTGAACGCTATTGGATAATTGAAAAGGGAGAGAAGCCATTCAACATGCCCCGCCTGAGCTTCCAGTTTCAGTGGAAATTACATCAACGCATCAGACAAAGCTGCACGATCCAAAGTACATCAGTCGACCTTCAACTGTTATTTAGTGGATTGTTATTTTGTGTATGACCTTTGCCTGGATTTTGATTAGTATTGTGGATTACCCTTTTGATAAATACTGCATTTGGATTCTCAGCCTTTGTCTCTCGGAACAGTTTGTGACACTTATAGGGCTTTTTGAGCCAGATAATGAAAAAAATTTTAAATGACTTTGAATCTGCATAAAAACGAATGTTTGTGCAAAGTTAGCTGCTACACTCGTCACAGTTGCTTATTTTATTATGAAACGTAGTAATTAACCCACAAAAAAATGTTGTAGTCTTGAACGTGCATTAACGATATAAAACGACTCTGGTTCTGTCTATGCTCCTGCTGCGCGACCTCAGCTCTGCCTTTGATTCGGTCTCCCATGAACTACTCATATCTTGGCTTTCGGACGTGGGTATTTCTGGTACTGCTCTTTCTTGGTTTTCTTGCTATCTGACAGACAATTCTACAATTCAGTTCAAGATTTTCACTCACCTACTGCCCCCCTGAAGCAAGGTGTCCCCCAGGGATCCGTTCTCGGGCCCTTATTATTCATAATGTACATAATACCTCTTGGTCAGATCTTCCACCGTCATGGTTTTAATTACCGGTATTATTTTTATGCTGATGACATCCAATTATATACTATCTGTACACCTGCTCTATCTGTCACAACCGACAAAATCTCTTTTCTAAATCTTAACATGGACAAAACTGATTATTTTTACTATACCTCCATCACTCACTAGCAAAATTTCTACCAATTTCACATGTGAGATTGCTGGCTCTCACATCAAACCATCTAGTACTGTTAAAAATCTTGGTATAATCTTTGACTCCTCTCTCTCTTTCCAGCCTCATATTAATTCTATCACTAAATCAGCATTCTTTCATCTACGTTGCATCGCCCAGCTCCGTCCCTTCATCAGTATCAATGACGCTGAAACTGTCATACATGCATTTGTCACATCACGTTTTGATTATTGTAATGCCCTTTTCATTGGCCTGCTAGCCTGCTAGCTTCATCTGCTAGCTCCATTTCCAAATTGCAATACTTTCAAAATCTTGCTGCTAGAATACTTACTCACACCAAGCGTTCTGGCCACATCACCCCAATTTTGTACGATCTTCACTGGCTTCCAGTGGCTTACCGTATTAAATTCGAAATCCTCCTTCTTACTTTTAAATCTCTGCACGGCTTGGCTCCCCCTATCTCTGTAACCTGCTCCACCCCTACACCCCGACTCGCTCTCTACGATCCTCCGACTCTAGCCTTCTCGTCATCCCTCGGCATCGCCTAGCTTCAATGGGGGACAGATCATTCAGTGTCATTGCACCCAAACTATGGAACTCTCTCCCCCGATCACTCGGTTGTGTAAATACAATATCTGAATTTAAAACTATGCTCAAAACTCACTTATTTTCTGAATGTCACCATTCTTAAGTTGTACTACTTTTCGTTGTGTCTGATTGTATGCTGCCCCATCTACATAAGTATTCTTTACTGTACTTTTACTCTCATCTACCTACTGTTGTTTTGTTTGTTGTCATTGTCCATTGCCATTATTGTTGCTTGTTCATTGTAAAGCGTCCTTGAGCCCTGGAAAGGCGCTATATAAAAACTTATTATTAAAACAATGCATCATTTTTCAGAGCTATCTTTTTGTTCTGAATCTATGAACAAACAATAAAAGCTCCAATCTCCTACTCTGCCACTGACTCGCCGTGTGGAACAGTCTTGTTGTATAACAAGGGCAGAGGCTAACAACATCCCAAAGACAACATTGCCTGCCCTAAGCTATTTCATGTCATAAAGTAACTTTAAAATGTAAAAATAATTAAAAGTTTTTTCATCTGCATAACCACTTACTTTTACAGCATCATGACCACCAATCCAAGTTCGTGTCGCACCAGGCACCATGTTCAGCAGAAGCTCGTTTTCAGCTTTACCGTGCACCGATACAAGATTCCCACCAAAAGTTTGACAGTGCTTCTGAAAAGGCAGATTGTTTTTAATATCATCAATAAAAACAAATTATTTTACTATTTTGTAACTTTAATAATGGTCAATGAAGTATTCCTCGGCATTATAAATGTTTTTTTTTTCAAATGTGGTCTGCATTGCAAAAAACAAAACTTGTTCTTAATCTGTATTTTAAGGAGCCCCTAAAGGGCCCCTAAATTTATTTATTTTTATTTTTAAATGTACAGACTTTCGCCTGCCCTGCACCCAAGAAACTTTTCCAGTTTATGTATACTATAACCCATTTCATTTGTGCGCCACTGCCATTTTACTATGAAGAAGACGAGGGTATGGATGCACATGAATTAATAAAGCTATATGTGCTCAAAATGTGGCTTTCGTTAGGGTAGTAGTATAGTATATCTCTATCACGGCCTTATCTCCGCTTCATGAAATGGGCTGATGGCACAATAGTATGCAATTGTCAGGACTCTGGTTTGATCTTCAGCCTTTCTGCTGTGTTTGTCTTGTGTCTTGATTGTCAGTTCACCTCACTGTACCATCACAGCTGAATCCCATCCTAATCAGTGCTCTCACTTTCATTACTCACACCTGTTTCCCATTTTCTGCACTGATTTTCTCCAATACTTACACCACTACTTCTCTCTTTCTTTGGTTCTCTGTCAGTGTGTCTTGGTGTCCGTCCGCTTCACCACTGTTCCCGTTGCCTGAAAGTCTTGTTTTGGTTGCTTCTAAACCTAAAGCCTTGTCTGATTATTTAATCCTGTTTTGTTTATTTGCCTAGTTCCTGTTCCCTATCTCGACTCAGCTTCCTCACCCAGTTTTTGAACCCCTGCTCTCGTCCTGGATTATTGCCATGGCCTCTTCCTTGAAACTGTTGGTCCGCTACTGGTTTTGACCTCAGCCTGTCCATTGGTTTTCGCCTCTTTCTCGCCCTCTTACTTGGTGGCTTGGATACTAATTATTTTATGTTTTGTATTGTTTTCCTTCAACCTTTTGGACAATAAATCCTATTCTTAATTGATCTGCTCTTGGGTTCCTTTTGTCTCTTCGCCTCCCTAACAGCATTTGGCTAATAAAAAGTGTACACTGAATATTGTATAGTACTATGTCTACTCTTTAACAGCATTAGGGTAAAATGGAGCTCTATGGCGGTAGGCGATGGTGTTTTACTTCGGGCAGAACTGATGGAATGGCAGTTACTTTCAGCTTTTCCCCTTCGTTTGGCCTAAAGCTCTGTGTTCGTGTTCGTGGTCTTCCCGTAGTGACATGCAGGTGCATAAAAATGTTACATAACTATAATAGTGCTGCCAGTAGCACATTACCTCTGCTGACATCCAGTCAAGTGGTGTTGAGAAGAATGACACATTTCAGTCCAAATGCTGACCATCCAGTGGGACAGCCATCAGCTGTATATGATATTCAAGAAACAGTGAGAGTATTTACATACACAATCATTGATTATGCTTAATAACCCAACAACATGTAGCTCACGTAAGCACTTTAAATAATACACTGTGTTAGCTATTCAAAAAGTAACTTACTGGAAAAGTATAAAATGTTTTCTTGGCTCTCACTATAATAACAATTATTTTAATAGTAACCTGCTGCGTCCCCCTGAGAGAATGTCCCGAAGAGAAGCAGAAGTGTCAGCTTTTCCATGGTAGTCCTGGGAATGAATCGGCAGTAAAGGTAAAATATGCCTGTGCATTATAAGAATATGTACAAAGATACCAAGCATTAAAAAAAAGCTATTTGAAATGCACAACTAAAAAAATAAATGCACTTAATCAGTATCTTAGGCTTGTTGTATAATAGTAAAAAAAAAAATTAAGTCTAATAAATATTAAGACATAAATGTAAATTATACAGTTTGTTTCACTGGCAGAATTTAGTTCACTTAAAGAGATAGTTCAAATGAAAATTGTAAACTTAAATTGACCCTATATGCTTTTCTTTCTTTTGTGATACGACAAGAAGTCAGTGGGGTTCAATTTTAGTTTGAACCGCACAGACTTAGATTCTATGGACATTTAAATATTCCTCAAAATATCATCTTGTTTCATGCAAGAAAGAAAATCAGACAGCTTTGGAACAGCATACAGTCTCATTTGTATGCTATAAACACATGTAAAGATCTGTCAGTGTTACAAAATAAAATATACACCGTCTGAAAACAATTTCTACTGAAATGTAGGGATTTTAAAATACTTACATGCTTATTTCAGAATGTGCCGTCAATATTTCAGTAATGTTGCAGTGATGCTGTATGAAGCACTTTTCCCTATTTTTATACTAGATGTCATATGTAAATCACAAATGGGAAAATATTTCAATAAATATTGATCATTTTGACAAACTTCCTTTTACACTAGGTGTAATTTGACATTTAAATTAGTTCCAAGAGAATTTGATGGTTATCAAAGTTATTGGATACCTTTATTTGGATACTTCCATCAACGTGCTGTAGATAAATACTCGTAAGGAATGTAAGCATGATGTTTGCTCAGTCCAATGAACTGGATCAGGTTTCTGTGAACAACAAACAATGGCTTTTGCCTTAATTTTGTAAGAATGGAAAAACTGTAAGGCAGATGCAAGAAAGTCTGGACTGAGAAACGACTTCTCGAGAAAACAAAGGACTATCCTGAGAATTAACATTTGAACACTCTCTTGCAAAAGTAACCATGCCATCCAAGACGCACCAACACCGAGCAGTCTCCTCATCACCCTTACAGTCTCCTCATCACTCATCTCTTCTCTCCTCATGCTGGGATAACCTCATATTCACCTAAAAATGATATATGGTTTAATGTGAACTACTATCATACAACACTATACATGTTTGGTATCATTCATAATGTCTCAGTGCAACTGGTACAATGGTCTCATCCCCACAGAAGTAAACCATTCCCATAGCCTATATTTTTATATATAAAAATAGAATTTTGTAGAATTTTAGGGCAATGCACACAGTTTGTGCCGTTGTTAAAGCCAGACTCTGACGAGTCGAACATTTAATGTTTTTCCAAAAAATGAATGATGTAAATGATGCATAAATGATTCACGAGAAAAACTTCTCTCAAAAAGTACACTTATCGCGCTGCACTAAAGGGCTTCCCATATAACCTCAGCTTATAAAGCCGCAATCTAATCTTGTTAATAAGCTGCTCCCGAGCAGGTTTAAACTTACGGACCTTTTGCTATGACAGCAAGTCTAGGATGAGCGTTGAAGAACCAAACAATCTAAGATCATGCCAAATCGCCAACACTCAAATCCAGCTAACTGAGTTAGCGACGTACGAAGAACGGATCCCTGTTGTGAATATGAAGAGGATTTGCTTCCTTTTGCTTCATTTTGTTCCTTGGCTTCAGCCACATGGCAAAACATGTTGTTCCTGGGAGTCCTATGAATATTATGATCATTCACAATTATGAATATGAATGATGCAGAACAAAGCAGTTCCTGTGATGTTATTGTTAACCCTAACGTTCTCCCTAATATGTGCTGATCTTAAATGAAGGCAAAAGGCATTGTTTGTTTCCCACAGAAACCTGATCCAGTTCAAGCTCACATGGCATGGAAAGGATGTTGCCATCCTGTTTGCCTTCTCTCTGATGTTGGTCCTGATTCCTAGAACCTGAAAAACCGGCCTTTATTACCCACTGTTTCATTTGACTGAGCAAGCATATCATGCTTACATTTCTCAGGGTTTTTATCTACAGCATGTTTATGGAAGAATAAGGTAATAAAAGTATCAAATATATTTGATATACATCCAATTCTCTTGGCACTCCACCCAAACTTCTAATTATACCTAGTTTGTCAAAATTATCAATATTTAATGAAATATTATCACACAGTTCAGATTTTAAACAGTACATTTTTTTCAGGTGGCCAACGTATTGAAATTGACAGTGAGGAGAAATAGCAGACCAAAAAAATAGACATAAAGGACAGAAGAATAGAAACAGAAAGAAAAAAAACCCAACCCATGTTATGTCCCCGCATACTATGTGTCATTTATCGTCTATGTGTATGCATTTAAAATGAACCCCAATCATCTAAGAAAAGAAAAATTAATAAGTTTTCACTAGTTCCTGAACTCATTCAATTACTGAACTCCTCCAGTTCATCTCCAAAATAACAAACTAAGACAAACGTTGATGTTAAAGGATCCCGTCCCTTGGGTTTGTAAATAAGTAAGCGGGTGTTCATTGTTTGTGAGGTTATGATTTGTAAGTAGTAGGGATGTAACGATTCACTCAACTCACGATGCGATACGATTCACGATACTGGTTTCACGATACGATTTTCTCACGATTTTTTAAACAAGTGTTTCATTTAAGAAGTTATAAATGAAAAAGTGTCCCTTTTATTATTTCTCAGCCAAAATGCTGCACATTTCTTTTTAATTTTAAAATGTATTTGTCAAATAAAAAAACTACATTGAAATAAAAAAAAATCCCTTCAAGGTTATTTCAACTCAGTCTTTCTGTCTGTCTGGTCAAGAGGGTGGGCACTGGTACCTTCGCACACTAAGTAAAAGACTATGTAACATTAGTACCACATTTAGAGGGGTTTTAATTTTGTTATAACTTGTATCATTGCACTAGCAACTAGCAAGAGTAAAAAAAACACACATTTAGAAAAATATGCCATAACCATCAATAAATTATATATATAAAAAAATATATATCCATGTACACATTTAGAGAGAGAGATAGTAAAATAAATACAACACCTGGTTGCCACGGAAACACTGATGCACCATGTGATCTCCGTGGCTCTCGCACTTGTCGTATTATTTGCCTTTTACATGAAAAAGGAAGGTGACTGGTGCTTCTCACGGTGGTGATTATTATTAGTCTACGGAAAGTCAAAATGCCGCCACACCTCCGATTTGAATGAGTCAACATCTACGCTTGCCGTCGCCATGTCTTTGACGGCGTGCGCGCGCACACCAGTCTATGGCACACACTGGTGCGGCACGAGCGGAGCAAACCGAGCGTTTTCAGTTCATTCCTATGGAAGCTGAGCTTGGCTCACACAAGCTCAAGTTCCATGAATGAAGTGAAAACACTCGCTAGCTTCGCGCCAGTGTGTGCTCGCTGCTATTGTGCCTGTAAAGCAAGGTTCACAACTTCACAATAGGCTACAGTAAACGCCCCTGCTGTTTAAAACGTGTATCTCGTTTCGTTTAACATTTCAACCGACTTAAATCGTCACACATTTTTATAGTAAGTAGTAAGTTTGTAAGTAGTGTATAAAAATGTCCAGACTGCTGTAACCCTCAATGATACTGTTGGCCTAACAAACATCTATTCAACCGTACCCATCTCACATAATCACACATCCCTCCAGGGTAGGTGTCCAGTGGCGGTGACCCTCCAGGGTAGGTGTCCAGTGGCGGTGACCCTCCAGGGTAGGTGCCCAGTGGCGGCGACCCTTCAGGGTAGGTTCCCTGTGGCGGTGACCCTCCAGGGTAGGTGCCCTGTGGCGGTGACCCTCCAGGGTAGGTTCCCAGTGGCGGTGACCCTCCAGGGTAGGTGTCCAGTGGCGGTGACCCTCCAGGGTAGGTGCCCTGTGGCGGTGACCCTCCAGGGTAGGTGCCCTGTGGCGGTGACCCTCCAGGGTAGGTGCCCTGTGGCGGTGACCCTCCAGGGTAGGTGCCCTGTGGCGGTGACCCTCCAGGGTAGGTTCCCAGTGGCGGCGACCCTTCAGGGTAGGTGCCCAGTGGCGGTGACCCTCCAGGGTAGGTGCCCAGTGGCGGTGACCCTCCAGGGTAGGTGTCCAGTGGCGGTGACCCTCCAGGGTAGGTGCCCAGTGGCGGTGACCCTCTAGGGTAGGTGTCCAGTGGCGGCGACCCTTCAGGGTAGGTGTCCAGTGGCGGTGACCCTCCAGGGTAGGTGTCCAGTGGCGGTGACCCTCCAGGGTAGGTGTCCAGTGGCGGTGACCCTCCAGGGTAGGTGTCCAGTGGCGGTGACCCTCCAGGGTAGGTGTCCAGTGGCGGTGACCCTCCAGGGTAGGTGTCCAGTGGAGGCGACCCTTCAGGGTAGGTGTCCAGTGGTGGCGACCCTTCAGGGTAGGTGTCCAGTGGAGGCGACCCTTCAGGGTAGGTGTCCAGTGGCGGCGACCCTTCAGGGTAGGTGTCCAGTGGAGGCGACCCTTCAGGGTAGGTGTCCAGTGGCGGTGACCCTCCAGGGTAGGTGTCCAGTGGCGGTGACCCTCCAGGGTAGGTGTCCAGTGGCGGTGACCCTCCAGGGTAGGTGTCCAGTGGCGGTGACCCTCCAGGGTAGGTGTCCAGTGGCGGTGACCCTCCAGGGTAGGTGCCCAGTGGCGGTGACCCTCCAGGGTAGGTGCCCAGTGGCGGTGACCCTTCAGGGTAGGTGCCCAGTGGCGGTGACCCTTCAGGGTAGGTGCCCAGTGGCGGTGACCCTCCAGGGTAGGTGCCCAGTGGTGGTGACCCTCCAGGGTAGGTGTCCAGTGGCAGTGACCCTCCAGGGTAGGTGCCCAGTGGCGGTGACCCTCCAGGGTAGGTGCCCAGTGGCGGTGACCCTCCAGGGTAGGTGCCCAGTGGCGGTGACCCTCCAGGGTAGGTGTCCAGTGGCGGTGACCCTCCAGGGTAGGTGTCCAGTGGCAGTGACCCTCCAGGGTAGGTGCCCAGTGGCGGTGACCCTCCAGGGTAGGTGCCCTGTGGCGGTGACCCTCCAGGGTAGGTTCCCAGTGGCGGTGACCCTCCAGGGTAGGTGCCCAGTGGCGGTGACCCCCTGCCTTGGGTTGTCCACCACTTGGCCAAAAGAGGATCTTACCCGTCTTTGAGAAATCCTCTCATGCACACAGGTAATCACTCTTTTTCCTTACGAAATGTATGACAGGTATTTTCTGAAGCTCAGGGAAGTGCATTCAAGAGCCATCAGAGCCATTTGGAATGCCTAATAGTGTCAAAACATGGAGACAAATTAAGAACAGTAGTATTTAATCACTAAAATCCATTAGACATCTTCAAAACAGCAACATAGCAATGCTGAGTTTATAGTCAGTAAATTTAGTTATTACAATCGTCCATTCAGTGTAATGTTCTGTTACATCAATAACCGATGCCATCAGCCCGGTACATTGTGAAGACAAAGATGAGACAAAGAAGTTACTGGTCATGGGATAAACAAATAAAAATGGTCACTTCTGTAATTTAAGGTCTGTAAATTATTTCTTGAAACATTTAAATTGCCCTGTATCATTTCTTTTTTACATCTCTGTGTCTACAATTTCCAACTGAGACACTGTGCTTTACTATAAAAGGCTTACCACTTATGACACAGGCTCAGAGAGCACCATCTAACTGACTTTGAATGAGAGAAAGTCCAGAATGCCTTAGACTTGTAACTCTGTATTTTCATAACTTTTAGAATTTCATCCTACTCAATTTTTTTTACTCTTACTTTGCCAGAAATGACATGCGCTTTCAAATAAACATGTTCGTTTATGTCTTTTTTCCTTATATCTTTTTTGGAGTCATCATCTAGAATTTGCATCAGCTTGTGCTTGTCAATTAACTATAAATCTATTATTATAGATCTTTCCTCAAAGAATTTCCTTAACTTCAAACTTATGATCTTATTTTTATCTCTTGATTGCTTTTTTTTTAACGTTAAACAATTATCTACTTTTAAACCCACATTAACACCAGACATTTCTGTTCAAACGCTTAGCTTGCTTCTGGTATTCTTCAAACACCGAAGATATTGTTTTGCTATATAATTACTTTGGGTAATTTTACCATTCTCTGTGTGTACTAGAGAAGCAACAAGCTATCTATATATAGCTGTGTGTGTGTGTAGAGGAGGGTATAGATTCCCAGGGAAGGGTCTGCTTCACTCTCCCTTCTCTAAACACTCTAGGAACTCAAGGAAAAGACAAAGAGTTAAAAACAAAGTTAACTCTTATATTTATACCGGTCTTTTTTACTTCTTAGTTTAACTCAGATAATTTATTTTGTTTCTCTTTTTTTCTTAGTTTCACTCAGATTTTTAAAAAGTTTAAATCAGAACAGTTTCTTTGTTTTTTTTTTTATTATTATTTTTAAGTTCATCTCAGATCAGTCTCCTCCTCAAATATTGAACAGTTTCATTGTCAAAATCAGAATGCATGTGATTATAGCTCCTATAAATCCATTGATTTCCTTGTTCTAAGGGTTCAGTCCTCAGCGTGTTAAAACGGTTTAGGGTTTAGGGCCAGCAGCCATATCACCCTGTAGCCCAAGACTGGTTGCCCACTGAAGCTAAGCAGGGCTGAGCCTGGATTTGGTTGAGACAGTGCCTTGCCTATCCCCACCACTAACTGACCATTCCTCAATACCACGTGCGCCAATATTATTTCTATAAAATATTATTTATTGAACAATTATATTTAAAGGGGTGGTGTAATCCCTTTTTTTTTGCAATATTTAAAATAAGTCTCTGTTGTCCCAGAGTGTGTATGTGAAGTGTTAGCTCAAGATTATTTTTTACAGCATGTTGAAGTTGTTCCTTTTTGAGGGTCAGTAAAAGCGTGTCATTTTGTGTGTGTCCTTTTAAATGCAAATGAGCTTCTGCTCCCGGCACAGAGGGCGGAGCTTCAAAATTGTGTGTTTGTGTGTGTTTGTGTGTGTGTGTGTGTGTGTGCGTGTGAGTGTGTCTGTCTCTGTGTCTGTCTGTCTTTCGTGTTCCTTTTATATCTTATTTTCTCTTGTTTAAGCTAGTGAGGGAGTTTTTTTGTATTATTATTGTACTTTTGTTTTGTTTTTTGTAGCTTAGTTTCTCCCAAATAGTTAGAGGGTTTATGTTTGTTGTTTTGGCCGTGCCCACTCTTGAAGCATTGCAATCCTCACACATTTGTTAGATAAAGAACTTGTTTAGCTATTGAGTTGTTTTGGTCGTTGTTAGGGCACTGGGGTTGGGAAGTGAACCTTGACCCTAGACAACCTTCAACCCTAGACAAAATAGGGAGGCAACACACACACACACACACACACTACCTTTTTACATTTTCCAAAAAATATTATTCAGTATGCTTATTTACCACTGGCTGCTTCTCGATGCAGGAGATCTCAGGTTTTACTATCCTTGTGGGGACATTTGGTCAATGTAATATAAACCTGTATACACACACATATACACACACATATACACACACACATACACACACACACATACACACACACACACACACACACACACTCTCCATAGGCATAATGTTTTTTATACTGTATAAACTGTATACACTCTCCCCTTACACTTACCCTATAAAAATAATAGGCTTGTACTTTTGAAAATCAAAAGTTTGATAGTGAATGCATTATGAAAAGCAGTTACTGAGAATAAAATGGTTATATAGATGAAACAGCTATTTGTGTTGTGAACATGATACTTTGTGATTTTGTGTATTTACTAACACAATTGAAAATGTGCTGAAATGTTTGAATAAAGGGCACTTTGATGATCTGTTGATATTCTTACTAAAAGTTTGGAAAATGTACACCTTACTTGTGAAAATAGTACCAAAGTGTATAAAAAAACTGCAAGTAACAAAACGACACAATCAGAGTCTCAGGATAATATAAACAGGGCCATGGGGAATTATGTGCTTTGGAAAATGAATACTGGTGGGAGAGAAAGAGGAAGAAGAGAGGAAAATAAAAATGAAGAGGACAGGGCAAAAGACATTTACTCCTAATGAAATACAGAGCACTATAGTTGAGCATGTTCTTGAATGATCATCATGAGGGAAGTTGATCTTATACTACTCGCACATACAGTTTAATTACAGTACAGCAGTACTTTAGATGAGAGACTTTTCACTGTTACAGTAAATACGGGGGCACAAGTTGTTAGAAAACTGCTCTATCACTAAATCTGACTACATAATGACAGAATAATCCAGTACCCGGCTGTGATTGGCCCATCCCGAGCAGCGCTGAGGAAGGTCACAGGCACCACCTGACCACGGGTTCACTTCAGCAGAGCAGAATTGTCGTTTATGATTAAATGCTGAATAATGACGTCTGACACGAGTCGAGTCCATTTAAATGAAAATAACCAGTTTAAAAAAAAAAAAAGATTATCCAACGAACTTTAGTAGTAGCCTAATATAGTATACAGAATTTACATATTAATAAAAAATAAATAAAAAAACACACGTCAGAGTGTACAAATTGATCTGTTAATAAAAAAAAAACGATATATTCGTTAAAGATATGACAAGTCCAGTGAAATAAGCAGTGAAGAGCAGAATAGTAGCATGATGACGTAGCGCAGTTAGCCCCGCCCCCTGCGCGAGTGGTCCTCAGCCACGCCCTGCTCCGCATCCTCATGACAACAGCAGCATCCTCGCCATCCCAGCATCACTGCGAACACAACACACACAACACTGAAGAGAAGCCTCGCCATCACTGCGAACACAACACACACACAACACTGAAGAGAAGACTCGCCATCGCATCATCACTGCGACTAACTCCAGCAGGACAACACACACAGATAACACACACACACAAGATAACGCTGAAGAGAAGACTCCAGCAGATCTATAAGCAGACATCAGGATCTTCTTCTGTTTCTCGCGCTGACGCCATTAGCTCGAGCTCAGGCCGTGACTCGCCGTGTTCTGCCGTTCTGATATAAACTCGCTGTATCCTGTGTGATCATGACGGACGCCGTAGCTGAGTGCAATATTAAAGTGCTGTGTCGCTTCAGGCCTCTGAACCAGGCCGAGATCCTGCGCGGAGACAGATTCCTGCCCAGCTTCCAAGGGGACGACACGGTCGTCATCGCGGTAACCATCTCCTTTATCCAGATTTACTGCACATTCAGCGCTAAAATATACATTAAATGCTGATATGAATGATCCCGGTGATGATGATGCGTGCGACTGTGTCAGTATGACGTCAGCACATATAGAGACTGGAGGCCTAATCTAGTGTAGATAAAATATACAAAAGAAGTATCGTTCTGTCTGTATTATATATATATATATGTGTGTGTAACGTTATGAGGGATGGTTTGAATGAATGCAGGGAGTGGCTGATGATGGTCATGTAACAGTTATTGGGGAGGGGGAGGGATTTATTTTTTTACTAAGCTGTATTAAATATATAGTTAAAGTAGCTGAATGTGATAATCATCACAGTTAAAGGCTTATAGTTTATAAAGCTGAACTGAGACAGTCTGTTAATGTTATTCCTCCGTCTACATCTCTGTGACGTGATTAGTGGTCTAATAATCAATATCTGAGTCCAAACAATGACGTTCCCGTTTCCTCTGTGTGTTTTATGTGTCCGCAGGGAAAGTCGTACGCGTTTGACCGTGTGTTTCCCACTAACACCACTCAGGAGCAGGTGTACAACGCATGTGCCAAGCAGATCGTCAAAGGTCAGTGTGTGTGGAGTGTGTTTCATGACTACAGCTGAACTCATTACATCTGAGGATAATGTGTGCCAGGCTTATACTGGAAGCCCATCTTAATGATGTGTGTGTGTGTGTGTGTGTGTGTGCGTGTAGATGTGCTGGGAGGTTACAACGGCACCATCTTTGCCTATGGACAAACCTCTTCTGGGAAGACTCATACCATGGAGGTACAGTGTGTTACACTTCGTTAAACATTATTACAGTTTTAATTCCAGCAACATTATCAAGAGTTAATGCACTGTGAACTAACATGAACAAACAGTGAACAGCTGGATTTGTATTAACTAACATTAACAAAGATGAATAAATACAGCAACATTGTTCATTGTTAGTTTATGTTACTTAATACATTACATAATGTTAACTAATGAACCTTATTGTAAAGGGTAACCGTTTTTTACATGATAAAAATAGTAAAACCAGTCAAAAGTAAATAAAAATGACTTTGCTATCAAAATGCCAAATATTTAGCATAACATACGTTAAACATCACTACTAAAAACAACAGTTTAGATTTGTGTCATTGTTCAGCAGTGTTCAGTGTCAGTCTCTTTCTGCAGTGACATTTCTATTTTTATTTACTGTTTATTTAACCACATACAACTTTCTGAGATTAAGGCAAGGCAAGCTTATTTACATAGCACATTTCATACACTATGGTAATTCAAAGTGCTTTACACAGAAAGGAATTAAAATAAATAAAAATAATCACGAAATGAAAACAAGGAAAATTAAAGCAGAAATTAAAAGAGTAAAAAGATGATACATAGATAAACTTCTCATCTGGCAAAACACCGGTGTATCATATTTTTCACATTATTAAAAGGTTAAAAATGGATGCAAAAATGAGCAGCACAACAGTGTAAAAAAAAGAAGTAGAAAGAGAAAATCATCATAAAATTAAAACATATCATCAAAACGATTAAAAATTTAGCAACATTCTACCACGAATTGACAACAATAAAATATTTTTTTCTTAATGTATCTAATAAATAATACACAATGCATAATAATATATGCATATTGATTTATTTAGCTGTCTTAACAATCATGCGAGCCATTGGTCTGTTGATCTGAACTGAGCTAGACGATGACATCACTGATTTAGCTGAACGGCTTTATAGATGAACAACTAAATGAATAATATAGAATTATATATATATAAAAAATATATATATAACAGTATTATTTAGACATTTTATGTGCTACAATATTTGACTATTTATGTCCTAATTTATTTCTAATTATTCCACAGTTTTTATTCTTGCATTGTTTATTTTAGTATTTGCTATTGTGCCATTTATTGAGGAAGCTGCTTGGACATACACTCTAGTTTTGAATGTTTTATTGGTTAATGTTTTTATGTTGTGTTTTGACCGGGACCTTAGTACTTAGTTTCGTTCCTTCATGTAAATATGTGTATGGAATGAGAATAAAAGACCCTTGAACCGTTGAAAAGTTTGATCTTTACAACAGAACTGACTTCAGCTGAACAATGACACTGTTGTCTTTTAGAGCTGCAGAATTGAACTCAGTTTGTTTCATTGAATCATGATTTTATCGTAATAATCGGTATTGTATAAAGCGCTGTATAAATGAAGGTGAGTAGACACCGCTCGGATCAGACCAGGATGAGTCTGAATAACGATGTGTTATTTCAGGGAAACCTGCACGACCCGCAGCAGATGGGCATCATTCCCCGCATCGCAGAGGACATCTTCAACCACATCTTCTCCATGGACGAGAACCTGGAGTTCCACATCAAGGTGTGCTAGATGTCCCCTACACACCTGACTCAAGTCTACCTCCAGTCGACACTTTTACACATTACACTCAGTTGAGTTCACCTCTGAGCGCGCTGGTTGACGCCTAAGTGTATCTATTCTGACCGCATATCATGCCTAAGAATTATAGTTACCTGAGCTCATCTAACCCCACCTACTGAGTCGAACGACGTCTCATTCCCTTTCGAACACTATCACTTGGGAATAAGGTCTCTAGTGTTCCACTAACCTGTTCTGCATCAATAACTAGACAGACTCCAGACATTACCTTCGAATATGCTTTAATCACGGCCGGAGGATCTCAGACAAACGTCAGAGAGAATCCCACCAGCAAAAATACAACAATTTTTAAAGAAAAGGAGCATGACAAAGCGGACATGATGGTACATTATATAATATCCCTACAATTTGATTGGTTCTTCATATGCAAACCCTTCTGTTACTAGGTAGAAGCAAACTCTGCTTTCTTGATTGCTTCACTTTGTTACTCAAAGTCACGAGTTTATAAACCTAGACATCCGCCTAGTTTCATTTCCCCTTTTGTTATATTCTGACAAGATTCACTAACACACACACACACTCAGTCACAAGTTTTTGACCAAAGGGTTTGGAAACATTTAGGATTCAAAGGCTCAATCCCAATTCACCCCTTGGCCCTACCCCTCCGTTTTACGCGTTCACATCTAGGGGTAGGGAGTCCCGATTCTTGTTGAGATCGAGGGGTAGGGCGAAGGGTTAGGGCTACATAGCCCTCGGAACTGAGATTTTTCAGAGGCACACTCCAAACGGAGGGCTACGAGAAAGTTCACAGAATGCATCGCAAATCACCGGCGAGGTGGCTTCGTAAACGGTTAAACATTTAAATTTAGCGCCAGATGACACCACCATGCACTTTATTTACTCTTATAATAATACTATAGTCATTTAAATTTATAATTTTAAATTAAGAAATTTTATAATAAATTACCTTTCCGAATCAGAAAAGACACATTTCGAGGAAGGAATGTTATAATCATCATGTTTCCTCAAAGTTAAGAGCAGCTGTGCTGATTGTCAGTCGTTGTCATGGAGAAATCCTGTAAAAACTCCGTAACGGCAGAGCCATCGCCGATGACTGATGACGTATCGGGTTTATGAAGGGTTGCTCCATTTCGTAGGGGAATATTTCAACCCCTTGGCCCTTGTAACTCTGTTTTAAGGGCCAAGGGGTACACTCGAAAACAAGGGGTAGGGCCAAGGGGTGAATTGGGATTGTGCCAAAAGCATATGAATGTTATTCCTGCCAGAAAAATAAATGTTAGTTATGATCAATCCACCACTGAACGTGACTGATAAACCCGAGCGCTTCTGCTCAAACTGTGCTCTCAAACTCTCAAAACCAGTGTCTGCTCTCCTCAGGTGTCCTACTTCGAGATCTACATGGAGAAGATCCGGGATCTCCTGGACGGTTTGTAGGAAACAGAAATAGTGCAGCGTAACGAATTCCCTACATTACTTCTCATTGTGTTTCTTTCCTCTTCAGTCACGAAGACCAACCTGTCTGTGCACGAGGACAAGAACCGAGTTCCTTACGTGAAGGTGAACCATCAGCATATTCAGTGAGAGTGAGATTAAAGGAGTAGTTCACCTCAGAGTTTACATTTCCTGATCATTTGCTCTCCCCACGTCATCCAAGATGTTCATGTCTTTCTTTCTTCAGTGGAAAGAAATGAAGGTCCTGGAAAACACTCCAGGATGTTTCTCCATATAGTGACTTCAATGGGGTCCAACGGGTCGAAGGTCCAGATGTGAGTTTCAGTGCAGCTTCAAAGTCTCGACACGATGCCAGCCGAGGAATAAGAGTCTGATCTAGACAAACCAGCGGACATTTATAACACAATAAACATTTATATACTTTTAACCACAAATGCTGGTCTTGCACTAGCTGTGATGCGACACACATTACATCAGGTTGAAAGGTCACTTCTTTGAAGCTGCACTGAAACTCACATCTGGACCTTCGACCGTTGGATCCCATTGAAGTCACTATATGGAGAAAAATCCTGGAGTGTTTTCCTCAAAAACCTTCATTTCTTTTCCACTGAAGAAAGAAAGACATGAACATCTTTGTTGATGTGGGGGTGCAGGAGTAAATGATCAGGAAATGTTAACTCTGAGGTGAACTACTCCTTTGAGCCTCTACTAGTGCTAATGAAGTGTGTGTTATCAGGGCTGCGTTCGCACTAATGAAGTGTGTGTTATCAGGGCTGCACCGAGCGCTTCGTCTCCAGTCCGGAAGAGGTCATGGACGTCATCGACGAGGGCAAGTCCAACCGGCACGTGGCCGTCACCAGTGAGTGCTCACACTCCTTATAATCTCACTGACCGTAGCTGTAGAAATACATGACTGAAGACTAAACGCGGTGTTGTTGTGTGGTCAGACATGAACGAGCACAGCTCTCGCAGTCACAGCATCTTCCTGATCAACATCAAGCAGGAGCACGTGGAGACGGAGCAGAAGCTCTGCGGGAAACTCTACCTGGTGGATCTGGCCGGCAGCGAGAAGGTCTGAACTCTTTTTACTACACGCTTGTGGAACTACCTGTCTTTAGTGGAATAGTGTTGGGCTTACACACAACATTGGACCCCATTGACTTTTGTTCTGCCCCCGCTTCTGTGTGTGTATGGCGCGTCCTAGCCTGTTACATCAGTTCTAACTGCTAATAGCTAACAGTTTCCCCAAGACAGAGATGTTATGTTATGTTTATGTTATTATCTTGTTTTGAACTTCGTGCATGTGTATTGAATGTTAAATAAGTTAAAAATGATAACAAGACTGTGTTTATCATGGTGATTTGTACAGAGGCTTCTTGGATTTGCACTTAAACCTGATCAGACAGTAAATGACAGATCGACTGAGCGCGTGCAATGACCTGCGTCTGTCTGGTCAATGCATTGAATCAATGCCATCTCTATTGAATGGCAGAGGTGTAAAGTCCAGGTTCAGAAAAAAAAGTCCTCCTCAGTATTTTGTTCCAATCACCTGATTTGCTAATTAGCAAATTTTTCCAGCCAGGAGAACTATTGAGTGAAATCATTGATTAGCATATTCTGTCATGATAATCTATAAGTGGAGCATCAGCTTCAGCGTTACCCGTGCGACGCATTGCTGGTCAGCTGAGCCTTGAAAAGTGGAGCTCAAAGTTCAAATAATTAACACCTTGTTTCATTACATCTATCTTTTAATGAATCAGCGTTTTTGAACATGTTCTTTGAATGAACTGTTTAATGACTCACTCAAAGACAGTCCTTTGCCGCCCCTAGTGGCGTAACAGTGTAACTGCGCTGAGTGACGGCCTGTGTATAACACGCAGAGACGAAGACGACGATACTGGTGAAATATCAGCAGAAAGCCTCTCGTCCACTCATATTCGGGTATCGGAACTAACTGTTATACATAAAAATAGCCTAACAAGTTTATTGTCAGGTTTATGCTCTGTTGAGTGGACCCTTATTTTGACATTCTCTTCTGTTTACTTCACTTCCTGTTTCACCGCTGTTTAGTTTTGGTTACATTGGTTACTGTATATTTCCTTGTTTTTGTGCATGCTGACCACATTGTAACACTTATTTATATAGCAACAAATACATCTGAATAAATACATGGCGATAATACCGCATATGGTGCAAATGAGCCACTCAAAATTAACACAAGGGAAATTCCTTCACCGCAACAGCCCTAATCAAAAACACACTTTTAAAATAAATATCTTTTGTGTTTCACTGATGAGAGACAGAAATAACTTAGAATGAGAAAGTGCAGTAAACGGTAACACTATTTGCAATATAAACCAGTGTGTTTATTTAAATTAATAAAGCACTATTCAGACGGGATTAGTTTTACAATGGAGTAATGTAATATTATCACAGGACGTCTGTAATAATAATGGCCGATTCGCACGGGATAAGATATCTCAGTAAAACCAGCAGAAGTGGGAGAGTAGCTGGATATATCATGTCATCATTATGTCATCATGTGTGTATTACACTGCTTCACACTGCTATCATGTGCTCAAACACATATAAACTATATTTATAAAACAGTTAGGTCCGGTTGAACTATATATTAATGACATTCAGATTGTATTATGTTGGTAATAGGCACTTACCTAACGCTAAAAGATGTTTTGTGCCATCTAATGCTTTTTCCAATCGTCTCCATACTTGATAAATTGTGGAAAACTACTTTTTAAACAGGAAATGACGGAATATTTACGTCCATATTCACAGCGGGTCTATTCGCACAGGATCAGCATTGCCTGAGGTCATTATTCCGGACCTTTTTACTGAAGATAAGTCGCCGCAAACTTTACTGACATTGTTCGTAATGATTAACGTTACTGAGATGCACAGGAATATAATCACGAGAAGCTCTGGGAATAATTACTCTACCCCACCTCTCCATGTTACACTAGTCCCGCCCGAATAGGGCTTATGAGAACAAATACCAGTTTGCAATATCAAACAGTATAATGGACTGGTTTTGTACTGGGAAAATAACTGGAAGCGAATGACAGCAGAACCGTGGAAGCGTGTGTCTGCGTCTGCTCTGACTGTAAGGGGAAGGTGTATACAGCAATCAAACAGGAATAAACCCTGCAGAGTTTACAGCATGTGTTCAAACCAGTGTTGACCTCACAGACTGGGTGAGTTAAACTCACCCGAGCTGATGCAGGTGTGGCAATCGTGACGCTATCAAACGCATTTTCTTGAATTGATCTGCATATTGAGACTAGGGATGCAAATTATCGATGAATTCATTAATCGTTAGTTGATCGACCTTATCGATCGATTAACGATTAACTGACAAGCGGCTATTTTCCTGAGAATGTCAATTTCTCACGGTATCAATAGTGTCTTTAACGTAAAAAGCAAAATATTGCTTATATACTGAATAAACATGCATGTCATATTGCTCAATTGATGTTTTATTGTAACAGTTGGGATACAGTACAGATAATGGCATTTATGTAGTTTAACAAAATAAATTATGCACAGAAAATTTAAATACATAAACAATAATTGTGCATTGGCTCACATATGCGTAGGCTAAGCTTACATTATATTAAGCCTACATATAATAAACTACTTGTATGAAAAACATCTCGGTTACATATGGTAACCCTCGTTCCCTGAGGGAGGGAACGGAGACGTAGGTCAGACTGACCAATAGGAATCTCGCTAGAGAGGCCAATCTACTTCGAGTGAAACTAAAACAAGCCAATGCACATTGGAATGCAATCATTTGCATCAGCTGTGAGCCTCGCAGCGCGGGTATTTAACGAGCAGCTGTTGTGATTGCACACTAGTTTTTTGCTGAGGAGACAAACCTAAAAAAGCTGACCGCCCCGGCGGGCAGCAGCAGATGTGGCGACGGGACTTACGTCTCCGTTCCCTCCCTCAGGGAACGAGGGTTACCATATGTAACCGAGACGTTCCCTATCGGTCAGTCACTACAACGTAGGTCGGACTGACCAATAGGAATCTCGCTAGAGAGGCCAATCTACTTCGAGTGAAACTAAAACAAGCCAATGCACATTGGAATGCAATCATTTGCATCAGCTGTGAGCCTCGCAGCGCGGGTATTTAACGAGCAGCTGTTGTGATTGCACACTAGTTTTTTGCTGAGGAGCCAAACCTAAAAAAGCTGACCGCCCCGGCGGGCAGCAGCAGATGTGGCGACGGGACTTACGTCTCCGTTCCCTCCCTCAGGGAACGAGGGTTACCATATGTAACCGAGACGTTCCCTATCGGTCAGTCACTACAACGTAGGTCGGACTGACCAATAGGAATCTCGCTAGAGAGGCCAATCTACTTCGAGTGAAACTAAAACAAGCCAATGCACATTGGAATGCAATCATTTGCATCAGCTGTGAGCCTCGCAGCGCGGGTATTTAACGAGCAGCTGTTGTGATTGCACACTAGTTTTTTGCTGAGGAGCCAAACCTAAAAAAGCTGGCCGCCCCTGGCAGCAGATGTGGCGACGGGACTTACGTCTCTGTTCCCTCCCTCAGGGAACGAGGGTTACCATATGTAACCGAGACGTTCCCTATCGGTCAGTCACTACAACGTAGGTCAGACTGACCAATAGGAATCCCTACCAAAGCGCCACAGCTCCTGCACCCCATCCAGCGCACCATGCAAGCACCTTCTTGCCTGGAAGGACGATAGGAGGAGGGTTACACAAAGAGTGTCTGACACTGTTGTTCCTTTATAAGCCATACAGTGAGACTTGGATAACTGGGAAAGCGTGCCCTTTTTTAGAGGGAGGGGAACGCTGCGGAACCCACTTTCTTCAGAGAGTTAAGTGGAAAATACATATGGACTAACCCGAAGGCTGTACTGCATATGATATAATGGGTGACTTAGCCCAAGGGAAAGACACGGGCTTCCGACTTAGGAGCAGCAGTGGAACATATACACATATGGGATCCCCGAAGGGTCGCACATTTGGAACCCAGCCCGGGTCCGGCTCTCAAGGATTCAGCGGACAGGGGCCTGGCTCTGGACGCTCCGCCATGTCCGGGCCGAGGGGTGTTGGAGGACTCAACAGGTTTTTCACTCTGGAGCAATAAGGTTGCACAGTAGGGTGCAGCAAGCCGACAGATCCGGGCCTCTCAGTGCTTCTACCCGTTTAGGGTGAGAACACGGGAGGAGACCGGCTCTACACGTAGGCTATAGTATCTAGCGAACGTGTTAGGTGTCGCCCAGCCCGCAGCTCTACAGATATCTGTTAGCGAGGCGCACACGAGCCAGCGCCCAGGAGGATGCAACGCCTCTCGTGGAGTGTGCATGCAACCTGAGTGGGCAGGGCACGCCTTGAGCTTGGTAAGCCAAGGCGATGGCATCCACTATCCAGTGGGCCATCCTCTGCTTGGAGACAGCCTTTCCCTTCTGCTGGCCTCCGTAACAGACAAAGAGCTGGTCTGAGGTCCTGATGCTTTGAGTTCTGTCCACGTACATACGCAGAGCGCGAACGGGACAGAGGAAAGCCAGGGCTGGGTCTGCCTCCTGCAAAGGCAGCGCTTGCAGGTTCACTACCTGGTCTTTGACGGGAGTGGTAGGAACCTTGGGCACATAGCCAGACCGGGGTCGTAGTACCATATGGTTGTCACCCGGCCCGAACTCTAGGCACGATTCGTCGACCGAAAATGCGTGCAGGTCTCCTACCCTTTTGACAGAGGCCAGTGCAACCAGTAGCAAAGTCTTCATAGAAAGAAGCTTTAAGTGTACTGACTGCAGAGGCTCAAAGGGAACATCCTGAAGTGCTCGAAGCACCAGGGAAAGGTCCCAAGAGGGTATGGAGGGGGGTCGAGGAGGATTTAATCGTCTCGCCCCCCTAAGAAACCTGACGACCAGGTCGTGCTTCCCCACTGTTTTGCCATCTATGTGGTCGTAATACGCTGAAATAGCGGCAGCATGTACTTTGAGGGTGGAGGGAGACAGCCTTCGCTCCAACCCTTGCTGCAAGAAGGAAAGCACAGACCCTATCGAACATCTTCGGGGGTCTTCTCGGCGAGAAGAACACCACTCGACGAACAGGTTCCACTTCAGGGCGTGAACAGGTTCCACTTCAGGGCGTAGACACGTCTCGTTGACGGCGCCCGTGCTGAAGTGATGGTGTTAAGTACCTCAAGGGGTAAGTCACCTAGAACCTCCGCGTCCCATCCAGGGACCAGACATGGAGTTTCCAGAGGTCTGGACGCGGGTGGCATAGGGTGCCCCGTCTCTGAGTCAGAAGATCCTTCCTCAGAGGAATGGGCCAGGGAGGGACTGTCACAAGGAGCATGAGTTCTGGGAACCAAGTCCGGGTGGGCCAATAAGGAGCCACCAGAAGGACCTGCTCCTCGTCCTCCCTGACTTTGCACAGTGTCTGTGCAAGAAGGCTCACTGGGGGAAATGCATATTTGCGGAGGCCCCGGGGCCAGCTGTGTGCCAGTGCGTCCGTGCCGAGTGTTCCCCCGGTCAGGGAGTAAAACAGCTGGCAGTGGGAGGTCTCTGAGGAGGCAAACAGGTCTACCTGAGCCTCCCCGAACTCTCTCCAGATCAGCTGAACCACCTGGGGGTGGAGTCGCCACTCTCCCGGAAGCACAGCTCGTGATAGCTCGTCGGCCACACGGTTGAGCACACCGGGGACACCCATAGCTCGAAGCGACCTCAGACGCTTCTGACTCCAGAGGAGGATATGGCGGGCGAGTTGCGACATGTGACGGGAGCGTAGACCACCTTGTCGGTTGATGTACGCAACGGTCGCTGTATTGTCCGTACGGACCAGTACGTCCCTGCCCTGTAGCGGCCTTTTCAAGCGGCTCAGAGCGAGATGTACTCCTAGCAACTCGAGGCAATTGATATGCCAATGCAGTTGGGGAGCCGTCCACACCCCTGACACTGCATGCCCGTTGTACGTGGCACCCCAACCGGTGGCGGAGGCATCTGTGTATACCACAGCATGCCTGGAGACCTGTTCCAAAGGGACTCCTGCCCGAAGGAACGAGAGGTCTGACCACGGGCTGAAGGTCTGGCGGCAGGCCGGTGTGATTGCCACCCGGTGAGTCCCGTGATGCCACGCCCATCTCGGGACTCGGCCGTGAAGCCAGTGCTGAAGCGGTCTCATATGAAGCAAGCCGAGCGGGGTTACCGCTGCTGCCGCTGCCATATGCCCCAGGAGCCTCTGAAAAAATTTCAGTGGGACCGCCGTCCTGCCTTTGAACGTGTTCAAGCAGTTCAGTACCGACTGAGCGCGCTGCTCTGTGAGGCGCGCTGTCTGTGCGACCGAATCCAACTCCATACCGAGAAAAGAGATCCTCTGCACAGGGGCGAGTTTGCTCTTTTCCCAGTTGACCTGAAGGCCCAACTGGCTGAGGTGCATGAGCACGAGGTCCCTGTGTTCGCATAACTGATCTCGAGAGTGTGCTAGTATGAGCCAGTCGTCGAGATAGTTGAGGAGGCGAACGCCCTGTTCTCTCATGGGAACAAGGGCCCCCTCCGTGACTTTCGTGAAGACACGGGGAGACAGGGACAGCCCGAAGGGCAGGACCTTGTACTGATATGCTCGACCCTCGAACGCAAAGCGCAGAAACGGCCTGTGTCGAGGAAGAATCGAGACATGAAAGTACGCGTCCTTCAGGTCGATCGCTGCAAACCAATCTTGGGGACGGATGCATCCGAAAATGCGTCTCTGCGTGAGCATTTTGAACAGTAGCTTGTGGAGGCTCCGATTCAAAACTCGCAGATCCAAGATTGGTCGTAACCCACCACCTTTCTTGGGTACAAATAAGTAGGGACTGTAGGGCCCTGACCTCATATCGGCTGGAGGGACCGGCTCTATTGCGTCCTTCACCAGTAGGACTGCGATCTCCACACGCAAGACATGGCTGCTCTCACTGTAGTGGAGTGGATGCCCCGAAACTTGGGGGGACGCCGGGCGAACTGAATCGCATAGCCGAGCCTGATGGTCCGAATGAGCCAGCGAAACGGACTGGGGAGCGCTAACCAGGCTCTCAGAGACCGTACAAGCGGGACCAAGGGGACCGTAGGCGTACCCGGAGTGGGGCAGCGAAGTGGAACACAGGGACGCGGCTCGGGAGGCTCTCTCTGGGAGGCGGCCCGTAGCGGGGTCTGTGTGTGCTGTGTAGCATTTACCTGGTTCCACGGGGCAGGAGGCGGCTCGGTGGCGTTCTTGAACTGCACACTGCTGCTCACTGGCGACAGAGGAGGCGGATGAGAGTGGTGAGGATTCTGTCCCCCCACTGCTCTCCGGGTCCCCTTCGGACCCAGAGATGGTAGAAACTGCTCTTTTATTGAAAATTTGGGTGCCGCTGGTTTTAAGGCCAGCGGCGGCGGAACACAAACAAAACGAAACAAAAGATTTTCCAGCCGGCCCTCTTCCGGGGGAGGGAGCGATGCGGTCATCGTCTCCTGGAGAGCAGTCCCTTCCATCTCCGGGCCCTGCCTGCGACTGGCTCCACGGCGCCGCTTGGGTGGAGGCTGCTGCTGCGGCGCGGGAGCAGGGGCAGACGCAGGAGGACGCCCTCGGCGACGAGCAGACTGAGGTGCCGCAGGCGGTGGGGTGGAGGCAGCAGCTGACCGGCGCGGCAGGATGTGTCTAATGGCCTCCGTCTGCTTTTGTACAGCCGAGAACTGCTGGGCGAAGTTCTCGACCGCGTCGCAGAAGAGGCCGGTCTGGGACACAGGGGAGTTGAGAAACCGGAGTTTGTCAGACTCCCTCATGTCAGCCAGACACAGCCAGAGATGGCGTTCCTGGACCACCAGGGTGGACATCGCACGACCCACCGACCGCGCGGTCACCTTCGTAGCACGAAGCGCGAGGTCCGTCGCGATACGAAGTTCCTGAAGAACTTGGGGATCGTGACCACCCTCGTGCAGGTCCTTCAGTGCCTTGGCCTGATGGACCTGCAGCAACGCCATGGCGTGCATGGCAGAGGCAGCTTCCCCACAGGCCTTGTAAGCCTTGCCGGTTAAATCCGACGAGTACTTACAGGCCCGGGAAGGGAGACACGGTTCTCCACGCCAAGTGGAGTTAGGGCACAGTTGCATAGCAACGGCCCGTTCCACTGGCGGGATACGCGTGTATCCCTTAGCCGCCCCGCCATCAAGGGTGGTGAGGGAGGAGAAGCCACCGGTACGGTTTCTGGCAGTAAAAGGTGCCGTCCACGTCCCCGTAAGCTCCTCATGCACTTCCGGGAAGAAAGGCACTGGGGTGGGTTGCTGAGAACCAGCGCGCGCCACCACGAGATACCAATCGTCCAACCTCGAGGGTTCGGGACATGGTGGAGGATTCCACACGAGCCCAACCCCGTTGGCCGCCCGGGAAAGCATGGCCATCATCTCTGGGTCCGTCTCAGGCACCGCTGGCACACCCGAAGGAGGCAGCGGTGCCGAGTCGTCGTCCGCAGAGAGGTCTGACCCACCCTCCGATGCAGCGATCGACATCTGGTCTTCACTGGGAGCCCCAAAGGAGACAACCGGTACACACCTCGAGGATGGTCCAGCTCTCTCCAATGGGGACTCAACTGGCTGCGGGGGATGAGAGGGGTGAGGGCTCCTAGGGGGTTGGTTCCCCAAAGGAGACGCGCTCACCGTAATCCTCAGGTCACCCGCGCCACCGCCCGAAGCAACCCTCTTAGGAGGATTGGATCGAGGCAGAGGCACGGGGACTCCACCCCTTTGCAGGAACAAGAGTCTCGACCGTAGCTCCGCGATGGTCATCTTCCCACAATGGGTACATGACTCATCCACAAACGCTGCCTCAGCGTGTTCAATGCCCAGACACACGAGGCAGCGTTTGTGACCATCCTATGAGCCCAGGTAACGACCGCATCCAGAAACAGACAGATAGAAAGTCATCTTTTTCTTTTTAAAAGACGCTCTCTATCTGTGTAAGCTCTTTTAGGGACTACTCTCACTGGTGCTGAAACACGCAGGGGAACAGTCAATGCGAACACAGACAGGAATGTGCACCTCTCTCTCTCGCTGGCAGGTCTTACCGGCTGTGAAAACAGCCTTTGAGCGCTAACTGCGCACCTTACCAGCTGTTAAAACAGCTTTTTGAATTTTGCTAAAAAACAAAAAGACAAAGACAGAAGAGAGAGGACATAAAAGACTGCTCGCGCTGCCGTGCTGTAACGCCCGCACCGGATAAGGAGAGGTCCAACGAAGAGGCTTGTAGAGTCACACTCTGTAGAATTAAACATGAAGCGTTTGGCTCCGAAGCAAAAAGCTAGTGTGCAATCACAACAGCTGGTCGTTAAATACCCGCGCTGCGAGGCTCACAGCTGATGCAAATGATTGCATGCCAATGTGCATTGGCTTGTTTTAGTTTCACTCGAAGTAGATTGGCCTCTCTAGCGAGATTCTTATTGGTCAGTCTGACCTACGTTGTAGTGACTGACCGATAGGGAACTTGAAACATTAGCAGCAGCACATACAATCCCCCTTGCTCTGAGAAAGGTAAAAGTAAAATTACTAGACCTGGAAACTTCAAATATAGAACTGAACTTAAATCATCCCTGAGGAAGGTGACAGTAAAATTAGAGGGCAGAGTTTCCCATACGTTCATTTATTTGTGGCGGCCCGCCACAATATCAACGCTGATCGCCACAAGGAGAGCTAAGTTATTATAAGAATACAGCTGGATTTTTGAGGTTAGCACGCTGTATAGCTGGTAGTCCACTCCGTTTTGACCGCCTCATGTTTGGTTTATTTTTTGCCGCCTCAAGTTTGTGTCGGGTCTCTCGCGTGAGAATCTCGTGTCACGTTCACAATGTTCAATTAGCCGACAATTAATTTAATTTAATCGAGTAAATTCTTGTTGACAATTAATCAATAATCGATTAACCATTTACATCCCTAATTGAGACCTATAAAGCTGCGTCAGAAGTGCATGTGATATCAGACGAATTCAGCTGTGTGTGTGTGTCTCCACACGCAGGTCAGCAAGACTGGAGCGGCCGGAGCCGTTCTGGATGAGGCTAAAAACATCAATAAATCTCTGTCATCTCTGGGAAACGTCATCTCTGCCCTCGCTGAAGGAACTGTAAGTGCACTCACACACACGCGCGCACGCACGCACACACACACACACACACACTCACACACTCACACGTCTCTCTTGTGTGAGCAGAAGACGCACGTGCCGTACCGGGACAGTAAGACGACACAGACACACACACACACACACTCACTCTACACGTCTCTCCTGTGTGAGTAGAAGACTCACGTGCCGTACCGGGACAGTAAGATGACACAGACACACACACACTCACTCTGCACGTCTCTCCTGTGTGAGCAGAAGACTAATGTTCCGTACCGGGACAGTAAGACGTCACAGACACACACACACACACACACACACACACACACACACTCACTCTGCACGTCTCTCCCGTGTGAGCAGAAGACGCACGTGCCGTACCGGGACAGTAAGATGACAAGGATCCTGCAGGACTCTCTGGGAGGGAACTGCCGGACCACCATGTTCATCTGCTGCTCTCCCTCCAGCTACAACGACGCCGAGACCAAGTCCACGCTGATGTTCGGACAGCGGTAATACATCACACACACAGCCCCGCACATCACAATACACACATATCAGGCACAACAGTTAACAATGTGTTCCCTCATTGTAATCATTTCTTCCCTTGTTTTAGTACAATGTGGCCACAGTCCACTAAAACAAGGGAACAAATTCATTTGTACAAACATTACATTTAGATAAAACAGTAATCTTTATTGTATTTCTTTCTGAGTTCAGTTACGTATTGAAAAATGCTCTAGGGTTGTGCAATTGAACTGAAGTCTGACCAAACTGAATTTTGGTTTCAATTTCAGTTCCCTTTCGAGAGATCTCTCATATTGCATAAGGCTAGCTTACGCTATGGGAAAACTCCTTTTCTCAAGAATATTGAAGCCAAAAAAACGCAGTCAGCTGCACAGCAGACACAGATGAGCGACTAGAGCGGTCATTGGCTGTGCCGCGGCAACTGCATGAACCTATCGCGAGGCGGCTCAGACGCGAGAACCAATCAGGCTTCTTCGCGCCAGAGCCCACCAGAATGGGTGTGGCCTGAGCCTTTTATAATAGCCCGTTCAGCCAAAGGTAGTCAGATTTTGTCTCCTTTAGCGAACTCACCACTTCGCTGATCTCTGGATAAGAAGTCCTCGTCGCCGTCAAAAAGCCTTCAGCGTAACAAGCCACCTGCCTTGCAGCTCTGAGGACGCCGGCTTCATGGTTTTCACTGAACGCCGCCTTCAGCCCGCTGTTCTGCTGTGCCATCCAGTGTGCTATATGCTTTTAAGTATTGAGAGTGAGGAGTCACGTGCCGATTTGGGCGGGGTCTGAGCCGGTCGGCCATGATGGTAGGAGACGCTATCGGTTGCCAGGGGCAACGCCTTCAGAACTTCACAGAGGCGCGACTAAAACATTCCAGAAATAGCGAAAGAGAGACAGCGCAGCTTAGTATTTGTTTACATTTTACCGATACGCCGCAGTTTCTTTGGAAGATATGGAGAAGGAAGAGAAATCAAAGGGGTTCTATCGGGAGAGACTAAATAACAATGCTAGCCAGGTTAGAGAAACTGCTTGTCAATAAACTGACAGCAGCAACAGCGAGCAAAGTCTGCTTTCAAAAGCAACACATTTCAGCACAGTTCGCCTTTTATTTAACACAAACGAACGAAATTAATACTCTGTTATTCATCGAGAGTTGTTTCATTTGTTATAGATATATCTGTACCGCGAAATGTTTTAAAAAGACACATTTTTTAATGACGTACGATTCGCATTGACAGGGGAATGTCCGAACTGTTCGCTTAACGTTGCACGGCAGGTGCAAATGCACGTATCTGATTCATATCAGATTTATTTCCACATATGAATGAGGCCTGAAACATCAAGTATGACTGAACTCTCGCAGTTTAACGTTACAGGTTTGGGGGTTTCTAAGTCTTGCACCCAGCCGCAGCAGACTTGTTCAGCTTCTAATGTTCAGCTTCTAATGACTTAACGTTAAAGCTTCTGAACTCTTGCATTGTGTAGGCAGTAACGTTAGTCACTGATACCATTAACAAACCAGGTTATTAACTATGTCAGCGTACGTGAAAGGTGGTAGTGCTTTGGGTCTTTCGTCCATTCTGTAGCAGGTCGTACGGGTCCATGTTGATGTCAAGTAGTTTCTCTAAATAACGCTGCTTGGTGTTGTTATTTAGTCTCTCCCGATAGAGCCCCTTTCCTTTTGCTTCCCCCTTCTTCATTTATTCCCAAGAAACTGTGCCTTATCGCAAAAATGCAAACAAATATCAAGCTGCTCTCTCTCTCTGTCGCTATTTCTCTCGGGCTCACGGTCGAAGTAACCATGACAACGGATAGCGTATCCTACCAAGATGGCGAAACCTTCCCACAATGCAACGCGGAGTGATACGCGTGACGTCACCTTCTCATTCTCAATAGTGTGTTCGCCGTCGCATAGTGTGTTCGACACTTTTCCTAAAAGAGCAAACCCCGAGGCGTTGTTTCAAATGCGTCGCTCTAACTGCGCCTCGTGCAGAGGCCATCTTTATGGCAGAGACCGTCACATCCTCTGCGCTTCCTGCCCTGGCCGAGACCACGCTGAAGCTGCATTTGCTAAGGGCGGCTGCCCTGAGTGTGACGAGATGGATCTCCCCACCCTGCGGGCTGGACTGGCTGTATTCGCCGCCGACGACCCCGCGACCTCTGTTCTCTCTCCCTTTTATCGAGCCACACAAAAATAAGCGGCGTTCACAAAGGTTGCCAGAGTGCTTGGGAGTGCAGCATGCCCAGTCGGCTCTCGAGGGAGTCGATTGTGAGCATTGCGAGCGTTTTCCTCTGAGAACTCTGCGCTCGCGGTGATCGCTCTTCGAGGAGAGTGTTTTGCTGCGAGCTCCCCAGGGCTCGGGTCCCGCTTCTGTTGAGGCAGAGCGGCGGCGCTTGTCTTGGGGTTCGCAGATGGATCTCACCGGCGACGCTGAGACGGGCCCCGCCCTATCTCAGTTTTCTCCGGCAGGATCCAGTGCCTCTCACCCGGCTCTGGAAGCAGCCGCTGCGGCAGTTACTTCTGCCCGGGTTGAGGCACATGATGATGTGGAACTTAGATTATCCAGTTCTGAGGAGCTGGATGTCGAAAATTTGGCCTCAGAGGAAACTAGCTCACTTCATTATACTGCTGAAGAAGGTTTGATGGATGTGTTATCTCGGGCTGTTGAAAAGCTCAGTATTGAATGGCCAACTGATAGACAGGAATCTAGAAATAAAAGCAAACTAGATGATAGATTTCTGTCTGCACGTCCTCTGCCTTCTCGCCGGTGCTTACCGTTCTTCCCAGATCTTCATGCTGAGGTTTCAAAGACCTGGGTTAGACCGGTTTCAAGCAGAATATATAGTAATCAATCCAATGCATATGGTAATATTTTTGGTGCAAAGTCTGCTGGATATGTGACGATGCCGAAGGCAGAGACGCTCGCGAGCTATCTCTCTCCTGCCTCGGCATCTTCGCTTAAAGCACCGGCTCTTCCTTCTAGACCACTAAACAATACTTCTGTGCTGGTGGGGAAGGCTTACTCGGCGGCTGGGCAGGCGGCTGCATGTTTGCATACAATGGCCATTATGCAGGCTTATCAGGCCGACCTGCTTAAAGATGTGTGTGAGGGGGGAGAAATTTCGGCAGATACGATTAATGAGCTCAGGCAGACTGCTGATCTCACTCTCCAGGCCACCAGGGAGACAGTTAAATCTATCGGCCGGTCTATGGCAGCCATGGTGGCCACAGAAAGGCATTTATGGTTGAGTCAAACTTCTATGAAAGAAAAAGATAAATCTCTCCTTTTAAATGCTCCCGTTTCGCCTGCGGGCCTCTTCGGTGACGCTCTTCACTCTGTCACTGAGAGGTTCCAGGAAGAGAAAAAACAGGCGGCTGCTTTTCATAAGTTTATCCCTCTCAAAGTGCGTGTCACTGGGGCTGCTGAGCGAGGGCAGTCCCAGCCGTTGAGTTCGTCATCTAAAAGAGCACAGCAGAAGCGGAGTGTCGCGTCTCGTGCCCCCCCGCAGAGAAACTGGAGGGACGAGGCGGGGCACTCTCCGGCGCGGCCTTCTCGGGGCAGGACTGATCTGAGGACAGTCATTGTCGCCAGGAAGGCCGCGTCGAAAAAGTCCTGACGGGCTGAACGTCAGGACTCTGAGGGTGGTCCCCATCGGGAAAGACTTGAGTTCGCCGCTCAAAAACACGGTGCCCTGTCTTTCTCGATGCCCTCAGGGGTCTGTTCTACTAACCCTGCCTATACAGGGCGTAGAGAGACTCGGCGAGCGATTTCCCAAGGGACGCTCGCCCCCTCCGAGGAGGGTTGTGTAGTGATCAGACCAGCTGTTTCCTGCCAGTATGTTACAGGGCGCTCTGTCTGTCACTCGGGATGTTCATCCAGAGGCCAGCCTCGAGAGGTGGTGGGCCCCGAGCAGGCTCTGGTATTAGAACAGGAGGTAAAAACTCTCCTGCAAAAAGGGGCTATAGAACGGGTTCCTCCACCCAGCAGGGAGTTAGGATACTACAGCCGGTACTTCATCGTTCCAAAAAAAGATGGAGGGCTGCGTCCCATTCTAGATCTGCGTCTCTTAAATCGCACTGTAGGGAAGCTCAAATTCAAGATGCTCACTCTCAAGCAGATCGTGTCACAAATCAGATCCGAGGACTGGTTTGTCACGATAGATCTAAAGGACGCTTACTTCCATGTATCCATCCTCCCCCAACACAGGAAGTTTCTGAGGTTCACTTTCGGAGGCGAAGCGTACCAATATCGGGTTCTTCCGTTTGGCCTAGCACTGTCACCCCGCACGTTCACGAAGTGTATGGATGCAGCTATAGCCCCGCTGAAGCTGCAGGGCATCCGTATTCTGAACTATATAGACGATTGGTTAATTCTAGCTCAATCAGAACAACAGGCGGTTCAGCATCGAGATGTCGTTCTTGCTCACATCAAGAGGTTGGGGTTGAGGCTCAACGCCAAGAAGAGTGTTCTTTCTCCTTTACAGAGAACCACTTTTCTCGGTGTAATGTGGGATTCGACGACGATGCAGGCACAGTTGTCACCTGCTCGTGTTGCTTTGATTCTCGCCGCAGTAGATCAGGTCAAGCTAGGCCAGTCATCCACTGTAAAACAGTTCCAGAGACTGTTAGGTCTCATGGCAGCTGCGTCCAACGTGATACCTTTTGGCCTCATGCACATGAGACCGTTACAGTGGTGGCTCAGAACCAGGGGATTCTCCTCGAGGGGAAATCCGGTTCGCATGATCATGAGTTCGCGACGGTGTCATCGCGCCCTGGTTATGTGGAAAGATCCTCGGTTTCTGTCACAAGGCCCTGTGTTGGGAGCTCCTTGTCGTCGCGTTATGCTAACGACAGATGCCTCTCTCACGGGGTGGGGGGCGATCATGAGTGGTCGCCCAGCTCAGGGTCTGTGGGAGGACCATCACCGTCTATGGCACATAAATTGTCTAGAGATGTTGGCAGTGTTTCAGGCTCTGAAACACTTCCTCCCAGACCTAAGGGGCCACCATGTTCTTGTCCGAACAGACAACACATCGGTGGTCTCTTATATCAAGCATCAGGGGGGTCTGCGTTCTCGCCCACTTTACAAACTGGCACGTCAGATTCTCCTATGGTCCCAGGAGAGAATTCTTTCTCTGAGAGCTATTTATCTCCCGGGGTATTTAAATCAGGGGGCAGACATCCTGTCGAGGCAGGGGCCGAGGCCCGGGGAATGGAGTCTTCACCCCGAGGTGGTGGAGCTCCTATGGAAACATTTCGGTCGTGCCGAGGTAGACCTATTTGCTTCCCGAGAGACATCACACTGTCCACTGTGGTTCTCTCTCAGCCTGCCAGCCCCACTGGGGTTGGACGCGATGGTACATCCGTGGCCGAGGTCACGTTTGTACGCTTTTCCCCCGATCGCTCTGCTCCCGGGAGTTCTGGAGAGGGTTCGCCGGGACGGGCTCAGTCTTCTGCTAATAGCCCCGTTCTGGCCGGCCCGAGTATGATTTGCGGACCTAGTGTCTCTCCTCGACGGCTCTCCCCTGGAGATACCGATCAGGAGAGATCTACTCTCTCAGGCGATCTACTCTCTTCACCCCCGCCCAGAACTATGAAGGGTGTGGACGCTGCGTGTCCTGCCATACTCCCGGCATCCCCTTGGATCGCTTGCTTCAGTAACATTAGAAGCTGGAGGCTTGTGTATTCAGGGGATATTTATAGCTTCCTGGTCGGTGACGTCACTCGCTGTGACGCTCCATTGACTGATTTCATTCATGCTTCAGACGCGTTACGCTGGGGGGGCGTTCCCACTGTGATTACACGCAGCGTCCGTCCCTTCAGGGAACTGTATGTAACCCGGGACGTTCTTATATATTTACATATACATACATTATAAGGACTTGACCCTGTTAGGCCCATTTCCTTGCTTTCCTATATGAGGCTTGTCAAATGACTGGTTTCTATTGGGATTCATAACTTATCTCCTCTATCGGCCTCAGGCATCTGCTTCGGGCTACAGTATGGAGCGAAGTTAAACACGCATGGCGTTTTGAAGGGGGTTCCCATAGCGTAAGCTAGCCTGACGCAATACAAGAGACCTTTTCTGTATTAGGCTGTTAGGTGAACTATGTACTGTATATATAGAGTTAAAAATATATATATTTTTAAATATTTAGGGTTGGGCTAAAGGGACTTAAGCCCGAATGATCTTTTCTTTCTCATAGAGGTGAAACTATCAATCAGACTAATAACTGTGCATACGTATATAGTTGCTACGATTACCTAATCGTGAAAAGAGCATATTACAGCATTATATTTATATTTCCCCTTTGCATCAAAGGTTACTGCTGACACTGTACTTTGCAGCATTGAGCATTGTAGCCAATCACAAGCATGTCTGTTGAACACAATGGCCAATCAGAGGCGTTTAAATTAGTCCCCTGCACTGAAGATGCATTTTGCGCAAGTTCTGCACGTTCGTGATTCTGTCATTATAGCCAATAAACTGTAGGGTCATATAAGAGATTCACTGCAATGTAGTCTGCTTCTCTGATTGAAAAGAGTTGAGAATCGTGAGATGCAGAATCCCTGGAATGATTGACAGATTGCTTTCTGAGTAGAATCAGCTCACAATGTGAATATAAGCTTTATTCGTCATGCTAAGAGGACCAATGGCACACATACACACAGTGACAACTGCATTACGTTCAGCACTAATACACTCACTGGTTTAAAAAACAAGCTCTTCTCTGTTATTAACACATTTTATCATGAACTCTGCAAACTTACTAAATACTGACCAATCAGATTGAGGAAAGCTGGGCTTACCATGCTTTCACAAAAGACGAGTGCCAATTACTAATAACGCTTTAGTTTTAACGGTGAAAAAGTGTGTGGTAAGAAGTAGCTAAACATTTATTATTTGACAACGAATGAATGAAATGTTATATTATTTGAAATGTTCATTGACCAACAGTAATAATTATGCAATATAATCAACTTTTTCTATTTATCAAATTTCGCCATTTTTAATTGAAAAATGCTATATATTTACATGATTAATGTAATTCATAACTGAATGTGACAACACAAGGAACGTTTTGCGTTTTCAACATATTAGATTAAAAAAAAATGTGTGCATATTTTAAATATCTTTTGCAAAAAGACGTTTGTTTTTCTTTATTCCCTTAGATCACTTTAAATCCTTTAATTAATTAATTCCTTTAAATAAAAAATAAAAAATGACCCAGTCGTGGCAAGATATCCACTGCCCCTAGAACGCTGTGAAAGCGTTTTTGTGTTTGGAAACATTGTGAGTAGACATGTGCCGGTATTCGGTAATGCGATAAATCGCGGTAATGAATATGCACGATATTGTTATCGCGGCCACTTCAAAATACCGTGAAAAATAATAGATTTGAATTTAGACTTTTAGAACACGCATTAGCTAATTTTCTATCAACCGCTTAAACACTGCGTATATGCTCCGCAAAACACGTGCGCACTCTGATGTAAACAATCCCCACATGTATAAGCACTGTGTGCACGCGGCGCAGAGCGCACTCTAGTCTAATGTAAACAATCATCACATGTATAAGCACTGTGTGCACGCGGCGCAGAGCGCACTCTAGTCTAATGTAAACAATCATCACATGTATAAGCACTGTGTGCACGCGGCGCAGAGCGCACTCTAGTCTAATGTAAACAATCCCCACATGTATAAGCACTGTGTGCACGCGGCGCAGAGCGCACTCTAGTCTAATGTAAACAATCATCACATGTATAAGCACTGTGTGCACGCGGCGCAGAGCGCACTCTAGTCTAATGTAAACAATCATCACATGTATAAGCACTGTGTGCACGCGGCGCAGAGCGCACTCTAGTCTAATGTAAACAATCATCACATGTATAAGCACTGTGTGCACGCGGCGCAGAGCGCACTCTAGTCTAATGTAAACAATCATCACATGTATAAGCACTGTGTGCACGCGGCGCAGAGCGCACTCTAGTCTAATGTAAACAATCATCACATGTATAAGCACTGTGTGCACGCGGCGCAGAGCGCACTCTAGTCTAATGTAAACAATCATCACATGTATAAGCACTGTGTGCACGCGGCGCAGAGCGCACTCTAGTCTAATGTAAACAATCATCACATGTATAAGCACTGTGTGCACGCGGCGCAGAGCGCACTCTAGTCTAATGTAAACAATCATCACATGTATAAGCACTGTGTGCACGCGGCGCAGAGTGCACTCTAGTCTAATGTAAACAATCATCACATGGAGTAGAAGCATGGCGGAAGGAGGAACGCTGCCGACGATTTACCCCCCGCAGGGCTGCCAACTCTCACGCATTCAACTTGAGACTCAAGCGCCTTTCAGACAGGACGCAGAATACTCGCGGGGTACCTTGTTGCTGCGTCGACCAAAGCACGCCCGGGTCAAAGTTAAAAATAGTTCAACTTTTTATTTGCAAAATAGCAAATCGCGTTCTGTCTGAAAGCCGCTTTACGGAATTGACACTTTTCACACGCTCTCACGCAGAGAAAAATCGCGGAGCAAAGAGGACACTGACACCGACAGACTAGACAGAGCAGGTTACTTTTGATATGAAAAAAAAAAGGTTCTGTCCATTGTGACAGATCGCTGCGCCTCAGTTCAAGTAAACCGATCATCTGTTACTTTTTATTTAAAGATACAGTACAACTTACCTTAAGGTTTATGCCTCATACAAAATGTCGATCAATCAGTGTTTTTCACGGAAAGAGGTCAATAAAACTGCAGGAGAACAGTTATGTCACAGAACGTTACATTTACCTCAGGAAAGCCATTTAATTACCAGCACTTTAGTTGACTAGAAAAAATTGTCATTTTGCTAAATATGTGCACTTTATTACATATTAATTATATGTTTACTTGTCATTACATAATTGTTATTATAATGAAAACCGCATTATATTTAATTTCTCTCTGTTTACAGCATTATGTGAGATATATTTTTTTCTTGAGAAAAATTAACATGCAGACTGTAGCCTACCTAATATTTATCCAAATGAGTCAATATTGAATTAAGATTAAAATCAAATACAAGAATTTATTTGAATACAAACAGTAACCTACCAGTCATTGTACCATGTAAACATTGTAACACGTTGTCACTAAACTTAATAAAATTCTGTTTAGTTACCATGTTTTGAAAATCACAATTACACATTGTGATGCAAGTTGTTTTTTTAGATACCCGCAATCCATCTGTTTCTCTTGAGCAATTAAAATATCGTGATAATACCGTATACCGTGATAAAAGCTCATTCAATTAATCGCAGCACGAAAATTTGATACCGGCACATGCCTAATTGTGAGTGTTGAACATACCGTCAGTGTAAATCAATGGCAGATCTTAGCTTGAATTAACTGCAGAACATTGAGGCGGGGAAGAAAAGAAAACACAATGCAGTGCTGATTTCTGAGACTGAGACCCGTGTGTGTGTGTGTGTGTGTGTGCAGTGCTAAGACCATCAAGAACACGGCCTCCATTAACCTGGAGCTGACGGCGGAGCAGTGGAAGAGGAAGTATGAGAAGGAGAAGGAGAAGAGCAAGAGCTTGAGGGACACCGTCCAGAGGCTGGAGCTGGAGCTGAGGCGCTGGCGCAGCGGTGAGACCCAACACTGCTCTCAGCTTCTGCACACTGCTCTCATTCACACCGCCTTCAGAGGCTGCTATGATGCCCCAAATCACAAGATATTATATAACTCTCATGTCCCCAGACTGTGTATGTGAATTTTAGCTCAATATACCCCACAGATATTTTTATAGCATGTTAAAATGGTCACTTTTTGAGGGTGGGATACACACATTGTAACGGATCCACTGGAGGCAAGATAGAACCCAAGTGCAGTTTATCACAAATAAGATTAAACATGAAACAAAAACATGGCGTGGCATGAAAAACACAAAAACAAGAACATAAACCTACAAACAGCAGAGGTTACTGTGAAATAAAACTTGACCAAGACACATGGCAAACATGAGGGCTTAAATACACAGACTAATGAAAGGGACACCTGTGAACAATGAACAGACGAGCAACCAATGACAAGACACATGGCAGGATCACATGACAAACAGGGAACATGACATGAACAAACCAAAACGTGACACACATACACACATCATAGACTTGTTATTGACTCATTATACCACCCCTTTAAGCGTATGCAAGAAGATCATGCTCAGGGTGTTCACCATCAGCACTAAAGCCCAGTAATAGCGCCGCGATCGGCTGATAGGAGCAGGTCTGGATAACTCTGATCTGATGAGGCAGCTTCAGGGTCCACACTCTTGCTGTAAAGCCTCACTCATAGCGTTCCTCTGCAGAAGTGAGTGTAGTTGGAAAGATACAGCTTCTTTATATAAAAGAGAGATTAGAGCTAGATAGCTCTGTAATGGACTAATCCTCTCAAGCCTACTTAGAATATTAACTCAAAAGATAACCGAAAAGTTTGATAAAGTGACAAATGGGACACCGAACAGATTCAAGTGTGCCACTTTATTCATCAATAAAAAATCTGGTAATATGTAATATTATAAAAGGTTAAAAAAAATTAGTGCTGGTAGGGCTGTCGCGGTGAAGGAATTTCCCTTGCGGTAATTTTGAGTGGCTCAATAGCGCGATATGCGGTATTACCGCCATTTATTTATTTATATTTATTTGTTGCTATATAAATACGTGTTATGATGTGGTCAGCATACACAAAAACAATGTAACTGAAACTAAACGGCGTTTCTGCGCATTGAAAGGCTGTCACTCAGCGCGCACATTGTTACGCCAACGGACTGTCTTTGAGTGAGTCATTAAACCGTTCATTCAACAAAAACGTTCAAAAAGCTGATTCCTTAAATGATAGATGTAATGAAACAAGGTGTTAATTATTTTTTAACTTTGAGCTCCACTTTTCAAGGCTCAGCTGGCCAACAATGCTTCACTTAATAAACCAATGGCATTGATTCAATACGTGACTCGCTGCTTCCCCCCCCCCCACGGCTTCCTCGCACTGTGTAATGCTGACCAGCGCTGATGCCATTCATGGTAAACACTCTTACACGTTAAAAGGATGATAGGATTTCACGTTCCTTGGAAACGGCAACCTTTTCATGAATATACATGACTTGACTTCAAAGACAGACGCAGGTAATCGCACGCGCTCAGTCGATCACATTCAATGTCTGTTACTTTAGGCAAATCCACGAAGCCTCTGTACAAATCACCATGATAAACAGTTTGTTATCATTATTAACTTACTTAACATTCAATACACATGGTACGAACTACGAAGGGTGGCCTTATGAAAAAAGAAAACGCGGTTTGCGGTTGCTGCGGTTACTTGCATTCCTCTGCGGTTGGCCTCTCAGTAGCGCGGTATTGCAATATTGTGGTTATCGCGACAGCCCTAAGTGCTGGGCAACGATTAATCGCATCCAAAATAAACATTTGTGTTTTATATAATATATGTGTGTAGTGTGTATAATTATTTTGTATACACACATATCTATGTATATATATATTTAAGAAATATTTGCATGTATATACTGTATATATTTTTATACATAATTTATATTATATATAAATATAAATATTTTATTTATTAATAACACATTTTTCTTAAATATATACATGCATGTGTGTGTATTTATATACACAAAATAATTATACACAGCACACACACATATATATTATGTAAACAAACTTTTGGATAGATGGATTTGGATGCGATTAATCGTTGCCCAGCCCTAATTTTCTTATATATATGCTTAATATATGTTATGTATCTGATGTGATTACATCATAACCCTTCCTGTTATTCTTACGCCCGTTTCAAACATACTCCGTTTGCAGTGCGTATTTTTTTCCGTACCCATGTTAACAGGTTAGAGCTTTCACACTGCACGCAGATGCGGTCCGTCGATCCGTTCCAGGTGCGGTGTGTATACAGCAGTGCAGAGATCGTTCCCGCGCCGAGTCTATTTCTGCTGTGCTGCAAACACTGAATTAAAGTGACAGCGCACGGTTCGTGGTCAAAATGAACACAGATTGACCTGAAAATGTAGTAATTTCACCATAAATGCATTTAATTAAATAAAATGTAGTAATCTCACCATAAATGTATTTAATTGAATACTACGTTTCATCTTTTTACTTTAAGACCGGGGTTTTAAGCAAGGAAAACGACAATTTACCTCAACAAGGACATAATGAACGACACTCGTCTCATTCGTGGAGGTTGGAAAAACAAGTTATTTGTGACATGCAAGATTTATTGTATTAAAATTTAAATGCAAAAGAAAAGGCATGAGAGTCGACTGTTTTTGTCAATTTTAAGTTTTAATTTAAAATGTTTGCGATTTTAATATAAGTATGGTTAAATATTTGACCACTTGCTTAAGCAACTTAATATATATATATATATATAGAAGTAATGCATGGAATTATAGGGCTATGTTGTTTAAATTGTGTTTAAACGTGCATACGTCCATTCAAGTTTGTATATGTGTACAAAGAGAATCGCAATGCTGACAAAACATTTTTTTTTAAAATAAAAGTTGCTGCATAACTTCTGGATTTGAAAAAAAATAGTGAGTGTTTGTGGTACAGCCGCGGATCAGTTACGCACTGCAAACGCAGCATATGTGAAAGCACTATAGCCCTTGCTGTTCCTGTACCGCAGACGCACCGCAACACGCACCGCATACGCACTGCACACGGAGTATGTGTGAAACGGGCGTTACTCAAATACCAGTTGTAAGTCACTGCTAAGACACTAACCCCGCCTGATGTGTTGTGTGCTGTCCTCTGATGTGTTGTGTGCTGTGTTGTGTGCTGTGTTGTGTGCTGTGTTGTGTGCTGTGTTGTGTGCTGTGTTGTGTGCTGTGTTGTGTGCTGTGTTGTGTGCTGTCCTCTGATGTGTTGTGTGCTGTGTTGTGTGATGTGTTGTGTGCTGTGTTGTGTGCTGTCCTCTGATGTGTTGTGTGCTGTGTTGTGTGCTGTCCTCTGATGTGTTGTGTGCTGTGTTGTGTGATGTCCTCTGATGTGTTGTGTGCTGTGTTGTGTGCTGTCCTCTGATGTGTTGTGTGCTGTGTTGTGTGATGTGTTGTGTGCTGTCCTCTGATGTGTTGTGTGCTGTGTTGTGTGATGTGTTGTGTGCTGTCCTCTGATGTGTTGTGTGCTGTGTTGTGTGCTGTCCTCTGATGTGTTGTGTGCTGTGTTGTGTGCTGTGTTGTGTGCTGTCCTCTGAGGTGTTGTGTGCTGTGTTGTGTGCTGTGTTGTGTGCTGTCCTCTGAGGTGTTGTGTGCTGTGTTGTGTGCTGTGTTGTGTGCTGTGTTGTGTGCTGTCCTCTGATGTGTTGTGTGCTGTGTTGTGTGCTGTGTTGTGTGCTGTCCTCTGAGGTGTTGTGTGCTGTGTTGTGTGCTGTGTTGTGTGCTGTCCTCTGATGTGTTGTGTGCTGTCCTCTGATGTGTTGTGTGCTGTGTTGTGTGCTGTCCTCTGAGGTGTTGTGTGCTGTGTTGTGTGCTGTCCTCTGATGTGTTGTGTGCTGTCCTCTGATGTGTTGTGTCCTGCAGGAGAGCACGTCCCGGAGACGGAGCAGACGGACGCTGATGTGGTGAAGCTGGAGGCCGGCGAGGACACAGCTCTGGATAACGAGAGGTCCTCATCGGAGCGCCAGCGGGAGCGGGACCGAGACTCAGACTCCTCTTCTATAGTGGTGCGCATCTCCGAGGAGGAGCGGCAGAAATATGAGGAAGAGATCCGCAAACTCTACCGCCAGCTGGACGATAAGGTCAATCACATGATCACTCGCGCAGACAACTCAAATCAACACTCACTGCATCTGTCAAATCAGTATCAGAGTACAGTATCAACAGTCCAACATTCATTCAGACTCCTTCAACATTTCCCACATTATCACAGTTTATTCGCTATAGTTTAGAAACTGGTTATAAATATGAGCAGAACTCAGAGTTCTCAGATCAGTGGATATTTGACTGGTTTTGTCCGTCCTTCTGTTAGACTCTCACACATGAATTATGTTGAATATCTGTCAGCTGTTAAATTTAACTACACAATTAGATAATACCAGTTTAGCTCAACCAGTGACCAAGCAATGCTTCATGTTGTTCAGTGTGTGTGTAAAAAGAGCATTAGCAATTACAGAAAACACACTTCAGCAAAACATGATCAGCCCAAAGTGGAGGAATCATTTCTGGTCCCAAAAGTTTATAATGTCACTGGTAGTCACTGTATGAAGAATATTTGGGTATAATATGTCACAGTTTACTTTTGCTCTCCTCACTTACATAAATGAACTATAGTGTCCTGCACACACTAGTAAAAAAATATCATAAATGATATCTGGTGTCTGAATAATGTTTGGTTTGACTTATATGCATAACTAGATAAACAGGACTTTATTGCTGTCAGTGTTTGTCTTACCCTTGTGTTCTCCACTGTGTTTCAGGATGATGAGATCAATCTCCAGTGTCAGCTGGCAGAGAAGCTGAAGGAGCAGATCCTGGATCAGGATGAGGTCAGAGGTCATCTAGGTCATGCTAATTATTAATATATAAATTACTCCAATAGTGAAAGGCTTACATTTAAAAGGTTTAAATTCAGATAATAAACAAAAAAAAGTTCAAAACATACAAGATGAGTCAGCACACTGTAGTAATGCCATCCATCCATCTTCTTCCACTTATCCGGGGCCGGGTCGCGGGGGCAGCAGTCTAAGCAGAGATACCCAGACTTCCCTCTCCCTAGACACTTCCTCCAGCTCTTCCGGGGGGACACCGAGGCGTTCCCAGGCCAGCCGGGAGACATAGTCCCTCCAGTGTGTCCTAGGTCTTCCCCGGGGTCTCCTCCCAGTGGGATGTGCCCGGAACACCTTCCCGGGAAGGCGTCCAGGAGGCATCCGGAACAGATGCCCGTGCCACCTCAGCTGACCCCTCTCGATGTGGAGGAGCAGCGGCTCTACTCTGAACTCCTCCCGAGTGACCGAGCTTCTCACCCTATCTCTAAGGGAGCGCCCAGCCACCCTGCAGAGAAAGCTCATTTCGGCCGCCTGTATCCGGGATCTTGTCGTTTCGGTCATGACCCAAAGCTCATGACCATAGGTGAGAGTAGGAACGTAGATCGACCGGTAAATCGAGAGGTTCGCCTTACGGCTCAGCTCCTTCTTCACCACAACAGACCGGTACATCGACCGCATTACTGCAGAAGCTGCACCGATCCGTCTGTCAATCTCCCGTTCCATCCTTCCCTCACTTGTGAACAAAACCCCAAGATACTTAAACTCCTTCACTTGAGGCAGGAACTCTCCACCAACCTGAAGTGGGCAAGCCACCCTTTTCCGTCTGAGGACCATGGCCTCGGATTTGGAGGTGCTGATTCTCATCCCAGCCGCTTCACACTCACACCGTCCCAGTGCATACTGAAGGTCCTGGTCTGAAGGGGCCAACACAACAACATAATTCGCAAAGAGCAGAGACGAAATTGTGTGGTCCTCAAACCTGACACCTTCCAGCCCCTGGCTGCGCCTAGAAATTCTGTCCATAAAAATTATGAACAGAACCGACGGCAATGTGAACCAAGCTCCTGCTCCGGTCGTACAGGGACCGGACAGCCCTTAGCAAAAGACCCCGGACCCCATATTCCCAGAGCACCCTCCACAGGCCGCAGCAAGGGACACAATCGAATGCCTTCTCCAAATCCAAAAAGCACATGTGGATTGGTTGGGCAAACTCCCATGAACCCTCAAGCACCCTGTATAGGGTGTAGAGCTGGTCCAGTGTTCCATGGCCTGGACGAAAACCGCACTGTTCCTCCTGAATCCGAGGTTCCACCATCGGCCGTATTCTCCTCTCCAGTACCCTGGCATAGACTTTCCCAGGGAGGCTGAGAAGTGTGATCCCCCTGTAGTTGGAACACACCCTCCAGTCCCCCTTCTTAAAAAGAGGGACCACCACCCCGGTCTGCCATCCTAGAGGCACTGTCCCCGACCGCCACGCGATGCTGCAGAGGCGTGTCAGCCAAGACAGCCCAACAACATCCAGAGACTTGAGGTACTCAGGGCGGATCTCATCCACCCGCAGTGCCTTGTCACCGAGGAGTTTCTTGACTACCTCGGTGACTTAAGCTAGGGTGATGGACGAGTCCACCTCTGAGCCCTCAGCCTCTGCTTCCTCAATGGAAGACGTGACAGCGGGATTTGGGAGATCCTCAAAGTATTCCTTCCACCGTCCGACGACATCCCCAGTTGAGGTCAACAGCTGCCCAGCTCCACTGTAAACAGCGTTGGCAGGGCACTGCTTCCCTCTCCTGAAGCTCCGGACAGTTTGCCAGAATCTCTTCGAGGCCAGCAGATAGTCCTAATCCATGGCCTCACCGAACTCCTCCCAGGCCCGAGTTTTTGCCTCCACAACCTAGGGCTGTCGCGGTTAAGAAATTTCCCTTGCGGTTATTATGGGTGGCTCAATAGCGTGATATGCGGTAATACCGCCGTTTTATTTATTTATTTATTTATTTATTTATTTTTCAAATCTGATTTTACTGCATACAAAGCTCTGTTGTTGATTTATTATGTAGCATATTGTTGCTTTTTAACTGACAGAGAGACACGTTTTAAAACATTTTTGTTTATTGTTAAATGCCAAACAGCAACGAGAACATGCCTTTTCCAATTTAAAAAATAAAAGGAATCAAAGAGTTCTAAACCTATCAGATGATAACAAGCAGTAAGAAAATGCCTTTTTCTAATGTGAAAAATGAAAGAATTCAAAAGTATCACACGAAAACAACGTGTAGGCCAAAGTGGAAATACAGAGAATAAAACTAAATATTACTTAAGCGTTAACGAATGTGATTTAGACCAAGGTTATCATGTCCTTGTTTTGCACTAGGAAAACCAACATATTAACCTTATGTGGTTTCAGGGAGGATCGCATGGGGGTAACAATATTTCCCGCGGCACTGAAAACCCTCTCCGACGGTGTGCTCGTTGCACAAATACACATGTATTTGCGCGCGACTTTGGACAGCAGCGGAAATCTAGACTGGTTATCGCGCCACCATGACAGCGGATTCGCGTTGGCGTCGATGCACTCCTCATGCAGATAGCGCATGAGCTCGTTATCTGCTCGCGCTCTCTTGGGTATGGGCGCTGACGCGGAGGTTGTCCGTGACTTCAGCAGGTCTCCAAGAGTCTTTTTCTTTGCTGCAGGTGGCACCACCGCTTGCCCTTCGTCTCCAACCACTGACGCACTGGCAGTGGTCTCTTCATCCTCCACTCCCACCATCTCTTCGATGAGTGCGGATTTTGTCTCCGTGTCATTATGATCGCCCCTATAGCGTGGATCTAAAAAACATGCCTTTGCCAAAAGTTTTTGTAAGGCAGCTGGTTCACACTTCCCCTGTAGAACACTACACATTTTATGCTTTATGTCCGATGTTAGGGGGGTATCCTCATTTGATGGTTTAAGCATTTCTTCTGTCAGGAGTTTCAGGACGGGTTTGACTGAAGACACTGTAACGTAGCTCTCGCCAGACAACAGATCCGTAAACTCAGCCGTGGGTTTAAGTGCTGCATTCACGGACTCAAGGACAGCGATGTCCTGCCAGCTTGGATTTAGATGGTGGTGTCTCCGGTCATCCAAAACTCTTCTGATAGCCGGGATTTGCTCCAAAACCCTTTCCACCATTTTCTGTTTGGTGCCCCATCTCGTAGCGCAGTCCTGAACAGAGTATTGGCCGTTAAATCATTGAATATAAATTATCCAAGGACAACATCTACTAATTAGCCTACCAAAATTATTTATAGACTAGGCTACATTTTAAATTATTTAATTGTTTCAATATATTTTTACTAAACAAAAATACATTTAAATTATCCCGACTGCAAAATAATGCGCAGGCTAAATGTGCATAGACGTTAAATTGAGCTGAAGTTAGCCTAAATATGTTTTTTCTTCAAAATGTCTTACCTTTTTAAATAATTTTCGTTTCAAAATATTTATTTTAAACGAAAAATACATTTAATCCAGCAACAGAAGACAAGTATGCTATTGTAAACGTATATTGTTTAATTTTTATCATTTCATTTTTATTTATTGTCTAATAACATGATCAATAAGTTAGCAAATAGTTTACATTTTATAACTTACCAGTATGAGGCCATGCTGAGGAATTTGAAGTTCCACTTGTGCTTTCGCTAGATCTCTTCTCTTCAACCAGCTCTGAGAAAATGTACTGACCAATGTGTGACACAGGCCCATTGCTCGGGCTGTGCGGTCCTTGACGCTTGCCATTGCGTTTGTAACTGCCAAATGTAAATTATGACCAAAGCAGTTCAGCCACGGCCAGTTCAACTTTTTGACTGCTGCAACGATGTTGGCCCCGTTGTCTGTAGTGATACAGGCCAGCTTCTTCTCATCCAATGACCACTCTTCAAATGCGTGCCGGAGAGCATCCGAAATATTGTCGGACGTGTGGTTTTCAGGCATAAACACTGTTTCGAGGCAACGTGATTTCAGTGTCCATTCCATGCTGAGATAATGAACTGTTAGACTCATATATGGAGTCATATTGACACTTGACCACATATCGGTTGTGGCAGAGAAGTAGTTGACATTCATAAGCTCGCTTTTGATCGATGACTTTACCGTGCTGTACATTTTCGGCACAGCAGTTTCTGAAAAGTAGGTTTTGCCCGGCAACTCGTACTGGTTGTCAAATTTTTGAAGCATTGACTTGAATGCAGGTTTCTCCACCGTGTTGAATGGAACCATCTCATGAACTAGATACTGTGTAACAGCGTCTGTAAGACATTTATGCCGGTTACTTTCACGGCTGTACTTTACAGATTTCGCAAAGGCTTAAGCTACTCCTAATTGTCGACTGGTACCGGCCTCAGCTGTTCTTTTTGGTGTTCCTCCGCGACCTGATGCTTGAGGGGGCAGCTGCGCTTCAATGGCTGGATGACAGGTAGCGAGATGACACCTCAAATTAGATGTATTGCCGCGTGTCACAGGAACCTTTTTGCCGCAAATTTTGCATATCGGCTCATCTAAATTCGCTGGCTCGCCCTTTTCATTGGGTTGAAAGCCGAAATGTTCCCAAACTGGCGACGTGGCTTTAGGTTTTCGGACGAGAGCACCTGCCATCGTTTCAGTAGGCCTATTCAAAATAAACGAACCACCAGATAGGGCTACAAACAGTTCGCGGGAAAATGACAGTCATAACAATCATGTATCATTATTATTTTATTTAACATTAAATGCACAGTGACGAATTGTAAAACAAGAATGCCACAGACACATGGAGAAAAAAAAAATATGCAAAAAAGCTGAACACTGCATGCGGTTGCTGCGGTTTCTGCGGTTGCTTTCCTTCCTCTGCGGTTGGCTTGTCAATAGCGCGGTATTACAATATTGCGGTTATCGTGACAGCCCTACCACAACCACCCGGGCTGCAGTCCGCTTGGCCTGCCGGTACCCGTCAGCTGCCTCAGGAGCCCCACAAGCCAACCAGGCCCGATAGGACTCCTTCTTCAGCTTGACGGCATCCTTTACTTCCGGTGTCCACCACCGGGTTCGGGGATTGCCGCCTCGACAGGCACCGGAGACCTTACGGCCACAGCTCCGAGCGGCCGCTTCGACAATGGAGGTGGAGAACATGGTCCACTCGGACTCAATATCTCCAGCCTCCCTCGGGATCCGGTCGAGGCTCTGCCGGAGGTGGGAGTTGAAGATCTCTCTGACAGGAGACTCGGCCAAACGTTCCCAGCAGACCCTTACAGTACGCTTGGGTCTGGCGAGTCTGTCCAGCTTCCTCCCCCGCCATCAGATCCAACTCACCACCAGGTGGTGATCAGTTGACAGCTCCGCCCCTCTCTTCACCCGAGTGTCCAAGACATACGGCCGCAGGTTAGATGAAATGACCACAAAGTCGATCATTGCCCTACGGCCTAGGGTGTCCTGGTGCCACGTGCACTGATGGACACCCTTATGCTTGAACATGGTGTCCGTTATGGACAAACTGTAACTAGCACAGAAGTCCAATAACTGAACACCGCTCGGATTCAGGTCAGGGGGCCATTCCTCCCAATCACTGTTGTTGCCCACGTGGGCGTTGAAGTCCCCCAGTAGAATGACGGAGTCCCCAGTCGTAGCACTTTCCAGCACCCCTCCCAGAGACCCCAAGAAGGCCGGGTACTCTGCACTGCCGCTTGGCCCATAGGCTCACACGACAGTGAGATACCTATCTCCGACCCGTAGGTGCAGGGAAACGACCCAGAGTGGGCAACTCCAGAGTGGTGAAGAGTCCATCCTCTCTCAAGGAGTGTGGTTCCAGAGCCCAAGCCGTGCGTAGAGGTGATCCCGACTATCTCTAGTCGTAACCTCTCAACCTCACGCACAATCTCAGGCTCCTTCCCCACCAGCGAGGTGACGTTCCGCATCCCTAGAGCTAGTTTCCGTGTCCAGGGATCGGGTTGTTGAGGCCCCCGTCTTCGACTGCTGCCCGATCCTCTCAGCGCCGGCCCATTACGGTTCCTCCTGTAGGTGGTGAGCCCACGGGAAGGCGGCCCCACGTCGCTCCTTCGGGCCCAGCCCGGCCGGACCCCGTGGGGGGAGGCCCGGCCACCAGGTGCTCGAATACGAGCCCCAACCCCGGGCCTGGCTCCACGGTGGGGCCCCGGCTGCGCCATACCGGGCGACGTCACGGTCCTCGATTTAATTTTACTCATAAGGGTTTTTTGAACCGCTCTTAGTCTGACCTGTGGCCAAGGACCTGATTGCCTTGGGAGATCCTCCCAGGGGCATATAGCCCCGGACAACATAGCTCCTAGGGTCGTTCGGGTACTCAAACCCCTCCCCCATGTTAAGGTGGCAGTTAAAGGAGAGGTTAGGGTTAGGGTTACTGTAGTAATGCTCCCAAATAATTCAGTGATCTCTCCAAAAACAGAACCATGTGTCATTTCATTAGATCAATAAAATGAAAGATTAGTAGATGCAGACATTACATTAGCATGAGCTGCAAATTAGGGCTATCAACAGGGCTGAACAACTACATTAGAATTTTATCGAAATTTAAATTATATTGACATACACTCACCTAAAGGATTATTAGGAACACCTGTTCAATTTCTCATTAATGCAATTATCTAATCAACCAATCACATGGCAGTTGCTTCAATGCATTTAGGGGTGTGGTCCTGGTCAAGACAATCTCCTGAACTCCAAACTGAATGTCAGAATGGGAAAGAAAGTTGATTTAAGCAATTTTGAGCGTGGCATGGTTGTTGGTGCCAGACGGGCTGGTCTGAGTATTTCACAATCTGCTCAGTTACTGGAATTTTCACGCACAACCATTTCTAGGGTTTACAAAGAATGGTGTGAAAAGGGAAAAACATCCAGTATGCGGCAGTCCTGTGGGCGAAAATGCCTTGTTGATGCTAGAGGTCCGAGGAGAATGGGCTGACTGATTCAAGCTGATAGAAGAGCAACTTTGACTGAAATAACCCCTGGTTACAACCGATGTATGCAGCAAAGCATTTGTGAAGCCACTCATCTCCACTACAAATAGGAAAATAGGCTACAATTTGCAAGAGCTCACCAAAATTGGGCAGTTGAAGACTGGAAAAATGTTGCCTGGTCTGATGAGTCTCGATTTCTGTTGAGACATTCAGATGGTAGAATCAGAATTTGGCGTAAACAGAATGAGAACATGGATCCATCAGGCCTTGTTACCACTGTGCAGGCTGGTGGTGGTGGTGTAATGGTGTGGGGGATGTTTTCTTGGCACACTTTAGTCCCCTTAGTGCCAATTGGGCATCGTTTAAATGCCACGGCCTACCTGAGCATTGTTTCTGACCATGTTTATCCCTTTATGGCCACCATGTACCCATCCTCTGATGGCTACTTCCAGCAGGATAATGCACCATGTCACAAAGCTCGAATCATTTCAAATTGGTTTCTTGAACATGACAATGAGTTCACTGTACTAAAATGGCCCCCACAGTCACCCGATCTCAACCCAATAGAGCATCTTTGGGATGTGGTCGAACGGGAGCTTCGTGCCCTGGATGTGCATCCCACAAATCTCCATCAACTGCAAGATGCTATCCTATCAATATGGGCCAACATTTCTAAAGAATGCTTTCAGCACTTTGTTGAATCAATGCCACGTAGAATTAAGGCAGTTCTGAAGGCGAAAGGGGGTCAAACACAGTATTAGTATAGTGTTCCTAATAATTCTTTAGGTGAGTGTATTATTTCTGGAAAAATACTAGTGAACAACAGTCAATAAGCACAAACCAAGCACTGGATGTTTTTTTGTCCCTGATGCATGTAGGATCAAGGATCATTCAGGTGTCTATTTCACTTCAGCCAGTATTCAAAGTCCGAATCTTCGTTTGACAGCCTCACTGCAAATCAGCAAACGTTACATGTAATTAACATAAACTTTTTGAAAATTCTGCCTTTCCCCGTGTGTAAGTGCTATAATCCGGTGCTTCTACCAACACAGAACACATGTAAAGTGAAACCCAGTAACTCTGTTCTGGTGAGTCTTTCTCTGAGAGCATGTTATAAAATAAGCCAATCAGATTTCGCTCCTTCTGCCGTATGAAGAGGATCTTATTATAATATTCACGGCCCTTAATCTGCACGTTTACACACACCGGCGACATTTGGTTCCGCGAGCGCCGACAGAGACCAGTTCTAACGCACTGGAGAAGATCCAGCAAAGCCTGAAACTGTTCTGTGGTTGAGCACAGACGACACTGAACACTATTGACCAGAACATGTCACCGCTGTCTTATAAACACCTCAGGAACTGTGGACACGTTCAACATGATGAGGAGATGATCAGTGTAACTCCACAACAACTACAGAAATGTCTCCACTAACATTCAGAAACGTGTAAAAGTGAAGCTCTCCCTGAGTCTCTCCGTAAGGCTGCACTCACTGCTGGTTACTCCTGATTCTGGATCAGTGAGATTGGCCTGTGTTGTTATTGCCGGAGTCTCTGAAGCTCGTGTAAAGGCTCCGCCCTCTTCTGAACTGAGGCGGAGCTAAAGCTCATTTGCATTTAAAGGGACACACACTAAAACGGCGTGTTTTTGCTCACACCCAAAAGGGGGCAAATTTGACTAGCTATAATAAATGATCTGGTATTTTGAGATGAATTTCACACACATTCTGGAGACACCATAGATGTATATTACATCTGGTGAAAAGAGGCATAATTTGTCACCTATAATGGCTGTTGTGTGTGTGCAGCTGCTGGCGTCGACGCGTGGCAACTCTGATAAGGTGCAGACGGAGCTGGGCCGCCTGCAGACGGAGAGCGAGAGCGCTAAAGCCGAGGTGCGGGAGGTGTTACAGGCGCTGGAGGAGCTGGCCGTCAACTACGACCAGAAGAGCCAGGAGGTGGAGGACAAGAGCCTGCACAACAAGCAGCTCGCAGAGCAGCTCAGCCACAAGATGGTGCGTGTGTGTGTGTGTGTGTGTGTGTGTGAGGACAAGAGCCTGCACAACAAGCAGCTCGCAGAGCAGCTCAGCCACAAGATGGTGCGCGTGTGTGTGTGTGTGTGTTCACTGCTGCCTCTGCTCTGCAGGCCAGCCTGATGGAGCTGGAGGCGGAGCTTGCTCAGATGCAGGAAGTGAGCTCACAGCAGAGGAAGCGCATCGCTGACGTGTTGAACGGGCTGATGAAGGACCTCAGCGAGTTCAGCTCCATCGTCGGCAACGGCGAGATCAAGCTCGTAAGAGTCCTCAGATTACTGAGAGCTTTTATTTATTTATTAGTATTATTACTATTTTTCAATTACAGACAAGTACGTTGCAAAAAATACAAGACAAATACAAGGCATTGTAAGACAGCTCAGAGTGTATAAAACAAAGAATAACAATAACTAAAATATAAAATGAACATGTATGTACAAATTTTTATAAAACTAATAATACATAATTTTAAAAAAACTTTTAGAGCTTATGAGAGCTTATCATTTTCACGAATTCCTTTTATTTTTGTCCCCATTAATTTTTCTGAATTCCGTTTTAGTGGTTAAATTAAATTTTAGTACTCAAAAAGCATGTATTTTCAGAATTCAGAAAAATTTTACAGGGGAAAAAATAAATTTGTTAAAATGACCTCTAATAAGCTCTAGAAGTTTTACAATTTAGGAATAAATTATCACATTTTTTGTGCCCCTATGAAATACAATTAATTTAAATTCTGTGTTTTCCATGTTCAATTTACTGGATTCGATTTTAATGGTATAGTTATCAAAAAGCATGTCTAATCAATTAAATTCATAAAACTTTACTTATTTAATTATTTTTTTTACAGTAATAGAACTTTTTTCTATGTAATCTGTTTTAATTCTGCTGTATTTATAATGTAATGCAAATTAATTATCAAAAAAAAGTTGTAATCAAATGAAGGCATAAAACATAAAAAAAATTATTAATCTTTAAAAATTAAGATTTAACTGTCACTTAATTTTTTTGCATAAAAAGTGACACAACAGAGGATTATTGTTCAAAAAAACATGGAAGAAATATTGTGACAGTTATTAAAAGAGGGGCACGGCAGGGCTAAGGGAGTTTGTGCCGTCAGCAGATTGTTATGCAAAAGAAACTCTTCAGGGTAATACAAGACCCCACTGCGTAATTATCCCAATTATCATGCAGATACTTGCCACATAAGTCAATAATTAAACTCAAAATATTAATTTGACATATTTGATGACTCGCAGTATGTTTACTCAGTATGAGTTATGAAGAGAGACCACGGTGTATCAAAATATTAGCTTCTGACCGTATGAAGCTGAACAAGTTAAGATGCCACTTAGAGACTTCAGGTCACAAACACAGAGAGAAGCGCTTTGAGTTGAGAAGTTTAGGTAAGGGGGGGGGGGCCTTGAAAATATTTTTCTCAATACAAAAGGCAACGGGGCATTATGGTAAAAGACTTTCCTCTAGATGCAGATGTGTGTGTCTGTAACGTGTGTGTGCAGCCGGTGGAGATCAGCGGCGCGATCGAGGAGGAGTTCACTGTGGCGCGGCTCTACATCAGTAAGATCAAGTCTGAGGTGAAGTCGATGGTGAAGCGCTGCCGGCAGCTGGAGAACATGCAGCTCGAGTGCCATCGCAAGATGGAGGAGACCAGCCGAGAACTGTCGTCCTGCCAGCTGCTCATCTCACAGGTGTGTGTGTGTGTGTGTGTGTGTGTCGTCCTGCCAGCTGCTCATCTCACAGGTGTGTGTGAGTGTGTGCGTACGTTATTAGATAGAACTGTCATACATAGAAAGTAGACAGTAATGAAAAGTTATTAGCGTTTGTTAGTTTTGGTGTTTCACATGCGTTCGGCCAATCAGCGAACACTAACGTCACTGTAGTTCCTATAGCACTGGTTTAGATGACTCTGAAGTAGGAGTAAATTGGTTCCCCCAAAAGGAGTTCCTAGGACTAAAATCGTTCCTAGTTCCTGCAGTGCGAACACACCAAAATCCGGGAACTTCCACCAATAGTTGTAGGAACCATGAAGAGGTTCCTCCGGTGCGAAAGCCCCAATGGAAAGCCCTGAACCGCTACGTTCACTATGATTATCTTCTCACATTTCAGTAATTATTGCAGTAACAATAGATATGTATCTGTCCACATCATTTAACTCGGCTAAGTATCGTTGGAAGTAAAGCAAGTTTGACTGGCTTAATTTTCATCAGGCCATCAATTTGCACACTATCACATGACAGGGATCGCTCTGATGCTAGTAGATGAGGTGTAGGTCATGCTGACCCAGATCTGCTGTGTGTTCTGGTGTGTTCACTCTGTGTATCTGTGCCTGTGTGTGTCTGAGCAGCATGAGGCGAAGATCCGCTCTCTCACAGAGTACATGCAGAACGTGGAGCAGAAGAAGAGGCAGCTGGAGGATAATTATGATGCTCTCAGTGAAGAGCTTTACATGATGCAGAACTCGGGTAAGATAACACAAACACAAACTCACCTTCAGGCTCTATGACGAATTTCCAGATATTTATATAGATTTCCAAACTTCTATACGTCTGACTGTCAGAACTCCTAGAGTTGTCTAGATACATCGCCCTGTGTAGTGTACGACAGATTCAGGATCCATCTTCAGATCTCTTTAGTAAATGTAAAGCCAGAGGGAGAAGTCCAGAAGACAGGCAGGAGTTATTCATGGAGAACCAGAGAAGCAATAAACAACCCAAAAGCGAAAGGGCTAATAGAGGACCCAGATAGGATAGCAAGAGGTTCAACACCTCCTACAACACCTGGGCTGACAAGACTACGCAAAGAATAGTCCAATGTCAAATATCTATCTATCCATTCATTCTCCAAGCCACATGTCCTCTGTAGGGTAACAGGGATGCTGAAACCAAACAGCTAATATATAATCCAGTGTTATCATCTATGAATATAGACAATGGTGATGATTAAGGTTTTATGTATTTTGATCATTTTAAATGTAGTGCTGTAATGTTGCATAGTAAATCATACTACTATAAATTATATTTTGAGGGGGCTCAATGCATTATAATGCACAAGGGGCCACAAAAACTACTTGCTGTTGCTAATAAACGTAAAAAGCATTAAACCCTTGTCTTGTAATATATATATATAACACTTTATTATAACTGATAACTCATTAACAAAAAATATGTAGTTTAACAGTTGTTCCTAAATCTTTGAATGCATTTGAAGTAATGATCATCTAAGCATTATACAATATCATGCTGGTTATAAATGTTGTTATAAATGGTTAAAGGGGTAGTTCACCCAAAATTGAAAGGTCTGCATTCATTAGTTTTCCACACATCTTTCATCCATCTATTCTCCTGGTGCTCATGCTGGACCAGGTCCTGGTGGCAGCTGGCTAATTAGGGCTGCCCATACGTCCTTTCCATCTACAACTTACCCTAGCTCCTCCTGGGGGATCCCAAGGCGTACCCATCCTAGATCTACCTGCCACAGCCATATCACCCTGAAGCTCTAGACTGGTCACACACTGAAGCTGAGCAGGGCTGAGCCTGGTCAGAACCTGGATGGGAGACTCCTGGGAAAGCTAGGTTGCTGCTGGAAGAGGTGTTAGTGAGGCCAGCAGGGGGCGCTGTTCACCCTGTGGTCTGTTTGGGTCCTAACGGCCCAGTAGAGTGATGGGGACACTGTACTGTCAAAAGACCTTTAGATGAGACGTTAAACCGAGGTCATGACCCTCTATGGTTATTAAAAAACCCAGGATGTCCTTCGAAAAAGAGTAGGGGTGTAACCCCGGCATCCTGGCCAAACTTTCCCAGTGGCCTCTGTCCATCATCATGGCCTCCTAATCATCCCCATATACACTGATTGGCTTCATCACTCTGTCTCCTCTCCACCAGTAAGCTGGTGTGTGTGTGTGTGTGTGTCAAGTCAAGTCAAATATATTTATATAGCGCTTTTCACAATACAGATTGTATCAAAGCTGCTTCACAGTATCAATCAAAACAACTTAACAATGTTTGTTTATTACTGGAAAAAAAGACATCCAAGTTTGGAAGAGCTGATCAATGGTATGATTGGTTAATTAATTTGAATATCCCCAACTGAGCAAGCCAAAGGCAACAGTGGCAAGGAACCGAAAAACTCCATCCAGTGACCTAAAGGTGTCCTAACACACCATCAGATGACCCAATGGAGAAAAAAAAACCTTGGGTGAACCCAGGCTCAGTCGGGGGCCAGTTCTCCTCTGGCGTTTATGAACTAGAGGCCGAATTTACAGTAACTGTAAGATAAAAAATGTATATGAATGCCTGGCTAAATAGATGCGTCTTCAGTCTAGTTTTAAACTGGGAGAGCGAGTCTGAGCAACGAACAATATCAGGAAGGCTATTCCAGAGCTTCGGAGCTAAATGTGAAAAGGCTCTGCCTCCTTTGGTGGATCTGGATATCCTAGGAATGACCAGAAGCCTCGAATTTAGTGATCTTAAAGAGCGCGATGGATTGTAGGGCGATAGAAGATCCGTTAAATAGACTGGAGCTAAACCATTTAGAGCTTTATAAGTCAAAAGCAATACCTTGTAATTAATACGGAACTTTATAGGTAACCAATGAAGTGATGATAAAATCGGTGTTATATGATCATATTTTCTTGATCTAGTAAGAACTCTAGCGGCTGCATTTTGGACTAACTGTAGCTTGTTCATTGAAGATGCAGGACAACCAGCTAATAAAGCATTACAGTAATCTAGTCTCGAGGTCATGAATGCATGAACTAACTTTTCTGCATCAGAGACTGATAGCATATTACGTAGCTTAGCAATGTTTCTAAGGTGGTAAAAGGCGGTTTTTGTAACATATGAAATATGCTTTTCAAAAGACAGGTTGCAGTCTAATGTAACACCCAGGTCTTTTACTGTAGCGGATAAAGTAACAGGGCATCCTACTATGTTAAAGTCGTGCTGTGAAAGGTTTTGTGGAAGGTTTTTACAACCGATAAGTATTACCTCTGTCTTGTCTGGATTTAATAAAAGAAAATTACGCGTCATCCAATCTTTTATATCTTTAACACAATCTGTCAATTTGGATAATTTAGCGTATTCATCTGGCCATGATGAAATATATATTTGAGTGTCATCAGCATAACAATGGAAACTAATTCCATATTTCCTTAGAATATTACCAAGTGGCAGCATATATATTGAGAATAATAAAGGGCCTAACACAGATCCCTGCGGCACTCCATAGTTTGCCGAAGTTATGATCGATTTTTCTCCATTTAAGTAGACGAAATGGTAGCGGTCAGATAAGTATGACCTGAACCAGCTTAATGCTTGTCCTTGAACACCAGTGTAATTTTGTAGTCGATCTAAGAGTATTGTGTGATCTATAGTGTCGAACGCAGCACTAAGATCAAGGAAAACTAGTACTGAGATACAGCCTTGGTCCGAAGCTAAAAGTAAATCATTTGTGATTCTAACAAGCGCAGTTTCAGTGCTATGATGTGGCCTGAATCCAGACTGAAACTTTTCATAGATGTCGTTTTCTTGCAAGAAAGAGCCGAGTTGACTGGACACAACTTTTTCTAATATTTTTGACATAAATGGAAGATTCGAAATGGGTCTGTAATTTGCTAGGTTATTTGGATCTAAATGTGGTTTCTTAATAAGAGGTTTTATAACAGCCAGCTTGAACGTTCTTGGAACATGACCTAAAGATAAAGATGAGTTAATAATATTGAGAAGAGGCTCTTCCACTATAGGTAACACTTCTTTCAGTACTTCAGTTGGTATAGGATCTAATAAACATGTTGTTGTTTTAGATGAAGTGATAAGTTTATTTAACTCTTTTTGTTCTATGGTTGTAAAGCATTGTAATTGTTCTTGCGGGGTGATAATTGCGGCTGAATTATAAGGCGCGAGTAAAGATTGAACGTTTACGATTTTGATTCTGATGCTTTCAATTTTCTCGGTGAAGAAGTTCATGAAATCATTACTACTAAACTGTAACGAGGTATTTTGTTCAGACGACGTCTGTTTATTTGTTAGTCTAGCCACGGTATTAAATAAAAACCTTGGATTATTTCGGTTGTTTTCTATTAATTTGCGGAGATGCTCAGCCCTGGCCGTTTTAAGGGCCTTTTTATAACGTGAAATACTGTCTTTCCACGCGATTCTAAAGACCTCTAAATGAGTTTTTTCCATTTACGCTCTAAATTACGGGTTTCTCTCTTTAAAACATACGTAGTATTATTGTACCATGGTGCTATACTTTTTTCTCTGACCTTTTTTAATCTAATGGGTGCAACAATATCCAATGTTCTAGAGAGAATGGTGCTCATAGTGCTAGTTAGTTCATCTAGTTCATCTGTTTGTTTGGGTTCAGGCAGCAGCTGAGACAGATCAGATAAGCTATTTGAGAAATGATCTATGGTGGATGGAAGAATTGTTCTACCTGGTCGATAACGTGGCGCAGCATGACATATTACAGGAGTACTTAATATGCAAGTTACCATGTAATGGTCAGTGACATCATCACTTTGTGGAATGATATCTATATCGGTTGGATCGGTTCCATATGATATAATTAAATCGAGTGTATGATTAAGACGATGAGTTGGTCCGGTGACGTTTTGCTTGACCCCGAAGGAGTTTAATAAATCTGTAAACGCAGTCCCTAACGCATCATTTAAATTATCTACGTGTATGTTAAAATCTCCAACAATTAATGCTTTATCGACGTTGACCAAAAGATCTGATAGAAAGTCAGCAAACTCTTTTAGGAAATCGGCGTAAGGCCCTGGAGGTCTATATACGGTAGCCAATGCTAGAGATAATAGGGATTTTTTTCTTACATCTAAGAGCGTAACATTTAGCACAAGTACTTCAAACGAATTAAACCTATGACGAGTTTCCTGAGTAACATTAAGGATATCTCTGTAGATTGTTGCAACACCGCCGCCACGACCGATCAGACGGGGCTCATGCTTATAACAGTATCCTGGCGGAGTAGACTCATTTAGACCGAAATAATCATTTGGTTTAAGCCAGGTTTCAGTAAGGCACAGAACATCGAAATTATTATCTGTGACCATTTCATTTACAATAACCGCCTTAGGTGTGAGCGATCTAATGTTTAGAAGACCTAGCTTTAGAAATTGTTTTTGTTCACTAATAGCGAGATTTTTTCTAGATCCCGCAGTAGATTTATTATTTGATCTTAGTAAACGAGGAATAGACACAGTTTCTATGCAATGTTCTACACTAGTATTAATATCAATTAAATTGGTGCAGTAGAGACTGTGATTTGGATTTTTGGATACTTTGGTGTGTGTGTGTGTGTGTGTGTCTGTGTGTGTGTGTGTGTGTGTCTGTGTGTGTGTGTGTGTGTGTGTGTGTCTGTGTGTGTGTGTGTTCTGGCGCACTATGGCTGCCGTCGAATCACCCTACTCGTAAACAAGACCCAACATATTTGAACTCCTCCACTTGGGGCAGCAACTTACTCCCTCCCAGACCCTCCTTGGATCCCCACCTTAACACGGTGGTGGAGTATGAGTGTGTCAGTGACACTGGAAGAGGTATTGTCCAGATCTTTAGCTCCTGGTTGGCTCGCCCTCTGCAAATTGGAAGAGGGAAATGGGGGCCCTCTCCTGGATGCAGGCCTGTGAGAGGATCTCTTAGATGGACATCTGGTGGCCAGGATGTCCGTGAGACTCAGTCGGGCTCATCTGAAGGGGCCTTCCCCTTTTGGGCATAGTACCTGCGAGGAAACGATTATGGGACCGGTGCAATGTATAATGGGCGGTATCTACTTTGACGATGATAACGATTACATGATTCTTTTGTGGTCGTTTATTCTTTTCCAGTTTTCAATGCAAAACTTGCACAAGTAATTAGTAGAAGATAAATGATAACAACTTAATGTTGCTGTATGGACTAGCGCCCTCTGTTAGGCAAAATAAACAGCACACGATTGAGGCTCGTTATAATTTCCCACCTTAGGTGTTATTTCTCTTTGCAGTAAAAAGAGGAACTCCAGCCAGGGTCGGGCCACCGAAAAACAAGACTATCCCCAGGAGACTGGGACGATTGGTCTTATGGTCTTTCTGTCAATTATTCTGGCTGAATGTAAAGCTTGTTGAAGCTTTTAAAGCTTGACAAACCTTTCTTTATTCTTCTAAGCCTAATTGCAATTCAACTACAAGCTACATTCACCAAAGTCAGAGCTCTCTGAAGATCTGTGCGGTCTTAGCATGCTATATCTTTTCTAAATAATTGGTCTTGTGGGTTTCCTTTATCATAACTTCAAAGTTGCCAAAAATCCAAAAGACTGTAAAAATAATTTCAGATTCAGCGTCTGTACTGTTACATTAATGGCTCTGTGTTTATTTGTTATACCAGAGAGTAATGTGGCAGAACTGGATGGAGGAGAGAAGGCTGATAGGGAGGCTGAAGGGAAAGTAAGTCGCACATACATGGCTCTAGTATTTTACACATGAACAGTCCTGTGACTAGTGTAAGGAACACATACATGTTATGATAAGAGAGATGTTGTACATGATGTGATTATTATTAAAAATAGGTCACTAAAAGCAGTCAAACACATGGACACTAGGAAGGTGTGTGAAATGTTATTGGACTATTGTCACACAGAGATGTTTGTTTGTTTGTGTGTGTGTGTGTGTGTGTGTGTGTGTGTGTGTGTGTGTGTGTGTGTGTGTGTGTGTGTGTGTGTGTGTGTGTGTGTAGAAGGCTGCTGTTCACCCAGCTCTCCACGCCGAGTCTCGTCAGAAGCAGCTCAGCCACCTGCGGGACGAGATTAATGAGAAACAGCGACTCATCGACGACCTTACCGAGTCTGTATCCGTTCCAGTGTCTTCTGATGGCATCACACTGTAGAATAATCACTGAATGTTGTAAACGAGGTGCTGATGTGTCATAACTTGTGTTGCAGCAAGAATCAGGCTCTAGAGCTGGAGCTGGCTCATGTGCGCTCCAGTTTCAGTAACCTGAAAATGCAGGACGACACCAAGAGCGCCTGCTTGGATCAGCTGTCGTACGTTTTTATACAAATACACTGAGATTGTTTGCTCATGTTGTGAGTGTTAAAGAGGGCCTATTCTGCGATGTCCATGTTCATCTGTCTTTAGTGTGTAATGTTGAGTTCTTCTCTATATCAGTGTCAGTGTTTCTGAACTCCTGAAACGCCTCCATTGTAGTCTTGAGTTTCTTCCGGGAACGAACACATCACAATATTCCTCATTATAATAATTAATGCGCAGAATAAAGGGCGGGGCCTGGTTGAGTTAGTTAGTAGTGTGTTAAACTGGCGGTTATGGAAAGGGGCGGGACATTTCCCAAACACACTCAAAGCTCTCGACCAATCACAACACACTGCTCCAGCCGACCAATCTGAGCACAGTGTGCTTTTCAGAAGGAGGGGCTTCATAGAGACAGGAAGTAAGAATATGAGGAAAATAATCAACATTCAAGCAGGAAAACCTGTTCTAGTAGAGCCTGAAAACAAGAGTTTGTACAAGAGCATGATGGGTCCTCTTTAAGGGATGCTACAGTGTGGAATGGCTGTTTAATGTGTGTTCAAGTTTGGGTTTTCTCGTCAGCTTTCAACAGGAGAGACACGAGCAGTCCAAGCAGGATCTCAGGGGCCTTGAGGAGACTGTTGTAAGTTCCTCAAACAAACTCTGGTTACACTTTATTTTGGGGTGTCTTTGTTACAGTGTAATTATACATTTAAGGACTGAGTAATATTAAGTAACTACATGTACTTACTATAGGGTTAGGATTAGGATTTGGTTTGGTTTAGGGTTAGTTGCAAGTAATTATGCATAATTTATAGTTATTACTACAATAACTACATGTAACGTAACAATAACACTTAAAATAAAGTGTAACCCTCTTATTCTACAGTTACTTCTTTTACATCATTCTCATCTGAATTTCTGCACCATGATGATGTGATTTCACATCCTAACAGTGGTTTTGTGTGCGTGAGCTCCCCCTGCTGCTCTGGCTGAACAGATAAACACCTCAGACCTGCTCAGATCACATCATTTGCTGGAAAATTAATAGATCTTTAGTGGAGAACTAATAGAACTAGTAGTTGCGTTGCTGAAACGGGGCTTGAACATTCAGCATATGTTTTCATGACATTGATTGTCAATCCTCTTTAGGGCCATATGTTGAAAATGAATGTGTTAATAACCAAAACAGATCTTTCACTCTTTCATCTACTTGCCTGCGGTTTCTCATTTAGCTCTTCTCTCTCTGTCTCAGGCTCGGGAACTCCAGACCCTCCACAACCTGCGCAAGCTGTTCGTTCAAGACCTCACGACTCGGGTTAAAAAAGTGAGTTCTGCATGGGAACATGGATATTTTGCTTAACAAATGTCCACTGTTATGTGTGTTTCTGACATGTTTTCCTCACACAGAGTACAGAAATTGGACCTGATGATAGTGGGGGGTCTAACACTCAGAAACAGAAGATTTCCTTTCTTGAAAACAACCTGGATCAGCTTACAAAGGTTCATAAACAGGTCAGGATCACGTTAACAGCACTTTATATAATAGATGTCTTAACCCTCTGAGGTCTAAGGATTTTTGGGGTCCTTGAGGTGTTCTGACATGCTCTGACATTTGTGCTTTTTTCAGTTATTTATAAACATGTTAATGGCAAAGGTGTAAATTCACTCAATATAGCACAAACTGGGCTACCGTAATTTCTCAGCAACAATTATGAAACATGTTTGTATTTTTGAGAGAATATTGCTTATGCATGGTTATTGAAAAAACTAAAACTTAAAGTGTCTGAAATAATCCCACAAAACACATACTAAATATGTGTCCACAAGACTTTTGACTAATGAGTGTTGTTGCCTAGAATTTTTGCTTCAAAATGATCTGAAAATCATCCTGCCTAATCATTTACACAAACACATACACTGATTTACATTTTATTAGAGACCTTTTGTTTGGAAAGGCAATATGCGTGGAGGCGTGTTCACACCTGAGAAGACAAAGACCGGATAATGTGCCGCATAATGAGCTGCATATTAATTAGCCCTTTCACACAGGTGTGTCACAGGATCCCAAAGAATGCAAGGACAAAAGAAATTATCTATATAGCCGATACATATTTTACAATTAGAAATTGTAACCAGTTACAAATAGGTTACAATTACAACAACAATTACAATTTTAACAATATTTCAAGTGTATTTCTTTGTAAAAACTATACATTTTATCATACGTATTAAAAAAAGGTAAGGTTTCATTGGTTTGGATATTGGAACAAACACTATAATAACATCTTAGTTGATAATTCAATATACCTACTTTATTTTTGACAAAACATCATACTATAGTATATTTAACTATGAGCAGAAATTGGTGAACAAAAGCGTACCTATTTAATGTGACAGTAGTCTTTTTTTACAGTCAAAACTTTATAAACTATCCAAAACTAATCACAAAATCGTGTCTAAACATTCATATTTAGTCTGTAATATATTGTGTATGATATATTAGTATATACATGTGAATTTGCAGCTTGTTGCTTATACAGACATTTTATTTCAACATATTTCAGTCTATTTTTACTCATCTTAGTAGGCTATAGCAATATAGTTTGGATGTGTTTATGTAAACATAACGTTTACTAATGTAGGTGCGAGAGTGAATGAACAAGGCACAGACACGCGCTGTATAACTGTAGTAAACAAAGCGCGCGCGCCTGTGCCGTTCACTCATCATTTAGCCTACACACAGACACGCAATTCATATTTAACCCTCTGGGGTCGGCTATCGCGCCGGCGTGATCTGCTCACTTTTTTTCTTATCAGTGCAAAACAAACTCAAAATACTTTGTTGATTTTGATCTTACATATAAGTGTTGCACATCATTCAATACTGTTAAATGTCTTCTTTTTTTTGTGTACACTCTTATTAACATCAAAACCTTGTGTTTTTGTAAAATAAATAAAATAAACAGGGTGCGCTTTCAGCTCACACTGTCTCCACAAAAATCTTTCTGAAACGCGTCCGAAAAATGAAATGTAACTCAATAAATACTTGTCACAGAGACATGAAAGATTTCTCTTTATGAAGCTGAAATTCTCTTCTTTTAAATGAAGTAACTTATATAAAAAAGCAACTATTCTCAGTTGATGTAATCTGTATGAAAAGAGAGAGATGTCGGTCTTTTTCCTTTCACCTAATTATAGCGTATGACGTGTTAATGTGACCACGCCCACTGAGAGCGCGCGCTATTCAAACGTTAATGTTGAGGCAAGCCATGAAAACGCCCACATCAGAACGCGCTAACCTTTATCTCGTCTTGCTGCGCACTGAGGAATAATTCCTGGAAAAGTTAACTCAGTTACCTGTTTCATTCGAGGAGCACGGATTCAGCTGATGTAGTAAGTCATTTATTCTTAAGTGCTTTGTTCTAATCGTGTTATTGAATAGTGTCTGTAAACTGCACAAAGACTGTTTAAATTTTAAATGCGTGTCTGTGTGCGAATGAATGGACTCTCGCTCCTACATTAGTAAGACTACTGAGATTTGTTCTAATCGCAATATAGAATAGTATCTGTAAAACCAAAAAGACTGTTTAAATATGAATCGGGTGTCTGGGTGTGTGAACAAACGAACGCACAGATGCATAGCCTACTGTTACAGACGAAATAGATTAGAAAGTTTTTACTATAAAATAGGCATCAAATAAGCTTTAGTTAGACAGTTTCTGCTCATATGTTAAATATATAGTAGCCTATGTTTTGTAAAAAATAAACTAATCAACTGTTATCCAATGCAAGCTTATAATAGCCTACTTTATATGGAAAAAAAAATATTTTCAAGATGTTTCCAACTCTAACTTTGAACCAATTCTATACAATGACCCATATAACCTATTTGACCAGGATTTGTTTCCAGGTATGACTAAAAATGAGTTTTTGACTTTCATTTATATTTTGATTATATGAAGAGTTCAGATGCAAAAGCCTCTAGTGCCATTTGAAATTTTCTTCTAGAATGATAATTTTTATCAAGCTTGTACATTTTAAGTTCAGTAATTTCACTTAAATGACAATTATTAGGTAATCTTCATTGCCATTTAAGTGAAATTACTGAACTTAAATATACAAGCTTGATAAAAATTATTATTCTAGAAGAAAATTTCAAATGGCACTTAGAGGCTTTTGCATCTGAACTCTTCATATATATATATATATATATATATATATATATATATATATATATATATATATATATATATATATATATATGTATGTATATGTGTATGTATGTATGTATGTATGTATGTTGTCCTTTCAATTTTTCCTTGTGTGACACCTGAATGAAAGGCTCATTATTATGCGGGTCAGGTGAGAATCACCTAATTATTCATGATGGGGCTTGGACTGTTCAAGGCCATTCGCATATTGCCTTGGCAAACAAAAAAAAGTTTTCCACAATAAAACCCAATTCACATTTTTCTGTGAATGATTAGGCAGGATGTTTTTCAGATCATTTTGAAGAAAAAACACTAGGCAACAACATCCATTAGTCAAAAGTCTTGTGGACACATATTTATTATGTGTTTTGTAGCCTTATTTCAGAAACTTTCATTTTTAGTTTTTTCAATAACCACGCATATTCTCTCAAATATACAAACATGTACAAACATATTATATCACATATTATCATAGCCATGTTTGTGCTAAATATAGTGTAATTTCACCTGCGCCATTAATATGTTTATAAGCAACTGAAAAAAACACAAATGTCACAGCATGTCAGAACATCTCAAGGACTCCAAAAACACCTCAGACCCCAGGGGGTTAAACAGTCTTTGTGCAGTTTACAGACACTATTCAATATCGCGATTAGAACAAAGATTAGAACAAAGCACTCAAGAATAAATGACTTACTACATCAGCTGGATCCGTTGCTCCTCGAAATGAAACTACCAGCACTTCTGGTACATTTTCCAGGGTTAGATAGTATTATTCCTCACAGTGAAAGGATACGCTGTGTACACAGCTGTACAAGATACTTACTAAACACGATGTGTTTTATAATCCAGCTGGTGGGCGTTGGCATGTTTGAACGGCTTGTCTAAAATCATTTGCGTTTGAATAGAGCGCGCTCTCCGTGGGCGTGGCACATTAACGCGTAATTAGGTATAATGAGCTGGAAAGAAAAATACTAACATCTCTCTCTTTTCATACAGATTACATAAGCTGAGAATATTTGTTTTTTTATATAAATTAATTCATTTAAAAGAAGAGAGTTCAAGCTTCATTATGGAAAAACACTCGTGCCTGTATGACAAGTATTCGCGGAATTAAAAATAATCTTAGGACGCGTTTCAGAATGGACTTCACTGACAGAGAGAAGGCAGAACGCGCATCATGTTTTTCTGTATTTGGCGAAAAGCACAACACTTTGTTTTTATTGTGAGTATCCACAAAAAAATAGACACTTATCAGGATCTAATGATGTACAACACTTAATATGTTAGATCAAAATCAACAGAGTATTTTGAGTTTCTTTTGCACTGATAAGAAAAAAGCGAGACTATCGCGCCGGCGCGATAGCCGACCTCAGAGGGTTAAAAGCAAGCAACTGTACAGCAACTGAAAAACTGTCGGCGTCGCTTTCGATTATTACAGCTTGAGTTTCTACTATAAAGCGTCTCTCCAGTGTGTTCATGTTTTACTCGCGTCTGAACAGAGGAAATGAGGATTTACACCTCAGAGAAGGCGGAGCCTCAGAGCCACACCCACCGATTACATCATCACCACGGACCAATGAGGCTGTTTCGAACTCCTAATGAACTTCAGTTTGGCCTGATTGACATTTCACCAGTTCATTCTTCGAGTGTATCGGAACACAAATTATTTGTAATATTCTCTCATACTGTATATAATTTTTTATCCATCCATTGAAAGTAGGCACTCAAAATGTTGCCTCCAGAAAAGGCTGTAAAAGTTCTCGCTATGAATAGATCAGTTTTATCTAAGGGTATATTTTCCACGGAGAGACGACACCATAATCAAAACAATCTCCATTCACACGGATCCGCGAAAACGACTAAAAACGCTGAATTCTGCTCTCAGGCCAGTAGATGGCGATGAAACACTATAGGCTGAACACGCATGAGCATGACATCATCGCTTTTAGAGATGACACTGAGACGTTTTTAAAAACTTGCACTTTGAAACCCATTTTCAAAAGTGTGTGTTTTCAGGCGCCCAAAACGCCTTTGTTGTGTAAACGAACGGCCTGAAGAGAAATTATTCCGTTATATGATGAACAGATTTAATTTGGGCTTTTATTCACATGTAAACAGTGATCAGCACATATACACAGAGCTTAGTGTTTTTCAGTTTTGAGCAGGAACAGAGTACAAGCTCCTGCATTTCATAATGTTGTGTCCCTCTATTTATAACTGATGCTAGCACTAGTGACTAGTGAACCTGTGTGTGCAGCTGGTACGTGATAACGCAGATCTGCGCTGTGAGCTTCCGAAGCTGGAGAAGCGTCTTCGTTCTACGGCTGAGCGGGTTCGGGCGCTGGAGACGGCACTGAAGGATGCCAAGCAGGGCGCCATGAACGACCGGCGCCGCTACCAGCAGGAGGTGGAGCGCATCCGGGACGCCATGCGGCTGCGCTATCCGCTGCGCCGGCCCAACGCCGCTCAGATCGGTACACTCGCACTGTGCAGTCACACATGATGATGTGATACGTAAGCAGTAAGGCACTGGAGGCGGTGTGGTTAACGAGTCCCGCTGTGAATAAGGCTCGACCTGAAGCGGAGTCAGCCGTGAGTTATTCACCGCACATCACAGCCTCCAGTGCTTTACGGCTCTTAGAACACGGTTACCACACAAGACAAATATTAAAGCCGAAAAACATGTATCAGTGCAACTTTCATCAAGTAAAATTATGGAAGTAAAGTAATACCAAATGATTTGTATGCGTTTCAATTCAAAACATTTAACATTAAAATACACCCTGTAATATTCCCCAGGGTGTGCTGTGTTGAATTTGCTGTCGAATTTGAACCACTGAGTTTGTGGAAGTTAAATAAAACGGACTGAAAATTGCCTGTCGAATGTTATTTCCTGATGTTGTGTTGTGTGTTAACAGCTAAGCCAGTGAGACCCGGACACCACGTCTCGGCCACGTCCCCCACCAGCTTCTCCAGCACGCCACGCTCCAGCAAACCCGCCACGTCCTACAGCAACGCTCTGTTCCTGCAGGAGGAGAAGAAAACCAACCCGTGAGTGTGTGTGTGCTGTCGTCCAGTCTCTCGTCTTCTCCTCCTCTCCTCCTCTCATCTGTCCTCTGTTCATTTCAGTGTTGGATACAGCACTGTGAGATCCATAGACATACTGAGCTCCTGTCCACTCGACGTAGAGAACGGTAAGTGTGTGTGTGCTGTGACACCACTAAAACAACATTTATACACTGCCGCTCATACTTGATATTTGGAAATAAAATCATTTTATTCTAGATGAACAGGGAAAATAAAGTTATAGATGGAAGGGATCAACATGTGTGTGTAGGTGTAGACCAGAGGTCAGCAACCTTTGGCCATTTTTCATTTGCCGCAGTTAAAAAAAGTCCAACACTGATAGCAGTGTCTTGATTAAAGAATAAAAGTGTGTTGAGGAATGTAACTAAACGCTGCAGGAAAGCGGCTCTCCGGGACCAGGAACGAGGAACCCTGATCAAGATAACATCCACCCATCTCTTTTTAGGCCCGTTCACACTAAAGGTCCTAATTCTCGTCCGAAATCTTCGCACGTTAAAAAATAAATACAACCTCACGTTGTGTCAATCACGTTTACACACTGCCTCCGAAACTTTCACCCGTCATAAAATAATTCGAATCGGGTTCGATTGTCTGCGTTTTTCACATCCGTAGCAAGTATTTTGAGAGGTGTTTTGACAATTCACAGCCACCCAATGACGAATACGATAAAAAACTAATACGAAAGTTTCGGACTCGGTGTGCAAGGACCTTAAGGGTGATAACTATAACAATACGATAAACATATACTGTAGTTCTAAAAATTGTTCTCAATATTAAAGAATGCCTCCAGTTTTCCCTTTGTTTTGCCTCCAGCTAACGCTGTGACGTAATTGCGACGTCGGCGCAAAAAGGCTCTATACGCATTATTTTAATCAACACATCAAGGATGATGGCGTTGGTTGGGGGGACACGAGTGAAATCAGATGTAGGGGGGGCACATGTTCTAAAGCTTGGAAACCTCTGGTCTAAAGAACCTTTTTCTACTATAAAGAACCTTTATTTTTAAGAGTGAGTTTATTTTCCACTTTAGACATTCTACTGACTATAACGTTGCACATACATGTCAACTCTCATTAGAGTATTAGTACTGTTAGGTTCGGGTTAGTAGAATAAGTTGACAGGAGAATGTCTGTTGGGGAGCCTCAGAAACCCGCGGGAACAGAGCGAGTGTTAATGAACACCCCGGCCTCGAGTCCCACGGAGGAACTCCTGAAGGAGACAGGAGGAGAGACAGCAGTGAAGGGCGAGAGAGAACCAGGCCTGGCACTTCATGTTCTGCTTTTGTTTTAGTTTATGTGGCAGTCGTCCATGAGGGGCTGCCGCTTTACTTTCATTTTGTTCTTTATTTTAATTTTATTATTAGTAATGTTATGTTTACCGTTCGCCGGTTCCTGCCTCGTTCTTCCCGTATCAACAAACCGGGTTACACAGATAATAAGCAGACAGTCCACTAATACTCTTATGTACTCGCAAAGTTACTTATAGTTAGTAGAATGTCTAAAGTGGACCATTGAAATAAAGTGTAACTTAAGAGTGTAGATTAGTTTGCCCAGAGATCCCGTTATTGTAACGTCTTAACCCCGCCTCCAGGCTTCTGATGATAAAGACTAGCAGGTTTAAAGGGCCAGAAGCAGTTTTTCTTAGACTCTGTTTTTGCTTGTAACAGTTGTAACCTTTTATTCTGTTCCTTTATGCTTTTCAGGAAATAGCACAGACATTAATGATAACAGGTAAGCAAACTCCTGTGCTCTAATCGGATGGATCGACTCAATTGCAGGTCTAAACTGAAGTTTAAGTTCCAGTTATGTTGTGTTTGTTCTCCGCTGACTGCTTCTGTGTTTCAGGAGTGATGTTCACTGTGGCAGTATGGCGGACGATGCTTCACGACTCTTCATCATGCAACAGGAGACCGCAGCCAGTTAATCATTTAATGTAAGCAAACACACACACACACACACACACACATATATAATGAGCTTAGAAACACGTTTTCATCAGTTTTCATATTTTGTCCACTCTCTCCAGATATTCCAGTTGTCTGCATGAAGCCGTTCAGCCTTTGCCATCTTCTCCACGACTTTATTCCTAGACTTCTTGGCTCTGTACCGTCTTATATTGTATGAAATATTCCACTATCGTTCATGCAGAGTCACATCATGTATCCTGTCTCGCGTATATCACTGTTGCATGTTTGTCTGTTTAGTAAGAAAACTCATAGGTTGTAAATGAACCCTCACATACAGTAGATATTTGAATACGCACATCTATATTGCTTGCATTATAATACAGGAGAGATCTAGAAACACCTTCCCTTTAGTCTTGCTGAGCCTTAAAGAAAGACGTTAAATATTGTGAAGATTCACATATAACAGTGTGTTTGTGTGTGTCATCGTGTAGATTTTGATAAAATTATATTCAAGTACTGACTACCTCCAATTATGGGGAAAAAAACATTTTCAGTAATATTTGATTTGCATTGTATTTGCTTTCACATCAAAATGATTGGAGTGAAAATTGCTGTATATGAAGAGCTTGTATAGTAGAGATATGGTGAAGATTTGCAGTTCTGAATGCTTCAGGTATTCTGCCAAATGCTCTGAACAATCACAGCTCTGATTTCTCTCGCAAAATCCTGATCAGCCAATCAGGAAGACAGAATGAAGCGTCTGTGTCTGTGTGATGTTTCCCGGAAGGCCCGATGAATGCGTGACTCCATTCCTGACACTTTTCTTTCAGTCCTCTTTCACGGTGTCTTTAGACTGATTCACTTGTATATTTAGCAAGACAATGAATGAGTGAGGCCGCAGAAACTGTATTATGATGAAGGATAATCATAGTTGGCACTGAAATGCTTGCTTCTCACACCTCTTCCCCCGGTTCAAACCTCTGTCGTCACCATTAGAAGAGTAAACACTTCAGAAACCCATGAAGAGAGTTTGGGCCAAAGCTCAACTGGTTTACTCAAGATATCTTTGTTGAAGGTTGTTTCGTGTGATATATGTACAGTGGGCTAGTTTGCTGGAAGCTGATGCGAGAAATAAATGTAATTCAAAGAAAAATGTGATTCTTCGTTTTTCCTTTGTTTGTCTGTCTTGAGGTGATGTCTGCTTTCTTTAGTGTTCTGCATGTTTCCTTTCACATAACTTTTGCTGCAGAACATAACATTGTTACCTACATAAATCACTAAAGCTCAGAATAAATGTTCATTCGGTTCTACAATCAGATAATGAAATGGTTCCCTGTCAGTGAACTCTACGCGAGTCATCACATGGGAACTCCCCCAGCATGACCGGTGTGTGAAGCACGTGTGAAACGGAGAGAGAGTTCAGGAGATGTGCAGGAGGTCTCTGGCCCCTGAGGACACACGGGAGCGGAGTGTAATCTGCTGTGTTGAGGCGGATGAACAGAGCTAGTCCACCTCCTCCTCACTCCCACAGCTGGAGAACTGCTGGAAGATATGAGACTTGTCCTGGGGAGAGAGGAGTCTGCTCCTGGGAAGCCGGATGAGCGGTTTCTCCCGGGTCATAAACAGCCTCAGTGTGTCAGCCTTCTCTCTCACAGAGACTCATGATGAAATGGTGAAGTCCTGGAAGAAACTCAGGGCTCGACATTAACGCTTGTCTGGGACAAAGTGTGGAGTTTTTATATTTATAACATATAACAGTTAAGCAACATCACACGACCAAGAGTGCTGAATACCATCATGACTGAAAATGTGACACTGATTTCATACAACAGTTTAAAAAACAAGTAGTTAAAATGAAGTCACTTACATTTTAGACGCAATATTGACTGTTTTCAATATTGATTGTCAGTTTCAGGAAGGAAAATCGTTCCAAACAAAGATCACAGCAGAACCATAACCATCTCATCTCAGAGCAACGTGTTTCATTACTCAGTCAATGTAGAGCTGGGGTACTCGGGTTTTTTTTCATGAATAAATCTATTTTGAATGAACTCGGACTTGTCACGCACTCTGACATTTGAGACTCGGAAAATGTTCCGAGTACAGTCGAGTCCGGGCACTGGAGGACACAATATTATTCAAAAACTAAACTACTTACATTGTGTTGTTATAGCGTTGAGCATTGTAGCCAATCACAGACATGTATATTAAGCGCATGAACGCAGTGGCCAATCAGACGCGTTTTAGAGTCACCATGCAGAGAATTCGCTCAAAATGTATGTTCAGGATCAGCGCGAGCTTTATACTTTCGTAAACCCCCTCATAAACAACAAAGTCTAGACGCGATATAAATGAGAGATTCACTGTGCAGTGCGGACAACTGCAGTGTTCATGACGAGAGTTTTAGAGAGAGTGCAGAACGCGGTAAGTGATGGCTTAAAGGGAGCGCTACTGATGATCTGAATAATAGTTTTGTTTTTCATGCTTCTAGAGGACCAGTGGTTACGTTCACACTGTAAAGTTTAAGGAGTAATAACAGCATTTTTTGTTTGTTTTGTACGGGTTTTGTTCATGAGTCCCTTGTTTGTCCCGAACTCTTCAGAAAATCCTCCAGCTCCTGCACATTCATGCTTTTCCAGCATCTTCTGCATATTTGACTCCTTACTAGCAGAGACTGATTGTATGATTGATCCATGGATGGACGTCGGAACCATTGTATATGTGTGGGACAAGACCCACTCACTTTTTAAGACCAATGATAGTGTATAACAAACAAAATTAACGACTTTATTCAACTATTCATTTCCTTCTCTGTGGGCCGTGATATTTCACGTAGTGAAACTACGCAAAGCTTCTAGGTTGTACGTCACACGCATCATACACATGACCAGCGTCGGCCAATAGTGAGCCTACGTGTGACATGCAACCTAGAAGCTTTGTACAATATCACTACGTGAAATATCACGGCCCACAGAGAAGGAAATGAACAGTTGAATAAAGTCGTTATTTTTGTTTGTTTTTTTGCGCACAAAAAGTATTCTCGTCGGTATTCTCGTCGCTTGATCAATTTAAGATTGAGCCACTGTAGTCACTCGGACTATTTTAACGATGTCTTTCATAACTTTTGGGCCGGCCAGTTTCGATCCCCTAAGAAGCCTATGGAGGAGTGATCCAGCTCTCAGATTTAATCAAAAATATCTTAATTTGTGTTCCGAAGATGAACGAAAGTCTTACTGGAACAACATGAGGGTGAGTCATTACTGATAGAATTTTCATTCCTCCTGCAATGGCTCCTCCTGCAATGGCTCCTCCAGCAATGGCTCCTCCTGCAATGGCTCCTCCTGCAATGGCTCCTCCTGCAATGGCTCCTCCAGCAATGGCTCCTCCTGCAATGGCTCCTCCTGCAATGGCTCCTCCAGCAATGGCTCCTCCTGCAATGGCTCCTCCTGCAATGGCTCCTCCTGCAATGGGTCCTCCAGCAATGGCTCCTCCAGCAATGGCTCCTCCTGCAATGGCTCCTCCAGCATTGGCTCCTCCAGCAATGGCTCCTCCTGCAATGGCTCCTCCTGCAATGGCTCCTCCAGCAATGGCTCCTCCTGCAATGGCTCCTCCAGCAATGGCTCCTCCAACAATGGCTCCTCCAGCAATGGCTCCTCCAGCAATGGCTCCTCCTGCAATGGCTCCTCCAGCAATGGCTGGAGCAATGGCTCCTCCTGCAATGGCTCCTCCAGCAATGGCTCCTCCTGCAATGGCTCCTCCTGCAATGGCTGGAGCAATGGCTCCTCCTGCAATGGCTCCTCCAGCAATGGCTCCTCCTGCAATGGCTCCTCCAGCAATGGCTCCTCCTGCAATGGCTCCTCCAGCAATGGCTCCTCCTGCAATGGCTCCTCCTGCAATGGCTCCTCCAGCAATGGCTCCTCCAGCAATGGCTCCTCCTGCAATGGCTCCTCCTGCAATGGCTCTTCCTGCAATGGCTCCTCCAGCAATGGCTCCTCCAGTAATGTCTCCTCCAGCAATGGCTCCTCCTGCAATGGCTCCTCCAGCAATGGCTCCTCCTGCAATGGCTCCTCCAGCAATGGCTCCTCCAGTAATGGCTCCTCCAGCAATGGCTCCTCCAGTAATGGCTCCTCCAGCAATGGCTCCTCCAGTAATGGCCCCCTTCAGCAATGGCTCCTCCAGCAATGGCTCCTCCAGCAATGGCTCCTCCAGCAATGGCTCCTCCTGCAATGGCTCTTCCAGCAATGGCTCTTCCTGCAATGGCTCTTCCAGCAATGGCTCCTCCAGCAATGGCTCCTCCAGTAATGGCTCCTCCAGCAATGGCTCCTCCTGCAATGGCTCCTCCAGGAATGGCTCCTCCTGCAATGGCTCCTCCAGCAATGGCTCCTCCTGCAATGGCTCCTCCTGCAATGGCTCCTCCTGCAATGGCTCTTCCTGCAATGGCTCCTCCAGCAATGGCTCCTCCAGCAATGGCTCCTCCAGCAATGGCTCCTCCAGCAATGGCTCCTCCAGTAATGGCTCCTCCAGTAATGGCTCCTCCAGCAATGGCTCCTCCTGCAATGGCTCTTCCAGCAATGGCTCCTCCAGCAATGGCTCCTCCTGCAATGGCTCCTCCTGCAATGGCTCCTCCTGCAATGGCTCTTCCTGCAATGGCTCCTCCAGCAATGGCTCCTCCAGCAATGGCTCCTCCAGCAATGGCTCCTCCTGCAATGGCTCCTCCTGCAATGGCTCCTCCAGCAATGGCTCCTCCAGCAATGGCTCCTCCAGCAATGGCTCCTCCAGCAATGGCTCTTCCAGCAATGGCTCCTCCAGCAATGGCTCCTCCTGCAATGGCTCCTCCAGTAATGGCTCCTCCAGGAATACTCAGATCCATCTTCAGCTTATTGAAGATAAAGCCAGCGGTCGGACACAGTGAAGTCTGTCTGACACACACGAGAAACTCGATGAATAGTTCTTGATGCTGTAGATGTTGCGTCCACCCTCGGCCTCCATCAGATGACGTGTGTGTGTGTGTGTGTGTGCGTCCACACTCGGCTTCCATCAGATGGCGTGTGTGTGTGTGTGTGCGTCCACCCTCGGCCTCCATCAGAGCGCTCTCCTCTCGACTCCTGTACTGAATCTTTAATTCGTTCTGTAATGCAGTAGAGGAAGAGATGATGGCGTTCACTGAGGCGCCGTGCGCAAAAACAGTATTTATTGTTTGAATTGTGTAATAAAATGGACAGTATTTGAAAGCTAAGACTTTGTTTCATACCAAAAGTAACAAAGCTTATTGATATTTATTGGACAAACATTCATGATGAAACCAGAAAAGTGACATATGGTCTGTGTTTAACTTTCTCTTCATAAATAAATAAATGCATAATCTAGCTTGTAAGTTCGTGAATACAAATGAAAATGTGAACAAAAACAGACTATTAAATGGTTTATTATCATTTATATGTGAAAATTAACAGTGAACAGTGAATCCGTGAGGGAATAAAGACGTGGAACAGGGAAGTTTGTCATACAGGATTGACAGTAGCAGAGGACGGCTTTGATTAAATGAGGTCATGTGAGAGTTGGAAATACCCACAGATGATTTAAACAAGAACGAAGGAATGAAAACTATTCTTGACTAGATTCTGTTAATAAGGAAAGGATTGCCACTATGAGGCACACGCTGAGCTTTATCGGACCACGAGACAGCACGGATCCTGATATTATCATATTATCGAGTTTGAAGGTCAGTAATGCCAGTATGATACTTCTGTATTGGCCTTTAAACTTCTAGACACAGCGGGTCTTCATGTTAAAGACAGTTACTCTCTCTACTCTCACTTACCCAAATATGAAATCTGCTCTAAAACAAACTTTTAGTGAAACCATAGGCATGGAAGTCACATCAAGGATGATTCTGGCTATTTTTACAGATTACAGTAAGAAAAAGAACAAGTCATGCTCACAAGACACAGCCAGGAACGAGCCTCTTGATATAGATATGGCAGGCAGTCTGCCAAAGCACATATCCCTGACAAATGAGGCTAACATTGGACATCGATCAATGAAACACCACTGTTTAACACACACACACACACTATCTGATACTCTCATGGCCGAATCACTTGGATCAGCAGGTATTGACACAGCTTGTACTAAAACAGTATGTGGACAGAAATGGCGTGTCTTATGTCAGTGGACTGAAAACAGCAAAGATTATTATTATTTTAATAGCACACAAGAGCTATTAAATTTGGAGATTAAGAGTAAAGCGCTCTACAAAGAGACCCTGTGGTGAACATCCAGCTTTTAATGTTGTTTATATGTCTATGTGGTGTTGTTAATATGCTTTAACACAAACCGTGTGTAAGTTCATAAGTCGACAGCATTGCTGAGTGTTTTCTGCTTAAAACTGCAGTGAACCAAAGACAGTCTCAAACACACGGTTTGAAATCGCTGGTGTTTCTGACGTCACAAACGACCTTGTAACCAATCAGATCAACGTGTGATCGTCAACCAGTGGATCTCTGAGCTGAGTGAGTGAGTGGAGGCGGGGCTCATTCGCATATTCATAGAACCGCGCATACTAAATGAGCCAAGGGTTTCGAGTTACATTCAAGATATTTTAAGGCATGAAGAAAAAAACTTTTAAATATGTAATTTTGGTGATCAAATATGAGTTTTAAGGGATAAAATTATTGACTACAGGGAACATTAACTGGCTGCAAATTCATTCAGTAACACGTAATATGCACAGTATTCTCATCAATACTACAAACACTTAACCCTAATCACACCGGACACATAGTGCAAATAAAATATGTTTCCTAACTGTATGTGTCATATTTTTAAGATATGCAGTTGAATTGTCTTCAGTTTTCTCAAGCTGGGTCATGAAACTCTGAACAGGTTGAGCGTGTGCTCTCTGTATGAATATAGTTCTCTGTCGTCTGGAAAACACTAACAGATTGCTTTAAAAGATTGCGAGGCTTCAATATACTGAAGTCATTGTGTCTGAGACGCCCGAGTCATGAGTTTGGGACAGTCAAGTCAAGTCATCTTCATTTATATAGCGCCTTTAACAATGGATTGTTTCAAAGCAGCTTTACAGAGATAAACATATAATTTAAGGTAACAGATTGTTTGGCATTATAGCGGTTCTTGAATAATGTTATTTCCAGCTAAAGTTAGTTTTGATTGATTCACCTCCGTCGAAATGATCAGACTTTAAACGCGAACCTGTGATTAACGCTGACGGCGTTCACATTCTCATTCACAATTGATTCTATAGTTATGTGCTTTTTAAAATATGTGCGCAGGTTTATAATTCATACAACCCAGCCTAAACAAACTACTTTTCTTGCCTATAAATTTTGATACAGAATTTGTTAACCACTCCTTCTGTTCCCAGGTCAGGGCAAGCTGGGGTTTTACATTAAATAGTTACAAATCCTGCAGTGCACTATTGCACACTAATCTATTAATTATATTCTTCCATTTAAAATACTTCACTCTACAAAATCTTGGGTTATTTTTTCTACCCAAATCCTGGGCTGAGCCTTTTGGGTCCTTATCTTGGGTTATTTTGTCAGTGTTTGGGTAGTTTTTGTGTTACCCAGATCCTGGGTCAGACGTAACAACCCAAGGGTTGAGTTATTTTATCGCAGGCTTTTTGCGCCCTCTTTAGGAGAGAGCAGTGCAGCTCCGTCAAATTGGTGCGTGTCTTCGGTAAAATACAGGTTTTTGGGTCACACTTTATTTTAAGGGATCATTGTTACAGCGTAATTATACATTTAAGTACTGAGTAATATTAATTAACTACATGCACTTACTATAGGGTTAGGATTTGATTTAGTGTCCGTTGCATGTAATTTTGCATAATTTACTGTTATTACTATGGTTAGTACATGTAAGATATGTAACAAGGACACTGTAAAATAAAGTGTTACTGGTTTATGTTACTTTTTTGTATCTATAAATACGTTATTGTTCTGTATGTCTTTTCATTTTATGCAAAGCAACATACAGGGCCACTCTGTGAGTCACGAGTGTCGCGTCAATCATGGATATGCCTGATGCCTTGCATAACATTTTATGATTTTATTCAAAAAAAGATACAGAATTTAAACTTGGAAAGTTAAAGTATGCTGTCAGAACTGTACACTGACTGCTTATGGACAGGTTATGGAGTGCGTCACAGCAGATTTCGGCTACGAGTTCCTCCGCTGAGAACATGCATCTCCCCGTCTCCTCCGAAATAACCATATAATGGTTATTTATGGTTATTAGAGTTTATGTATATACTCTACATAAACTCATCTGCATATCATTTCCATATTCCCATCCAATGGGAATGCCTGCATGCTTAACGATTTAAGACACTCGGAAAATATGAGATCTGACTGTAAATGCCAGTTGTGTCTTCATATTACGTTGCTAAAAATCCTTCAGCATCCTTGTCTTGTTTTAGAATAAATAATTCAATCAGCCGAACCTCCTCTGCTTGCACACACTGCATCGTGATCGTGTCCGCATTATCTGCCAGAACTGCTCCACAATCTACAGTCAGTCTCTTCTGAAAGTAACTGTGTACTGTATATAGGGAGGCATGGACCAGTAAGTGTATTTTATGCCAGTGTAGTTTAATAATGATTCATGTGTTGCTCTAGTTGAGGTCATTTAGGGCCTGACCTTAACTAAGGTAGTTAACTAATGTGAACTAATGAACCTTATTGTAAAGTACTACCTGAATATCTAACATTGGATATATACATACGGTATGTATCTCAATAGCATTTTCTGTTGTGATTTTTTTAATGAACTATGCCTATGATATCGACTAAAGAAGGTTCTTACACACTGAAGCGATTGATTAGCTGGATAAGGAGATGTAGCTGGTGGACGGTTTGGTGCAACAGATCTGCCTATTATGTTGTAGCAATGACGCCTCGAGTCTGTTAATAATAATATCTAAATATGGACAAACAACAGAAGAAAGTTCACATGGCATCTGTAATCAACACCAAAAGGAAGTGTTTTTACATTTTCATAAGAGTGCACCTGCCCTCAAGACGATACACATCATATTGCTTTTTCCTCAATCAAATGGTTGACGGTAGCCATTGACTTCAGAAGGAAATAAATAGGCTACCATGGAAGTCAATGTGCGCCATCAACTGTCTGGTTACCACCATTCTTCAAAATATCTTCTTTTGTGTTCAACTGAAGACAGAAACTCATACAGGTTTGGTACAACTCAAAGGTGAGTAAATGATCATCATTTGTGGGTGAACTGTCCCTTTAAGAAGTGCAACCCTTAAATCTGAGGGGAAAACTGTTTGTCGTGGTATCAGAAACCATAGTGATTTCGCGAGGTGTATGTAAACGTATGACGTCACCTATAAGTCTACTTTGAAAACGAACAAGAACTGAGCAGAACTATTTTATATTTCACTAGAAAACGACATGTCAGTGTGTGTGTTTTCGCAGTGTATTCTGCGCGCAGTGCTCGGTGCGCGTGCGCGAGGGGCGTGGCTGAGCCGCTGACGTCAGAAAGGTCGTGGGTGAGAGGTTGATCGGGACACATCTTGTTGTCTTTGTAAGAGTGGAGCTCGATCACACAGCCGTGTCTTCCCTCTTCCCCGAATCCTCTCAAAACTCCCCCCGAACCTCCCGAACCTTCCCCTCTCACCCTCCGGACCCTCGGACCCTCTCCCCATCCCGGAGCGCGCGCGTCAGGTGAGGCTTTACCGCGCTCCGTGTGCGCCACGGGCCTGCAGGCCGCGCGTTAGCCTTAGCGCTCGTGCTAGCCAGCCTGCATACTTCTCACGCGGCGTCTGGTGATATCCCCACACCGAGCACAGCAGTGTGTAGTGTACATCTGCTAATAAACGCTCTAGATGCAGATGAAACGGGTGTGTGTCGTGGTCGTGTGGCGGCGTTGCGCGCTGGTACGCAGCTAGTAAACACACTCGAGCTAAAGCTAACGCAGCCTCGGCACTGATTCATTACCACACGCGATACATGGCGTGTTTATATCGACAATTTGAGCATTTACTACATTATTTACACGAATACTCGGAATATCTTCATGTTTACAGCTAACGTTATAGCCATATGGCTCAGATGAGTTGTTTACGTAAACACGAATTCATGTTTCTCGGAATATGCCGGTTATGAAAATAAACCTGCAAAATAGCTCCATTTAATGGTGTGTTTATTCTCGAGTGTGTTTTAACTCTGATTCATTGAACTCTAGCATGTACTGTGGTATTCTGTGAAGCTCAGTGTAGATGATCTGCATTGTGAATACGTTTCCAGACACTGACATTGAGCTGATGAGATGAAGTGAGTGTTTTATGAGTGTGTGTGTGTATTCCGACAGGTTTCTCATTCGTGACCAAAGACCCCGAGCTTGCCTCACTGATCATCATGGACTCTGGTGTGATTGAAGGAGGACTCAACGTCACGCTCACCATCAGACTGCTCATGCATGGCAAAGAAGTGGGCAGCATCATCGGGAAGGTGTGTACACACATACACCATAGCCCTGAGTACACACACACAAGCTCACCATCAGACTGCTCATGCATGGCAAAGAAGTGGGCAGCATCATCGGGAAGGTGTGTCTGTGAGAACAGCCCTGAGTACCCACACACACACACTCTCAGCACACGTGTGTATCTGCGGAGAGCCGTCCAGCGCTCGTGTTCTCAGGCGTCGAGGTGTTAGTCGTGTCTGATGGCTTATATTAGGGATGGGGAAATAGATTCACATATGACTCGCGATTCTGTCTTTCGCCGATTCACAAATTTCAAAAATCAATTTTCTAAATATTTGATAATGTGACGTTTCAATGGCGGTGGCAGTTTAGAGACGCTCTGGTTTAACGGAGGAAGCTTTATGACTGAAGCAGTTCATATCAATGTCTGAACAAATAGAAATTAGCCTGAAATGTTTAGTTTGGTTAGTCGAGTAGTCAAGCTCTTGTGATCTTTCCGTGTACGGGTATTTTAGTATTTACACAAGAAGCTCGTTCATTGTGGACGCGAACAAATGTTAACGAACCAATGCCCGCCTATGAAAGATTATGAACATGTCCTGTGTCTGAGGCTAAATCAGTGGAGGCCTTAAGCATCTGGGGGCCCGTTTCAATAACTAATATGGGGCCCTACCCACATAAAACATACACATAATAGAGCATAAAAAGCAAGGATTCCTGTTGGTTTGTATCAATGGTATATTATTTTATTACGTGCACTTTTAGCTTCATGAACAGGCAGCTCAACATAGAAATAATCCATCCTTATTTGATTAAAACTATATATAATTATACAGCGTTTTACGTTGGAATAAGCCTCGCCCTTTCACGCAGGGTAACTTCACTTTTGGTAGACTGAAGCTTTTCTTTTGTTGTCCGATATCTTTCGTTTTTCAGCACCACTGGCATTTGTACGTTTCATTTCCTCTTAAAATTCTTTTCCTGCTCAAAATAAGATTTTACCCTAACGGCAAAAAAGTCAAAGCTATAAAAACTACCGATGTTACACTTCAGATCCAAGCCGTTGGGGTGGTAAACGTCGCCATGGTAACCGCGAGTTCGACCAATCAGAGACATCAGTGTTTTGCTTAGAATTGTGGGTAGTGTAGTATTTCTCCAGAAGATCGCAAATAACAAGGTTGATTTCATACCTTGTGGCTTTTATAGGAGCAGAAACTTCCGTTTTACAACCTCGTAGTCAATCTATCTTGAATGGTTTAGACATTATGGCTGAAAATCAATATCCTACGGAGAAAATGAATGAGATATTTTGCTGGTCTGTGGAGATGTGGGGGCCCCCTTGGAGGGCGGGGCCTGTTTCAATTGAAACGGGTGAAACATAGGTAAGGCCGCCCCTGGGCTAAAGTAATAAATATTAGCATGCGATCATCCGTGTTCTACATCTCTCGCTGATCAGGGCTGTTTCCCCAGAGCGTCGTGCGCTGACGCTACTCGTGATGCTGAAGACACGCGCGACTGACGCCGGGAGGAGAACATGAACGCTAGATTACACGCAGGTTTGAGGCGTGTATAATTTAAACTAATAACTCCCGCTCGATTGGGACTAACAGCTGATGTTCATTTCTCTGCCGTTCGATTCTCGATTTCAAATACAATTTCGCATTTTCGCTATGCGTCGATTTGATCACAGATTTTAAATGTAAATATCGAGTTGTGGGCTTTCTAAAGATTCCCCTAGTGTGTGTGTGTGTTTAAGGAGCTTCAGCTGTCAGTGTGTGTGAGGCTTCGCAGGAATGATAATCATGCGGTCGACACCAGATTAGCGCAGTAGAGATCACTTTCATAATTTGTATAAATAATTTTCTAATCACTTTTAATTGAATACATCAAGTCAGAGCAATCAGAATCACCACTGAGGAACACTTGACTATTGTCATTGCAGTCGTAACACACTTAATTGGCCTAAGAGTGCACAACACGACGGAAACACTGTCTCGCTAAAGCTGCCGACTTTACACCATCAATGGTCAAACGAATCCACATTTTAGATCATTTACTGTAGTACCAGTTTTTTAAAGCATGTATAAAGCAGTCTGGTACAGTGAAAGCGGTCTAAAATAAGTGATGCTGTTAGACCGCTAGCTTTAGTGTAAAGCCCAAGCTTCAGCGGTTGCGCATCATTTACGCGGCTGTGAGAAACAGCGCTGGGAAAGTAACTCAACAGTAATATGTGCGAAGGTCCATGAAAGACACGGGTATAAAACTGTTATAATGGGGCTTCATTAGTCCTATGGCACTAGTGTAACCCTGCATGTTAACTGTTAGACACACGGTTCAGGAACGACTCTCACACACGCCTCTATTAAGGGGTCAGAAAAATATATTGGTTCAGTAAAAACTGTTGAACACGAGGGTTAGTCCATTAGCACCAGTGTACAGCTGCATGTGTAGCTCTAGAAACAGGACTGGGGATGGGCAAGAGAAAGATGATATTGCCCATAGAAACTTCAAGGGTTAAATCCCTCGTCTCATTCACCTCTAACAAACCCAGAAGCGCCGCATTTATTGAAGAGGAGCTCCATTTGTGTCAGGTAATGAATGAATAAATATGTGTGTTGTGCACTACTGGGCCACCGTACATATGATGCTAGTTTAGCAGAGTAGGTTGACGTGCTTTAATGTTAAAAAGAACACTATTCTTTCACACACATGCGTTATTGTATCTCTATTCCCCGTCTGTCTGAAACACTCGAATTCTACGAAGCCCCTCCTTCTGAAAGCTCAGAGCGCTCTGATTGGCCAGCTGACCCAGAGCGCTTTGATTGGCCAGCTGACCCAATAATAAATAAATTAAATATTACACTATTAAATAATAGTGTGGTTATTTTATTGGCTTTTTTTTTTATTCAGAATACAATACATACAAGCGTACACACCCTGCATCTCAGGCTGTGAGGGAATACTGGGAATAATGAGGAAAGGTTGTTTAGATCATCCGTGTGCTGTTGTTTCTGTGATTACAGGTCATTCACACACACCACAGGAAGCCACACACACTCATGTTTACTATCATGAACAATCTTTTGATGCTTAAACAATATAATTCCAAGTTTAGAATACTAATACTGGTCTAACGTGTTTGTCATTGATGTGTGTGTGTGTTGCAGAAAGGTGAATCGGTGAAGAAGATGCGAGAGGAGGTGAGATCTGCTGTTTAATGTTGTGCCTACATTAAAGTCTCCGATGTAATTTACCCGTGTCGAGTAACCGTTCCACGTGCGAGAATCTACGAGCCGCATTATTACACCGCTCACTAAGGCTATGCGATATATACAAACCATTTACAGTCATAATACTGCTATTGTCAAATCACAAAGGCTGCGATTCAGTTACATAAACATATGCACTGTGTTTTAAAGCACGAAGCTTTAATGATTTACATGCGTGCAGATAATGTGTAAAGTCCCTCAGCTCTTCACAGTAAACGCTGCTCACACACACTCTGCTGTGAGTTTAGCTTACTTATGTTTATCTGGGAGCAAGATGTGTAACGTAACTCGTTTGTAAATCAATCTACACCAACACAGGAGAATACATAAATATATTTCTAAATATTAAAAAATACAGCGGCTGATGCATTTCTGTCGTACGTGACCAAATATTAAAGATTACGTGGACATTTGAATACATATTACACACCGATATTACACAAGGATTTGCTCATGCCGTAGTGCAGCAACAGCTAACGCCTCTGCAGGCATTCGTTATAATGCGTAACGACCAGCATTTGTTTATATAATTTATTTTACATGGTGTTGTTCAATAAAACCCAGGTGTGACCCTGGACTACAAACCCAGTCACATGTCGCACGGGTGTATCTGTGGCAATAGCCAACAATACTCTGTATGGGTCAAAATTATCCATTTTTCTTTTATTCCAAAACTCATTAGGATATTAAGTAAAGATCATGTTCCATGAAGATATTTTGTAAATTATAAATTATACTGTAAATATATAAAACGTTTATTTTTGTGAGTGAGTGCCGCACAATCGCTAACATAAATGCACAACTTTAAAGGAGATTTTCTCAATGTTTAGATTTTTTTGCACCCTCAGATCCAGATTTTCAAATAGTTGTATCTCTGCCAAAAATTGTCATTTCCTAACTAACCATACATCAATGAGAAGCTTATATATTTATCCTTCAGATGTTTAAATCTCAATTTTAGAAAATGGACCCATGTGACCGGTTTTGTGGTCCAGGGCCACATGATTATGTGGCGCCCTCTACTGGACACACGTGAATCTCCATTTCCTTCAGCCTGAGGATTGTTTCACTTTTGGTGTAAAGGGGTCTTGCAAAAGTAACGCATTACATTTCTAAAAAAGTAACTAACACAATTACTTACTTTTTAAGGGACTGACACAATATTGTAGTACATTACTTTTCAAAGTAACTTTCCCCAACAGTGGCGATTGTATCGTGATTGTTGTTTTAACAGGGTTCGTTGAAGTGCTTGAACTCATATGATTACTTTTATTTGAACCAATTATTATTGCTTATCATATATTTGTATTTTAAGTCGTTTTAAAGGCTGTTGTTCACTTGGATCTATTTTTATTACCACTTTTTTTTTAATCTGATTACTCAATCTCTAAAATAGCCACTAGTGTTAGCCCTAGATCTTGATGTGTGATGTGTGTGTGTGTGTGTGCAGAGTGGTGCGCGGATCAACATCTCTGAGGGGAACTGTCCCGAACGCATCATCACGCTCGCCGGCCCCACCACCGCTATCTTCAAGGCCTTCTCCATGATCATCGAGAAGCTGGAGGAGGTACGGCTCGCTCACACTTGAGGCGCTGTGTGTGTGTGTGTCTGTGCGCCGCTAATGTGTGTGTGTGTGTGTTCCAGGACATCAGCAGCTCCATGTCTAACAGCACGGCCACCTCCAAGCCCCCGGTGACGCTGCGGATCGTGGTGCCGGCCAGCCAGTGCGGCTCGCTCATCGGCAAGGGCGGCTGCAAGATCAAGGAGATCAGGGAGGTTAGACACGCACCCCATAATATCACCATACCAACAAGATCAAGGAGATCAGGGAGGCGAGACCCACACCCCATAATATCACCACACCCACAAGATCAGGGAGATCAGGGAGGCGAGACACACTCCCCCCAATATCACCACACCCACAAGATCAGGCAGGCGAGACACACCCCATAATATTACCATACCCACCAGATCAGGGAGGTGAGACCCACACCCCATAATATTACCATACCCACAAGATCAAGGAGATCAGGGAGGTGAGACACACCCCATAATATCACCATACCCAAAAGATCAGGGAGATCAGGGAGGCGAGACACACTCCCCATAATATTACCATACCCACAAGATCAGGGAGGCGAGACACACCCCATAATATCACCATACCCAAAAGATCAGGGAGATTAGGGAGGCGAGACACACTACACCTAATATCACCATACCCACAAGATCAGGGAGATCAGGGAGGCGAGACACACCCCATAATATCACCATACCCACAAGATCAGGGAGATCAGGGAGGCGAGACACACCCCATAATATCACCACACCCACAAGATCAGGCAGGCGAGACCCACACCCCATAATATCACCATACCCACAAGATCAAGGAGATCAGGGAGGCGAGACACACCCCATAATATCACCACACCCACAAGATCAGGCAGGCGAGACCCACACCCCATAATATTACCATAACCACAAGATCAAGGAGATCAGGGAGGCAAGACACACCCCATAATATCACCATACCCACAAGATCAGGCAGGCGAGACACACACCCCATAATATCACCATACCCACAAGATCAGGGAGGCGAGACACACACCCCATAATATCACCATACCCACAAGATCAGGCAGACGAGACCCACACCCCATAATATCACCACACCCACAAGATCAGGAGGGCGAGACCCACACCCCATAATATCACCATACCCACAAGGTCAAGGAGATCAGGGAGGCGAGACACATCCCATAATATCACCATGCCCACAAGATCAGGCAGGCGAGACCCACACCCCATAATATTACCATACCCACAAGATCAAGGAGATCAGGGAGGCGAGAGACACACCATAATATCACCATACCCACAAGATCAGGCAGGCGAGACCCACACCCCATAATGTTACCATACCCACAAGATCAAGGAGATCAGGGAGGTGAGACACACACCCCATAATATCACCATACCCACAAGATCAGGGAGGAGAGACACACCCCATAATATCACCATACCCGCAAGATCAGGGAGGAGAGACACACCCCATAATATCACCATACCCACAAGATCAGGGAGGAGAGACACACTCCCCATAATATCACCATACCCACAAGATCAGGGAGGCGAGACACACACCCCATAATATCACCATACCCACAAGATCAGGGAGGAGAGACACACTCCCCCTAATATCACAACACCCACAAGATCAGGCAGGCGAGACCCACACCCCATAATGTTACCATACCCACAAGATCAAGGAGATCAGGAAGGTGAGACACACACCCCATAATATCACCATACCCACAAGATCAGGGAGGAGAGACACACCCCATAATATCACCATACCCGCAAGATCAGGGAGGAGAGACACACCCCATAATATCACCATACCCACAAGATCAGGGAGGCGAGACACACTCCCCATAATATCACCATACCCACAAGATCAGGGAGGCGAGACACACACCGCATAATATCACCACACCCACAAGATCAGGGAGGCGAGACACACCCCATAATATCACCATACCCACAAGATCAGGGAGGCGAGACACACACCGCATAATATCACCTCACCCACAAGATCAGGGAGGCGAGACCCACACCCCATAATATCACCATACCCACAAGATCAGGGAGGCGAGACACACCCCATAATATCACCACACCCACAAGATCAGGGAGGAGAGACACACACCCCATAATATCACCATACCCACAAGATCAGGGAGGCGAGACACACACCCCATAATATCGCCATACCCACAAGATCAGGGAGGCGAGAGACACACCCCATAATATCACCATACCCACAAGATCAGTGAGATCAGGGAGGCGAGACACACACTCCATAATATCACCATACCCACAAGATCAGGGAGGCGAGACACACACCCCATAATATCACCATACCCACAAGATCAGGGAGGCGAGACACACACCCCATAATATCCCCATACCCACAAGATCAGGGAGGCGAGACGCACACCCCATAATATCCCCATACCCACAAGATCAGCGAGGCGAGACACACACCCCATAATATCTCCATACCCACAAGATCAGGGAGGCGAGACACACACACCATAATATCACCACACCCACAAGATCAGGGAGGCGAGACACACACCCCATAATATCACCATACCCACAAGATCAGGGAGGCGAGACACACACCCCATAATATCACCATACCCACAAGATCAGGGAGGCGAAACACACACCCCATAATATCACCATACCCACAAGATCAGGGAGGCGAGACACACACCCCATAATATCACCATACCCACAAGATCAGGGAGGCGAGACACACACACCCATAATATCACCATACCCACAAGATCAGGGAGGCGAGACACACACCCCATAATATCACCATACCCACAAGATCAGGGAGGCGAGACACACACCCCATAATATCACCATACCCACAAGATCAGGGAGGCGAGACACACACACCCATAATATCACCATACCCACAAGATCAGGGAGGCGAGACACACACCCCATAATATCACCATACCCACAAAATCAGGGAGGCGAGACACACACCCCATAATATCACCACACCCACAAGGTCAAGGAGATCAGGGAGGTGAGACACACCCCATAATATCACCATACCCACAAGATCAGGGAGGCGAGACACACACCCCATAATATCACCATACCCACAAGATCAGGGAGGCGAGACACACACCCCATAATATCACCACACACACCCCATAATATCACCACACCCACAAGGTCAAGGAGATCAGGGAGGCGAGACACACCCCATAATATCACCACACCCACAAGATCAGGGAGGCGAGACACACACCATAATATCACCACACCCACAAGATCAGGGAGGCGAGACACACACACCATAATATCACCACACCCACAAGATCAGGGAGGCTAGACCCACACCCCATAATATCACCATACCCACAAGATCAGGGAGGCGAGACCCACACCCCATAATATCACCACACCCACAAGGTCAAGGAGATCAGAGAGGCGAGACACACACACCATAATATCACCACACCCACAAGATCAGGGAGGCGAGACCCACACCCCATAATATCACCACACCCACAAGGTCAAGGAGATCAGGGAGGCGAGACACACCCCATAATATCACCACACCCACAAGATCAGGGAGGCGAGACACACACCATATCACCACACCCACAAGATCAGGGAGGCGAGACACACACACCATAATATCACCACACCCACAAGATCAGGGAGGCGAGACCCACACCCCATAATATCACCACACCCACAAGGTCAAGGAGATCAGGGAGGCGAGACACACCCCATAATATCACCACACCCACAAGATCAGGGAGGCGAGACACACACCATAATATCACCACACCCACAAGATCAGGGAGGCGAGACCCACACCCCATAATATCACCACACCCACAAGGTCAAGGAGATCAGGGAGGCGAGACACACCCCATAATATCACCACACCCACAAGATCAGGGAGGCGAGACACACACACCATAATATCACCACACCCACAAGATCAGGGAGGCGAGACCCACACCCCATAATATCACCACACCCACAAGATCAGGGAGATCAGGGAGGCGAGACACACACCCCATAATATCACCATACCCACAAGATCAGGGAGGCGAGATACACACCCCATAATATCACCATACCCACAAGATCAGGGAGGCGAGACACACCCCATAATATCACCACACCCACAAGATCAGGGAGGAGAGACACACACCCCATAATATCACCACACCCACAAGATCAGGGAGGCGAGACACACACCATAATATCACCACACCCACAAGATCAGGGAGGCGAGACACACACCATAATATCACCACACCCACAAGATCAGGGAGGCGAGACCCACACCCCATAATATCACCACACCCACAAGATCAGGGAGGCGAGACACACACCATAATATCACCACACCCACAAGATCAGGGAGGCGAGACCCACACCCCATAATATCACCACACCCACAAGGTCAAGGAGATCAGGGAGGCGAGACACACCCCATAATATCACCACACCCACAAGATCAGGGAGGCGAGACACACACCATAATATCACCACACCCACAAGATCAGGGAGGCGAGACCCACACCCCATAATATCACCACACCCACAAGGTCAAGGAGATCAGGGAGGCGAGACACACCCCATAATATCACCACACCCACAAGATCAGGGAGGCGAGACACACACCCCATAATATCACCACACCCACAAGATCAGGGAGATCAGGGAGGCGAGACACACACCCCATAATATCACCATACCCACAAGATCAGGGAGGCGAGATACACACCCCATAATATCACCATACCCACAAGATCAGGGAGGCGAGACACACCCCATAATATCACCACACCCACAAGATCAGGGAGGAGAGACACACACCCCATAATATCACCACACCCACAAGATCAGGGAGGCGAGACACACACCATAATATCACCACACCCACAAGATCAGGGAGGCGAGACACACACCATAATATCACCACACCCACAAGATCAGGGAGGCGAGACCCACACCCCATAATATCACCACACCCACAAGATCAGGGAGGCGAGACACACACCATAATATCACCACACCCACAAGATCAGGGAGGCGAGACCCACACCCCATAATATCACCACACCCACAAGATCAGGGAGGCGAGACCCACACCCCATAATATCACCACACCCACAAGATCAGGGAGGTGAGACACGCACCATAATATCACCACACCCACAAGATCAGGGAGGCGAGACCCACACCCCATAATATCACCACACCCACAAGGTCAAGGAGATCAGGGAGGCGAGACACACCCCATAATATCACCACACCCACAAGATCAGGGAGGCGAGATACACACACCATAATATCACCACACCCACAAGACCAGGGAGGAGAGACACACCCCATAATATCACCATACCCACAAGATCAGGGAGGCGAGACACACACCCCCATAATATCACCATACCCACAAGATCAGGGAGGCGAGACACACCCCATAATATCACCACACCCACAAGATCAGGGAGGAGAGACACACACCCCATAATATCACCATACCCACAAGATCAAGGAGATCAGGGAGGCGAGAGACACACCCCATAATATCACCATACCCACAAGATCAGGGAGGCGAGACACACGCCCCATAATATCACCATACCCACAAGATCAGGGAGGCGAGACCCACACCCCATAATATCACCACACCCACAAGATCAGGGAGGCGAGAGACACACACCATAATATCACCACACCCACAAGATCAGGGAGGCGAGACAGACACCCCATAATATCACCATACCCACAAGATCAGGGAGGCGAGACACACACCCCATAATATCACCATGCACACAATATCAGGGAGGCGAGACACACACCACATAATATCACCATACCCACAAGATCAGGGAGGCGAGACCCACACCCCATAATATCACCATACCCACAAGATCAGGGAGGCGAGACACACACCCCATAATATCACCATACACACACCCCATAATATCACCATACACACAATATCAGGGAGGCGAGACACACACCCCATAATATCACCACACCCACAAGATCAGGGAGGCGAGACCCACACCCCATAATATCACCATACCCACAATATCAGGGAGGCGAGACACACACACCATAATATTGGATATTAGAATCGGTTGAATCTAAGTGACTCTCCCATTAACCAGACTGATCTCATAAAATTGCGTGTGTATGACACGCCAATTCGTATTTCCATTTTTGGCGTGCTATCAACACGCACAATCGCTTTTCAGCGTGTTTATGAACGCAGTTGACTTAACGTTATTACTGTATATATAAATATATGACCTACCTCCACCCCGTCCCTAAACCTACCCGTCACTGGGGTTAATAGCATTTATGAGTGTTCCCCTGCCATCCTAGGGAAAAAAAAATATCGCTCCCCAGATGTAGATCTACATTTTGCTTCGTTTCGCTCGGAAATTTAATGGCGTGTACATATACGCGGAATCACTTGGACATTAATGGCGTAGACATACACGCGGATATCTCAAAATGCGTATAGATAACACGCCACTTGACTTGAAAGTGGCGTGTCTGTTTACGCAAAAGTCATGATGTCATGTTGCATTAACAGTGTCTCGCTGCCACTACTGGCGGTTTTAATTTAAAGCATCTTTTCATTTTTAAAATAATTTCTAATATCAATATTCAACGTGTGTGTGTTCAGTCGACAGGAGCTCAGGTACAGGTGGCTGGAGACATGCTGCCTAACTCCACCGAGAGAGCCATCACCATCGCCGGCACCCCGCTGTCCATCATCGAGTGTGTCAAGCAGATCTGTGTGGTCATGCTGGAGGTGAATCTGTGCACACACACTCCTCACACACACACTCCTTGCACTGTTCAATCAACACGTAACAACTGGGTCTTCCAGTGACGTGTCCAGGGTTTGAAGTTAACACCACCCAAATGCGGGTAAAATCAACGCTGGCGAGTAACTGTCAAATCAGGAGCCAATCTGGCGTGTTATTATGTTTCCTCACTTTGCTGGGATAGTTCGTATAAACCAAATCTGCACAGATTTAGCACAAATGCTGATCATCATGATGTATTAAATACAGCGTATTGCTCAGAATCTGCTGATATCTGGCTCATTTGAACACACACGTCACTACACAACTAATAACAGCGCTTGTTCATTTGCACTGAAGCAACAGTGAAGATTAAAAATCATAAAAAAAGTCATTGGTGAACAGAAAATGTGTTTGTTTATATATATATATATTTATATATATAAGCTGTGACGTAGTTAATCTGGTTCATTTCGTTTTTGGCTAGTAGAAGTTCTGAATGGCTGGTAATTAAATTGATTAGCCAATTTGGCGGGTGGGTAAAAAGTGAACTCAAACCCTGGACGTGTCAGTCTGCTGCCGAACGCATCATGTGGTGTTTAAGCCCCGCCCACATCCCAGAATCCAATCAACAACCGATGCACAGAAACTATGTTTTTGATCGTTCTTTATCATATTTTCCATGTCTGCTCCTCGTCCCAGTCGCCTCCCAAAGGCGTGACCATCCCGTACCGACCCAAACCCTCAGGATCGCCTGTCATCTTTGCAGGAGGACAGGTGAGTGTCTTCATGTCACAGGAGCATCTCTGTGTGTGTTTGTGTGTGTGTGTTTGATCTGAACCCCGTGTTTTGCAGGCATACGCGGTGCAGGGACAACATGCCATTCCTCAGCCTGATGTAAGAGGCGCTCTTTGCTTTCCCACAATCCTCTGCTCAGAGTTGGGCCTGTTGTGATGCTGTTCTCTGTGTTCACAGCTCACCAAACTCCACCAGTTGGCCATGCAGCAGAGCCCGTTCCCTTTGGCCCCCAGCAGCCAGGGCTTCACAGGTGCGCACACACACACACACACACACCTCCTCTGGCCCCCAGCAGCCAGGGCTTCACAGGTGCGCACACACACACACACACACCTCCTCTGGCCCCCAGCAGCCAGGGCTTCACAGGTGCGCACACACACACACACACCTCCTCTGGCCCCCAGCAGCCAGGGCTTCACAGGTGCGCACACACACACACACACCTCCTCTGGCCCCCAGCAGCCAGGGCTTCACAGGTGCGCACACACACACACACACCTCCTCTGGCCCCCAGCAGCCAGGGCTTCACAGGTGCGCACACACACACACACACCTCCTCTGGCCCCCAGCAGCCAGGGCTTCACAGGTGCGCACACACACACACACACCTCCTCTGGCCCCCAGCAGCCAGGGCTTCACAGGTGCGCACACACAAACACACACACCTCCTCTGGCCCCCAGCAGCCAGGGCTTCACAGGTACACACACACACTCATACGCTGTGTGTGAGCCGGTCACTGAGTGTGTTTCTCTCCTGCAGCTGGTATGGACGCGTCTGCGCAGACAGGCTCTCACGAACTGACCATTCCAAACGATGTGAGTTCACTGACGCTTCATCTTCTATCTAAGTGTGTGTGTTGACACACACATCTGAAAGATGGCGGAGGACACGTCTAGGGTTGGGTATCATTTTAAATGTATTTAATATTTTCAGGTAGGGCTGTCGCGATAACCGCAAAATTGTAGTACCGCGCTTCTGACAAGTCAACCGCAGAGGATTGCACGTAACCGCAACAACCGCGATATTCACGTTTTTTATAAGGCTATACCCTTCTTGTTTTGAACTTCTTGCATGTGTATTGAATGTTGAACAAGTTCATAATGATAAAAAGACTGTTTATCTTGGTGATGTGTAGCCGACAGAGGCTTCACACAGACAGTGAATGAGAGAGATCGGCAGAGCGCGTGCGATTACCTGCGTCTGTCTTTGAAGTCGTGAAAAGGTTGCCGTGTCAAAGGAAAGCGAAATATTTGTTGTATCATCCTTTTAACGTTCACGTCACGGGTATTTCCCATAAATGCGCGTCAGCAGCAGCGCGAGGAAGCCGCGGGGAAATAAAATCAGCAAGTCACGCAGTGAATCAATGCCATATTGGTCTCTAATTTAAGTGAAGCATCAGCTTCAGCGTTACCCATGCGACGCATTGCTGCTCAGCTGAGCCTTGAAAAGTGGAACTCAAAGTTAAAAATAATTTACACCTTGTTTCATTACATCTCTTTTAATGAATCAGCTTTTTTGAATGTGTTCGTTGAATGAACGGTTTAATGACTCACCCTGTGACTCACTCAAAGTCCGTTGTCATAACAATATGCGCGCTGAGTGAAAGCCTTTCAATGCGCATATAGACGCTGTTTAGTTTCGGTTACTGAAAATGTCCTCGTTTTTGTCCACATCGTAAACTTTATTTATATTGCAACAAATACATATAAATTAAATAAATAAATGGCGGTAATACTGCATATCGCGCTATTCAGCCACTCAACATTACCGCAAGGGAAATTCCATAACCGCGACAGCCCTATTTTCAGGTTCAGAAAGTAATCAAATGTAAAATAACACTGCACTTTATAAATATCATATACATTAATATAGTTACAAAAGTTATTCAGTGAAGAGCGAGTGTGTGTTCTCAGTCTTCTGTTGTGTGATTATAGAGACGGCAGGAATATGAGCGCTGTCACTGTAAGAGCTGCGGGTCACATGAGGACAGAACACAGCATCTCACGCTTTAATGGATTAAAGTCATATTGAAATTGACACAAAATTAATCCTCAAGTGTCCGATTCCCAACCCTAGACACGACTCTAGTGGTGTTCTACATGAGTACGCATCATCTAGCACTGCTTTGTGAGTTGTTAGTTTTAATGTGTTGGTTAACCGTGACAGTTGATTGGCTGCATCATCGGCCGCCAAGGTGCCAAGATCAACGAGATCCGCCAGATGTCCGGGGCACAGATCAAGATCGCCAACCCGGTGGAGGGCTCGACGGACCGTCAGGTGACCATCACCGGCTCGCCCGCCAGCATCAGCCTGGCCGAGTACCTGATCAACGCACGGTAACGCATCACCAACACCAGCCCGCTGCACCCTGCTCAACATGGAGGCCGCGTCTACATTACCCTTCAAACTGCACACGTTGACAATACGCCCAATGGAAACACGTCAATTTGGCAAAAACTCCCATATACCTCAAAACAGTGTTTATACGCGCATGAGGGGGTTTCAGGCAGTTCGAAAAAGGAATATTTTGCAAAACTGCAATAGAAACAGTGTTCCCGCATTTGCTGTCACCTGACATACGTAACAGTGATCGGTCTTTAAAGATGGCGCGGTGTGTTTGGACAGAAGATGAGACAGAGTTCCTTATTAAACTCATAACAGACAAAAATATTACAGAAATACTCTATTCTAGACAACAAAGAAATGCCAGAAATCAAGACCCTGAAGCAGAACTGAGGGAGAAACTCCCAGAGTCTCCTCATATGAGCCGCTCTCAGTATAAGGTCTTTCCCTGACATAGAGGAGTCATAGGAGTGTTATCCAGCATTTAAGTAAGGGTTAATGCCCTTCGATGTGTCAATTGTCAGGTATTAATGGACGACGGCGAGGCGAGCGCGTCAGATGGTTGACTCCGCCGAAGTCCATTAATCCCTGACAACGGACACCTTGAGGGGCGTTAACCCGCTTATACCATGGTCACTTGCCAAATAACACATTTTTAAAACATTAGTTTAGATTTCGATTGTAAAACTAATTAAAATATAAAGTTTTTACAAACAATAACTTGGTTTTCGCTGGTTACGCCTGACGGTTTATTTAGCGACCGGAGATATTTATAGTGCGCTCAGCTCGGAGAACCCTTCAGTTTAGCTCACTTACGAGCCAGAAAGTTCACGTATTTCTTTTTCATGTAAGTTAGGCTTGTCTAGCCATGGGCGTTACACTTTCGTTTTTTTTAACCTATAATTAAAACACACAGGTAGGCGTAGTATAACGGCTAACTAGATTTTTGCTTTGATGCAATAAATTGTAAATGGACACTTTGCCTGTTGCTATGGTTACTCACAGCTGATGTAGCCAGCGCATTTATTTATTAATTTTGAACGGTAAACAGTCAGTTTCACCAGAACCCCTTTACTAGGTGTCCTCTATCACTTTTTAATGGATGCCTACAGCCAATCAGAATCGAGTATTCACCTAGACCATGGTATAATTAATAATAATGGCTCTTGCGGCAGCTGAGATATACGTAAACCTGCTAACATCCGCCGCCATGATGTTTGGAATGACTGATCGCATCAGAAAAACATTACGGTTTAGTCTCATAACATCGGTTAATGGAAACGCCAGCATTCCTCAATGGTTTTTATCGACATTTAGAAAATATGGCAAAAGTGTAGTGTGAATCTGTAATGTAAACGCGGCTGGTGAAGGGTCATCTGACACGTGACTGACTTCTGTTCTCTCGCTCTTGCAGACTCTCGTCCGAGGCGACAGGGATGGCTGCGAACTGATTCTCTCTCTCTCCTCTCTCGCTCTCTCTCTCTGACCCTTCTCTCCTCCTCTCTCTCTCTCCTCTTCTCTTCTCTCTCTCCTCCTCTCTCTCTCCTCCTCTCTCTCTCCTCTCTCGCTCTCTCTCTCTGACCCTTCTCTCCTCCTCTCTTTCTCCTCTCTCGCTCTCTCTCTCTCTGACCCTTCTCTCCTCCTCTCTCTCTCTCCTCTCCTCCTCTCTCTCTCCTCCTCTCTCTCTCCTCCTCTCTCTCTCCTCTCTCGCTCTCTCTCTCTGACCCTTCTCTCCTCCTCTCTTTCTCCTCTCTCGCTCTCTCTCTCTCTGACCCTTCTCTCCTCCTCTCTCTCTCTCCTCTTCTCTTCTCTCTCTCCTCCTCTCTCTCTCCTCTCTCGCTCTCTCTCTCTGACCCTTCTCTCCTCCTCTCTCTCCTCCTCTCGCTCTCTCTCGTCCTCTCGCTCTCTCTCTCTCCTCTTCTCTTCTCTCTCTCCTCCTCTCTCTCTCTCTCTCTCTCTCTCTCGCGCTCTCTTTCTCTCCTCTCTCTCTCTCCTCCTCTCTCTCTCTCCTCCTCTCTCTCTCTCCTCCTCTCTCTCCTCCTCTCTCTCTCTCCTCTCTCGCTCTCTCTCTCTGACCCTTCTCTCCTCCTCCATCACATTTACGCTCTCTAAGTGCAAAAGGAAACCAAGTATTTTCGACCCATCCTTTCCTTTCACCCGCCCCAGCTATGCTTCATGGATATATACACACACAAGTGTTTTATTTATTTATTTCATGAAAATGTTTTTAAAAATCCCTTTGCGTACAGTTTTTAATGTCTCTTTTCTTTGCGTATTATTGTCAGTTAAACATTACCATACGGAAGCGACAGTGGAGAAAGTGGGAAAAATCTGAAAAAACGCATTAATATGTTTTTGTTATCTCAGATTTTTCTTATAAAAACAGAAAAAATAAAAAAGAGAGCAACTACAAAATGATAGATTGACCGTTTTTCCCTGTATCGGACATTTATTTATTTTAATTTAACTCTAGGAAGTTACAGATTTTAAAATCCTAGACGTGAGTGTCGGAGGATGCGCTCTGTGTTCTGCATCAGGTTTCAGGTGACTTCGGTTTATTTTCTTTTTTGTTTTTTTTGACATTGAATATTTGTCATTCCTCAATATTTTTTTTTTTTTTTCGTCTTTATCCTGAAGTTGGAGGTTTTGTTCGAGGGAGGGTTGGGAGATGCTGCAGTTTCTGCACACGTGACATTTACTGCTATAATAATGAGTTGAAAATATTTCTTTTAGAGAGAATATTTTTTTTAACCCTGTGGTTTGGAGCCCAGACTGGAGGATTCCCAATTGACCTTTATATGATGATGCGACTGAGTTACTGATCAATTACATGACTAGAAGGAACTTTCTAGATTTAACACTAGTTTCCTCTCTACTCTGCTTGAGTAATAGTTATGTTTTCTATTTTATTTTTTTCTATTTTATTTTTTTTCTCGCAGGAGGAAGGAAAACCTAAAACCTTTTTGTGCACGTTTTCTGAATATTGTAGATTTTGGAGTGCAGCTGGAATGAAGAATTAAACATGCAAAATTAAAACATGAAATGCTGAAACTATCGAATGGCATCCTGTGGTTTTTATCTCCTGTATTGTGATAATCTGAGTGTAATGAATTATTGACTAAGAAGAAAATGTTAGGTCAGTGTTTCTGAACTCCTGAAACGCTCCTGAAACGCCTCCATTGTAGTCTTGAGTTTCTTCCGGGAACACGTCACAATATTCCTCATAATAATTCATACGCAGAATAAAGGGGCGGGGCCTGGTTGAGTTAGTTAGTAGTGTGTTAAACTGGCGGTTATGGAAAGGGGCGGGACATTTCCCAAATCGCTCGACCAATCACAACACACTGCTCCAGCTGACCAATCAGAGCACAGTGTGCTTTTCAGAAGGAGGGGCTTCATAGAGACAGGAAGTAAACAGAGCGTTACTGACAGCAGGGGGGTAGGAGCCATTATACGGGACATGTCCCCCCCACATTTCAAAATCTAAGTTTTGTCCCCCCCACTATTTCCCAATGTAAGATGTTGTTTTGCATTGCCTGCCTATCTCTGCCGATTTCGGAGTCTCCAAATTAATCCATTCGGCAACTTTTAAATACATAATTCAATTTTAAAAAACGGCCGAACTCTTCAGCTGCTAATCTCGTTGTCAGTCGACCATGATCGCGCACCGCTCGCGCATGCGCATCTAGGTGACACGGATAAATGTACGCAGCAATATATAATGAGTGTTCCTGGGAGATCCTAGTTGCGCGGGATGTGGAAGCGCAAAACAAAAGTTCCAGAAATGTACATAATGTTACGTGCTGGCAGGAATGAAGCAGAGAGTGAATCCAAACGCAAGCACTTTAATGAAATAAACTCAGAACAGGAAACACAAAGACATGAAAAGCGACCATAACAACAACAAGAACTCACAAGGGCTGAACTAAAACACAGGGTTTAAATACAGGGGAACGGATGAGTGAAACGAGACACAGCTGGGCAAATTAACTAACACAGGTGGTAAACATGAACATAAACGAGGAGCGGGAAAACTGGAACAGGACTAAACCAAATACACAATAATGGGGAAACACAAGACAGACAGGAACAAGACATGAACCCACATCGTGACACATAAAGTGCCCTGGCTTTGAATGACAAGGTAAGGAAAATAAGACTAAATCTAAATTAAATAACTAAGACTAGGTTGGCCATGTGATTTTTCTCAGGAGATGTTTCGAGCATTTTACTTCAGACACCGGATTATCAGCAAACTGCCAAGAGAACTGCTAGCTGGCTACTCAAAATAAACTAGCAATCTATTCAGGCAGCATATTTGTGTTTGATCTGTGTGAATTACAGAAATATAAGACTTGCTCGACCTACTTTTAGCTACCAAGGAACCTTTCCACAAGGATAGATTGATTTTATTTTTCAATCTATCCTTGGGGGGTAAGCTAGGTGGTTAATGGAAATGAAATCAACCATTTATTTGAGTTTTTAATTTTTAGTTAATCAGTACATGACTGATTAACAGTAATGTAAATGCTAAATGTCCTAATACCTGTTGATGCTACAACAATGCAAAGTATATGCTCTTAACCTTGCAGTTTTTCACATATCATGTAAGACTCATTTTCTCAATTTCTTTGCACAAAACTCTCTAGAAAGTGCCATTTAACCTAGAGTTTGATAATGATTGTTTGCTGTTATGTTATTTTATGTTGTAGAGGCAAAATTAATAATTGAACAAAAAGCATGACGTTAAGAGACAGGATTCCAAATTGTATAAAAAAAGAGTATTTTATTCTTGCAAGAATAGTTCCCAGTCAACCAAACAGACCAGCTGCTGGCAGAGTGAGACAAGGAGCAGAGGGGTTACCAGCAGTCTTATACGGTTCTCTTCAATGCAATCTCTTGCCAATTGTTATTTAGATGAGAGGAACAAAAGGACTGGCCAGCCCTAACCCCAGGGGTTTTCTCACCTCTGAGAACAGAGGTGAACCCCAAATATCTTCTGATTATCTTTACTCATGCCTTCACAGCTGTGTAAACATCATAATACAAAACAGGGTTATTTGTTCTCGTACTCAGAAATAAAGGGATAAGAGACCATCCGATATTTCAGTGCTATGTCTATTATTAATCAGTCAATATTAAAATTTCCATAACAATGTTTATTTCTGTTCGATCATAATTGCTGTTCCCTTCTGAAGTTTTTATTACTTCTTGAATTAAAATGAATAAAAAATACCAATTTATTGCAAAATGTCTGTATAAAGTGTTTTGAATTATCACTAACCATCCCTTATTTTGTTCAATTATTTGAATGATCAAATACTGAGTAACAAAAAGGTTTGCATTGTGTTCCCTTTCTAACCAAATGCTATAGTTTGATTGTAATCATAATGCAAAACCTGATACTTATCTAAAAATTTTTGTTAAAAAAAATAAAGTAGTCTTTTAGAATATCTAAATGTATATCTAAATTAAAAAAATAAAGCAAATAAGATAGAGAAATCATGTCTAAAACAACAAAAGGAATCAAAAAGCCTTTCTATTATATAGGAAGCTATAGGCAGCCTACAGGCTGGTACAGGATTTAACTATTTTTTAAAGCCACTAGATGGCGCTCTTCTACTTGAATTTTTTTTTCTTTTAGGCTGGCACTCTATTTTGATGTGAAATGTTGCATTTATTGTTTTTTTTTTATATAAATATAAAATAAAAATATATATATTAATACTAATGGAAAAAATGGCTCATAAAAATTATATAATTAATGCAAAGTATCATTAAAAACTCTAAAAATTCTAAATGATAATCAGAAAATATTATAGAACAAAAATATATTTGATTGGTTATCCTGGGAAAAAATAAAGTTAAATTTTAAGGCTTCGTCCGTTTTTGACCGTTAAGTCAGACCGCTAAGTGTAACCCATTTACGAAGAAGCCCAGAGGGTTAAGCTAAAACCGTAAAACTTTTTGTGTTCTGGCCGTTCATTTACACGACATTGGCGTTTTGGGTGCCTGAAAACGCAAACTTTTGAAAACGGGTTTCAAAGTGCAAGTTTTTGAAAACGGTTTCCGTGTAAACAACAAAAACGGAAAACCTTGGAAGATGAAGTCACGCACATGCGTATTGAATGCAGGGTTTTTAGTCGTTTTCGCGGATCCGTGTGAAGGGATCGTTTTGCATGCATATGTTCTGACTTAAAATTACATCAGCGAAGACCGACAGCCAATGAGAGAGCAAGATACAGGCAAGAAACATATATATGTTTATATATGTAAACATATATTTACAATTATATCAAACAGAAACAAACCATAAACATCTGCTTAACCAGCCGCAACAGCAACACATTGCAATCCTCTGTTTTTCTCCTTTTCAGCGCACAGACAATGTGAATCGCAAGCTTCTTCCCAGATAGCATACATATCCGGGCCTCATCTGGGCCGACCATGGCACATATGGCTCAGTTCTGGCAGTGGCAAAGGCCATATGGGCCGTATCTGTCCCACACACATCAAGTGAGTTGTGGCTTGCTGTGGGTGGGATCAAGACATTTGTCGATCGGAAAGTTGTTTTTGCCGTCTCTTCCTACGGGATTCGGCAAAAGTTTAATTTATCAGCTGGCCCTGATGGTTTCTAAGAAGACGGGGCGCAATGAAAACCCTGTGGTCATTGTTGTTTCTCCTTTGGTCGCACTCATGGAGGACCGAGTGAAAGAAGCAGCCGAGATGGGGACCACGGCGGTGCAACCCGGCGTGCAGGACGAGGTGGACATAACCAGCGGTCGCTGCCAGCTCCTTTTCGGAAGCCCCGAATCCTCAACATTTGTCATTCACTCCGTTGCTCTGGTTGTAGGTCTATCCAATTGAGTGCAGAGGCATTTTCTTTTCTGGTTCGGTTGAAACGCCCCATAATCACAGCCCATTGGAGCATCAGACTCACATTCTGACTAGAATCTGAGTATGACGATGTCAGGCTACATTCCTCGCATTTTTTAACTTAAATTCAAAATAACTTCAATAACAATTTCATGCATAACCCTTCTAATTCAGCTCAGAATATCTTACATTGTGTGTCTTTGCCAACCTCTTTTGGTAAATAATAATATAACATGATATTTCATGACTCTTGATGGCCTTATAGCTATATGGAGCAAATGAGCAGTTCCGCTGGGTCCTAAAGTCAGTTGATTCTTCAGTATGCATTCAGAGACACAGGTAGACATTATAAAATAATTTTTTGGTAATATTTTAGCATTTTTAGTTTGAAGTTTGAGCATTTTTCTATTTCTAATGAAGCATTCTTCGCATTCCATTCATTCCTATGGGGGTCAAATTGACCCGCGAGGGAAGGATTTGTTACTTTTTTAAAGTACAAAATTCTTCGAATCCATTCAATTTTTTTGTGTGTATTCAGGGTTCCATTGCGACAAAAGTCCAGGGGTCTTGGACCCCTCTGATGAACACTAAATTTTTTACATTTTTCACACAAAAAATCCAGGTAAAAACGAGGGAAGGAGCAATGGTAAAGCATAAATTAAAATTATTGTGACAGATGTGAAGGGGGAGGAGAATTTATACGTGCGTAAGGTTTCTTGAAAACAAAGACTTCCGCAAAGGAAACACCTGTGTATCCTCGCTCATGACTCCTCTGGAAGCCTCGTCGTTCCTCGCCTCCTCGATCCTCGTTTCTCGCTCTTTGATCCTCGCTCTTTGATCCTCGCTCCTCGCCTCCTCTATCCTCGCTCCTTGATCCTCACTCCTTGATCCTCGAAAATAAATAACCTTTAAAGACAATTGGTACATGTTTGTCTCTTATTCAGTGATGTAAAATTGTTTGCCATCACAATTTGGCATTGTCAGCAGGATTCCTTGGATGTGTCTCTTGGACCCAAGAGTGGACGGTGTTTGGCCACCTGGACTGAGCAGTTCCAGCCCTACCTCGCAAACTTGAGAGAGTGGGGCTGACCGCAAGGGCCCAAGAGAGACACCACTGGAATTATCAAAAGAACTGAAGTGGCGTAAGCTGAGACTTGTAAGAGACAAAGTCTAAATTGTTATTGATACCTGTTTGAGAGGGATGATGGTCAAGGGAACACTGTGGTGACTAGTACAGATTACTAGTCTAGATTAGTACAGATTAGTAGTCTGGTGGGTTCAGATAATCCACGGTATTGTAGTGGGGGAAACCCCGATGGTCTGGATTATCAAATTTGTGAGCAAGCTGTGTGTGCTCACCTTTTTCAATTGAGGTGAAAATTGATCTCTCTAGAGACGTCTTGAGTTATATTTTGGGCGCCAAGGGAAAACCACAGAAAAGAGTGACCATCATGGGGAAATCTCAGAGTAAAATGCGCAAAAAAGATCAATATGATGAACCGGTGTTTTGTCTGATTACATCCATAACCGAGACGTTCCCTTTCGTACTCACTACGAGTTACGTCGTGACGACGAATGGGATTCCCAGTCTAATCACGCCACCTTCTCGGCTGTCTTCCAGTGCCCTGTGTAAGTCTGAGCTCCCTGTCGTGAGACTAGCACGGACGAAGGACTCCTACTTAACACAGGAATACCAAGGTACACTGGGAAGCATATCTCAGTGGAAATATGCAATTATAGCCTGCCCGAAGAGGGGGGGGACTTACAGAATACACATATGACCTGGAGGGATGCATATGGAAGAACACTGAGGTGTCCAGCCCGCAGGGTTGAATCTTTCAACTCCAGGGGTGGCAAGGTGGCTTGCCAAGGGAAAGACACATGCTCAGAGAGGCTTACAGTGGAAATACACATGTGGGGGTCACCAGAGGGGAACCATGCACACGGAGGCACCTAGCCAACGCGAAAGCTGCCGCAGGCATAGACTCTGGCGTTGACGTCAACAGTGCTGGAGGAACTCTGGGCTGGCGGGGAAGCTCACCTGAGGAATATATCGCACGTATCCAGTCCGTGGAGTGGAATGGCAAGCAAGTGAAGACACCTGAGCAGATCCAGTTACCGGTACACGAGTACACGAGAGGACACAGGCTCCACTCGGAGATTGTAGAATGTCGCGAATGTCTGCAGATGTCTGTTAGCGAGGCACCATGCGCTAGAGCCCAAGAGGAGGCCACACTCCAGGTGGAGTGGGCGTTTTCACACCAAGGGGGCACGGTCGACCTTGCTGCTGGTATGCCAAAGCAAGGGCGTCCACCATCCAGTGAGACAACCTTTGCTTGGAGAGAGCCTTTCCCTTCAGCTTTCCACCATAACAGACAAAGAGCTGGTCTGAGGTCCTGAAACATTGCGTTCTGTCTACGTAAGCACGGAGGGCGCGTACTGGACAGAGCAGTGCCAAGGCTGGGTCTGCCTCCTCCAGGGGCAGCACTTGCAGGTTCACCACCTGATCTCGAAAGGGAGTGGTAGGAACCTTGGGCAGATATCCAGGCCGGGGTCTCAGGATCACGTGAGAATAGGCCGTCCCGAATTCCAGGCACGCTTCGTCAACGGAAAATGCACGCAGGTCCCCTACCCTCTTAATGGAGGCCAATGCAACCAGGAGCGCTGTCATAACTGACAGGAACATAAGCTCCACTGATGGCAGAGGCTCAAAGGGAGCACTCTTCAGGGCAGTTCAGACCACTAAGAGGTCTCCTCGCTCCTCTCAGGAACCCGATGATCAGGTCGTGGTTTCCCACGGACTTACCTTCGACTGCGTCGTGATGTACGGCGATAGAATCAACATACACTTTCAGGGTGGAGGGAGACAGCCTTCGCTCCAACCCATCTTGCAAGAAGGAAAGCACGACACTGATCTAGCATTTTATGGGGTTATCTTGGTGAGAAGAGCACCAGTTGACAAAGAGGTTCTACTTCAACGCATAGACATGTCTCGTGGACGATGCTCTAGCGGAAGTGATGGTAGCCACCACCGCTGGTGATAGGGTACTCAAACCTACCTCGTCGCATCCAGGAGCCACACGTGGAGGTTCCAAAGATCGGGACGAGGGTGCCATAGGGTGCCCCGTCTCTGAGAAAGAAGGTCCTTCTTTAGAGGAATTGGCCAGGGAGGTGCTGTCGTGAGGAGTACAAGTTCGGAGAACCAGGTCCGGGTGGGCCAAAGAGGTGCAACCAAAATGACCTGCTCCTCGTCCCCTCTGATCTTGCACGGTCTGTGCAAGAAGGCTCACAGGGGGAAACGCATACTGCGGAGGCCCCGTGGCCAGCTGTGCGCCAGTGCATCCTCAGTCAGGGAGTAAAACAGGTCGCAATGGGACAGTGTTAATTTTGGCAGCCATTTTTGATTTAGTCTTAGGCTGCGTCCGAAACCGCATACTTCCCTACTATATAGTATGGGAAAAAGAGTAGGCGAGCGAAAAGTATGTATGAATCATAAAAGAGTAGGCGAGAATTACCTGGGTGACGTACTAATTATCGCGAGATTCGGACGTACATAAACTTATAGTGCGTTCGAATATGCCTACTTTCCTACTATATAGTAGGTGAAAACAGTACGTGAAAGGAGTAGTATGTCCGAAACATCAGTATTCATAAAAGAGTAGGCGAGAAGTTCCCGGATGACCTACTGCTTCCGGCCAGATTTTTGAGTGCTCAACCGATGGATACTCTTCTATCCCAGGAGGCCACGCGAGAGGATACGTCATTATCAACAATCGCGGAGATCAGCGACGCTGGGGTTTTTAAATGTGAGTAAACACGGTCCCTTGTGTTAAAATTGCCTGTGTTGAACTACTGTACAGTAAACTGTTGAATTGTTGAAGGTGTAAAGACGTTAGACAGTAGTATAGTATAGTTGTGATTTTGTTGTTAAAACACGTTTTATTATGTATCGCTATCAGGGGAGCTCCAGTAAGGACACGCAAGTTACGTCTCTAAAGTGGATTTACATAAACCATACATCTTAAAGACGCTTATTTTAAATGTCTATGTACATCTGACAGGAAAATCTTCGATAAGTATTGCAGAAGTGCACATCACAACATATAATAGACATCTGAGTGATGTATGTGTGCTATTATGTAGAAAAAAATCTATAAAGTAACTAAACATAAGTTATCTATTTTATTTGTCCATTAGTACTGTTGATAAATTGAGGAACATTTATGTTGGATAAAAAGTTAAAACAACCTCAACATATGATTGTAGGGTTGAGCTCATAAATCACAGAGGTTATGTTTATCTTGTCAGGATGTTACAGGGACAGATGAACAGATGTGTGTGTGTCTGGTGGAGAGTGGCTCATGAAGCTGAATGCTGCCATTAAAGGCTTTGAGTTAGTATACTACAGAAATGAATAACAACAACTATTTAAATATTAAGTTGTAGTTTATTTTAATTATTGTAATTTCAAACAAAGCTATTACAGCACTTTTCGGATTCTTGATTTCTGCGGATTTGCTGCACAGCTTTTGTGGTGGAACTCGACCTGCGAGGAAAGATGATAGCGGCATTTGTGAAAAGCGTTTTTGTCTTCTAAATAATACTGAAATCAAATGACATTGTGCTGTTAAAATGACTGATTTTGTGTTATGTTTGTGCATTTTTGTAGGATCTGAAATGTCAGGAGACTTGTGTAAGCACTGAGGATGAGGGTCACAGAACTAAATCCTGGAAATGGTGCCATGGATGAGTCCCTCCATCACTCCACCTGCCCTTATGAGTCCCTCCATCACTCCACCTGCCCTTATGAGTCCCTCCATCACTCCACCTGCCCTTATGAGTCCCTCCATCACTCCTCCTGCCCTTATGAGTCCCTCCATCACTCCACCTGCCCTTATGAGTCCCTCCATCACTCCATGAGACCCTCCATCACTCCACCTGCCCTTATGAGACCCTCCATCTCTCCACCTGCCCTTATGAGTCCCTCCATCACTCCACCTGCCCTTATGAGTCCCTCCATCACTCCACCTGCCCTTATGAGACCCTCCATCACTCCTCCTGCCCTTATGAGTCCCTCAATCACTCCATGAGACCCTCCATCACTCCACCTGCCCTTATGAGACCCTCCATCTCTCCACCTGCCCTAATGAGTCCCTCCATCACTCCACCTGCCCTTATGAGTCCCTCCATCACTCCACCTGCCCTTATGAGTCCCTCCATCACTCCACCTGCCCCTATGAGTCCCTCATCACTCCTCCTGCCATTATGAGTCTCTCCATCACTCCACCTGCCCTTATGAGTCCCTCCATCACTCCACCTGCCCTTATGAGACCCTCCATCACTCCTCCTGCCCTTATGAGTCCCTCAATCACTCCATGAGACCCTCCATCACTCCACCTGCCCTTATGAGACCCTCCATCTCTCCACCTGCCCTAATGAGTCCCTCCATCACTCCACCTGCCCTTATGAGTCCCTCATCACTCCTCCTGCCATTATGAGTCTCTCCATCACTCCACCTGCCCTTATGAGACCCTCCATCACTCCTCCTGCCCTTATGAGTCCCTCAATCACTCCATGAGACCCTCCATCACTCCACCTGCCCTTATGAGACCCTCCATCTCTCCACCTGCCCTAATGAGTCCCTCCATCACTCCTCCTGCCATTATGAGTCTCTCCATCACTCCACCTGCCCTTATGAGTCCCTCCATCACTCCACCTGCCCTTATGAGACCCTCCATCACTCCTCCTGCCCTTATGAGTCCCTCAATCACTTCATGAGACCCTCCATCACTCCACCTGCCCTTATGAGACCCTCCATCTCTCCACCTGCCCTAATGAGTCCCTCCATCACTCCACCTGCCCTTATGAGTCCCTCCATCACTCCACCTGCCCTTATGAGTCCCTCCATCACTCCACCTGCCCCTATGAGTCCCTCATCACTCCTCCTGCCATTATGAGTCTCTCCATCACTCCACCTGCCCTTATGAGTCCCTCCATCACTCCTCCTGCCCTTATGAGTCCCTCCATCACTCCACCTGCCCTTATGAGACCCTCCATCACTCCACCTGCCCTTATGAGACCCTCCATCACTCCACCTGCCCTTATGAGACCCTCCATCACTCCTCCTGCCCTTGTGAGTCCCCCATCACTCCATGAGACCCTCCATCACTCCACCTGCCCTTATGAAACCATCCATCTCTCCACCTGCCCTTATGAGTCCCTCCATCACTCCACCTGCCCTTATGAGTCCCTCCATCACTCCTCCTGCCCTTATGAGTCCCTCCATCACTCCTCCTGCCCTTATGAGTCCCTCCATCTCTCCATCTGCCCTTATGAGACCATCCATCACTCCACCTGCCTTTATGAGTCCCTCCATCACTCCTCCTGCCCTTATGAGTCCCTCCATCACTCCACCTGCCCTTATGAGTCCCTCCATCACTCCACCTGCCCTTATGAGACCCTCCATCACTCCACCTGCCCTTATGAGTCCCTCCATCTCTCCATCTGCCCTTATGAGACCCTCCATCACTACACCTGCCTTTATGAGTCCCTCCATCACTCCATCTGCCCTTATGAGTCCCTCCATCTGCCCTTATGAGTCCCTCCATCACTCCATCTGCCCTTATGAGTCCCTCCATCACTCCACCTGCCCTTATGAGACGCTCCATCACTCCACCTGCCCTTATGAGTCCCTCCATCACTCCACCTGCCCTTATGAGACCCTCCATCACTCCATCTGCCCTTATGAGACCCTCCATCTCTCCACCTGCCCTTATGAGTCCCTCCATCACTCCACCTGCCTTTATGAGACCCTCCATCACTCCATCTGCCCTTATGAGTCCCTCCATCTGCCCTTATGAGTCCCTCCATCACTCCATCTGCCCTTATGAGTCCCTCCATCTGCCCTTATGAGACCCTCCATCACTCCATCTGCCCTTATGAGTCCCTCCATCTGCCCTTATGAGTCCCTCCATCACTCCATCTGCCCTTATGAGTCCCTCCATCTGCCCTTATGAGTCCCTCCATTTCTCCACCTGCCCTTATGAGACCCTCCATCTCTCCACCTGCCCTTATGAGTCCCTCCATCACTCCACCTGCCCTTATGAGACCCTCCATCACTCCATCTGCCCTTATGCGTCCCTCCATCTGCCCTTATGAGTCCCTCCATTTCTCCACCTGCCCTTATGAGTCCCTCCATCACTTCATCTGCCCTTATGAGTCCCTCCATCACTTCATCTGCCCTTACGAGTCCCTCCATCACTCCACCTGCCCTTATGAGACCCTCCATCACTCCTCCTGCCCTTATGAGTCCCTCCATCACTCCACCTGCCCTTATGAGACCCTCCATCACTCCACCTGCCCTTATGAGTCCCTCCATCTCTCCATCTGCCCTTATGAGACCCTCCATCACTCCATCTGCCCTTATGAGACCCTCCATCACTCCTCCTGCCCTTATGAGACCCTCCATCACTCCACCTGCCCTTATGAGTCCCTCCATCACTCCTCCTGCCCTTATGAGCCCCTCCATCACTCCACCGGCCCTTATTTCCTCAGATTGTGAAGCACAACACATTACGCAACAACCTCCGGCACGGCTCACCTCTGGCGGTCAGCTGATTCATCAGAATAAAGCCGCAGAATGGGAACCACTGTGTTGAGATGGCAGTAGGATGGGGTTCAGCGCCTGTAGCCTACATACATGATTGTATTTTGAATAAAGATTTGTTTCATGTGTTGACTTGTATATGCATTTGTTTATTGTGTGATGATGACTTTCATTCTTTACTAATTTATTAATATTTCTCATTGTTGTCAGTAAATAAAATATAATTATTTAATTCATTCATTCTTTAATTAATTGTTTGAATGAAAATGTAGATATGTTCACTATAAACACATCTGGAGTCTAATCATGCATAGTTATGTCATATGACATACATTACATTTTGTTTGTTTTATTGAATTATATCATTTTCAGTAAAAAGTAATATAATTAAGTATTGATCAGCATTTATCGTTGGAATTATTGTATGTTTTGGGGTGGGATAGCAATGCTATTCATTCTGGGGTAATATTATTTTTTAATATTAATGATACGGGTATAAAATCAACAGTTTTCTCCAAAGGCCAATCTTCACACAGCTGCCCAACGTCTCCTTAGTGCAGACATTACGCTGAGGAAAACCGTTCTAGGTAGGGCTGTCGAGTTACTGATGTAATAAGGTATGTCATATTATGTATGCAATATATATATATCTCCTATTATGATATCAAACCCATGATATTATAAATATAAACAACTAACATGGCTGTTAGTAGTGTACTAACTATCAAGCTAGCATATCGATACTGGTAAAGTTTAAAATATATTGAGTTTGATTCGGTAACGAGCTAGTATAAGTCATAGCTAAAAACAGGTTGCATTGATACAAGTTTTCCCGTTACCATCAGTTACACTGTGATGAAGGTGAATTTCGTGTAAGATTCATAACATATACGGTGTTTTGCATGTAAGAGCTTCGCGATGAAAGCACTGTTGGCTCTGATGTGGACTAACGTTACACTCCGGAGACAAGTAAAGTTACCGTTAGTTACCGCTTCGTCGGCTCAAAGACAGGCAGGTCCGGGGTCCTGTGCAAGGCCGGACTTACCATTGGGCTTGACTGGGCTCAAGCCCATGGGCCCCGCCCAATAGGGGGCCCCGCCCGTTTACGTTTGATTTTTTCAAAAATATGTCAGTCATTTAATTTTTCATTTAAAGTTTGTTGATTGCTCTAGCATTGTTACCTGGCCCTGGCCTGCAATGAAAAATGTATTTTAAGTAGCTTATGTTTCAGGTCTGTGGAGTGGGCTATAGCCTACGAGTTGTGACGTTCGCGAACGAACCGATTCTTTTAAACGGCTCATAAACATGAACGATGGGAGCCGAGTCGCGGCTGGAGGGGAGCCGTTCTTTCTGTCGTTCTTTTTTTCCTATGCGTGTTTCAAGTTCACACAGATGCAAACAAATTATCTCCTCAGTTATAGGGGAAGGGGCACACCCAGCGCAGGGGTGCTACTGCTAACAGCAAGATGATAGTTGTGCACGCGCGCGTATCCTTTACGTGAGTACTCCAGTGAAAAAAAAACCCTACGTGCCTCTGTCATTGGGTAGGAGCGGAGCCAATGACTGGTGCACGCTGCCGTCACATGGTTACTCCAGTAAAAAAAAAAAAAAGTATCTACAGTATATATTTACAACTTTAAATATTTTTTTTTTTTTATCAAAATGTTCTTGTGTGATAACAATGTTCTTGTGTGTTAGTGTTTGTAGTAAAAGCTGTTTTGCACAGAAATTCATTGCAGCCGGCTTTGTTTTTGATGTTTATAAGTCAACATAGCTTTACACATACACACACTTTGTAAAGGTAAATCCAAAATAGTGATGTCACTTTCTAAGCAGAGGGATTTTGTGCAACCCTATGGAATATAGTCCACACTTGACAAATGAGGTATAATCAATATTTCAGAATAATTCAAACTCAGATATTGGTGTGTGATATCTGAGTTTTAATTATTTGACTACAAATCTCACCTCATCATTCCTCCCAGTGATTATTTCCAGGATAAACTGAGATGCCCCCAACCTGGCTTCTTAAAACTGACTAAATATTTAAAAAGAGCTAAAAGCTTCTTATTTATTAAATCCAGGCAATTGGTTGATGAAACATTGATTAAAATCAAGATAAAATGAATACAAAACGAAATTCACTTTAAAGAAGGCTTTGCGCTTTTCTGTTTAAGGTCTGTGAAAGTTTTAAAGCAGTCTTAAGTGCCGCTTCAGAGCGCTCGCGTCCGTAACGGAGAACTGTCACGTCTGTAACTATGTTTTTTCCTCATAAATCCAAACACTTATCAGGAACAGGTTTTTTTAAAGATGTATACACTCATAGATTTAGCTATTTATATGTAGCCTAATACAAATGATTTGTTATGATTGCAAACTTACAGGGTATTTGTTTGTTTTTCAATATGTTTTCCAGGTAAATAAGTGTTTTATTCTCATTCTGACAAAAGACATTTGTACATTGCAATAAACACATGATCACTTATTTATTTATTGGAAAAAAAAAACTGTTTTAAGCTTCAATCAGTGGTCATATAAATAAATTATTATGTTTTTTTACATGTAACTCTGTCTATGGTACCAGTCACCTTTTGCACTTCAAATAAAGATTGGATCGATTATATTGTGACTTAAAAAAACATTTCTCATTGAATCGTTAATTCAAGAGATTCGTTCAAAAATGCTGATTCATCTATGAAACAAGTGTATTTGATTGAGGAATTGAATCATTCAAACCCAAGGTTTTTTTAATAATTCAGATTAATTAAACATTTTTAATAGACTTCAGCAATTAACATAAATTATGTTATTTTGTTAAGTTGTTTGTTCAGAATCGTGATCTCTATTTTTATTCTCAAATTATCCAGAATTGTGTAGCTCTAATACATAGCTTGTGTATGTATCATTTAGTTCAATTTAAAGCAATGTATAAGGTAGGGCCCGAAAGTGACTCAAGCCCAGGGGCCTCCACCACCCTAAGTCCTGCCCTGGTCCTGTGTGGTCGAAGTGCAGGGCAAGGAGCACTTAGAGCGCGTCCGAGTGAAGACTGTGCGCGACTCAGCGCGAGCCACAAGAGAACAACTGTATCCATGCAACTGATAGCAGCGAGCGCTCAGCTTGATTTAAAAAACAACAGATTTAAGCGCTAGATCTCTTATTTAATAGCGAACTAAATGAATGCTCTGCTAGTTAACTGAAGACGTTTTATTTATTTGTATTAGGAATAGGTACATCTGTTCTATGACATTAGTATAGTCTTGGACAAGAGGACCTGCGTCGAGCAAACGTGTGCGCGCATGTGGGCAGCAGCAGGGGTGGTAGCCATGGTAGCGAGGGAGAGTGACAGTCGCCCAGCCAATCAGTGCATTCATTGCGAATGGAAATAATTAGCTGTGTTTATTGCAGCACTGAGAGAACTACAGACACTCAACTTTTATAAATCTCTTTTTCAGAGTACTTACATTTTAATTATGTATTGGTATATAAAGACAGTTTAAACCAATTTGGAAAAATGTTTTTTAGACAAAAACCTACCCCACCTTTAATGTGGCCGGATCGTTGCCGGAAGTCAGATATTTTCATTTATAAAGTTTTAAATATGTATATTTTTAGGACAAAACTGCACGGATTACCCTCAGAAGGCCTTCGTTTATCCCCCTGGAGCCGGATGGATTACTTTTGTGAAGGATGTATTCACATTTTGGGACTTGAAGGAGGTGGACCCCATTGCTTCACATTATATCCACTGAAGGGTCTAATACATTTTCTAAAATAACTGAAAATGTGTTCGTCTGAAACAAGATTGACAGATGAATCTCAAACGGCTTGAGGGTGGGTAATGCATGGGTTAAATATCATTTTTGGCCGAACTATCCCTTTAACCATCATAATCCCGGAAGATTACACTTATATTCTTACGGTCAAACCTGTTCATAACACAGTTCATAACATCAGACCTGCAGATGTGTATCATGTTGGCGGTCAGTGTTGATTCAAAGTCACATTGCACACGAGTTCTTTAAGAAGATCTGAGACCTCTGCCCTGTAGCGAAGTTCAGGAAAACTTGATTGTTTTTTATATACAGTATATATATTTAAAATGTATAAGAGCATTTATCATTTTGAAGTAATTATCCTAAAAGCTTTCATAAAATCAACAGTAGCATGACTGACACTGTTCTAATAAACCCAAGCATTAAATTTACTAGGTTATTTTAAGTTCTTCAGTTTTCTCATTGCTCCTTATTCATATCAATAGCAGAACAAACAACAAATCATGAACATGATTCAAGAAAAAATCATAACAGAAGCTATACAAACAGAACACATCATAGTAATTAAGCCTATTCAGAGATTTTTATTGGACAATTAGGGTACATTCGTAGCCCACCTAAAGTAATGAGATGGGTGAGCCTCTCTCTCAGTGTTGGATGAGAAGCAGACTATCAGATCGTTCTCCACATTCAAACGAGCCCTGAACTTCATTGCAGCCAAAGTGGAGAATGATGACTCCCAGAGATAAGTGGTAGGAAATGGGAGCAATATCGTCATGGGCTTGGCAGTGAGTTCAGGAGACTCGTGTGAGAGGAGGTCTAAAGGCCTCATGAGGCACCTGCTGAAATCAGGCCTTCAGTGTCCCATCACAGGATAAGTCCAACAGCTCTTCTTCTGTTTTGCCAGCAAGGCCACTTGTTGCAGCTGGGACAAAAGGATCCCGCACCCAGTCCCAGGTGTCCGTGTTCACATCCTAGAAGAATGAGCTGAACCTGCCTCTCTCACTACAGCCACAGACCGGCTGTTTGTGTGGAGAAACTCAGTCAATTGGGAAACATGTCTGTTAATCTATCTTGTAACCTCCTTCTCCATAGCTCTGTTTTCTTCATGAAGGCAGTGATTTTGTCACAAAATGAACAGCAGTGACCACTGTGTTCAAAAGAACAGAAAGTCCTCTTAAATCAGGGATAGCGGACCACAACAACGAACTGAGCCACACTGGCAATGTCTGATTCGACCAACTGAAGAGAAAACTGCTCACAGGAACTCAATCTATCCAGTAGCTGTGACTGCATGTCAGCCGAGAGTTCATCCATTCTCCTCCTCGTGTTGTCATTGGAGAGAGGTATAGATTTCAGTTTATTAGCTGCCTCGTGCCCCTTGCACAATTGTGTGTGGTTTCTTACTTCTAGCGATGCGTTGAGCCCCCCAATAAGAAGCCTTCTGTGTTTCTTCTGAAGCTGGGGCCTGGTTCATCATCTGTGTTTTCTGGTGGATGTATTCCTTGTTTTTTCAAACAATTATTTTTTTCCCCATTATATTCTGTGTGCTTCGTAATTAGACAATGCTTTAACTTTACTGGCTTCATGGCTTCGTTTGTTAGCACCTGAAGACACAAGATGCATTTTAGTCTCCAGTCGCTCTTCTCAATAAAACTCAATATAATTGTCACTGAATTTTCTCAATTTAGATAGTTCAGGCTTAGGTTCACTTGTGGAATTGAAATATTTTTCCATGCTCACTCTGAGTGAAGTGAGTGGTTCAAGACAGACTGTTGGATGTGTCATTGGTGCTTCTGTTTAGCCTCTGCCATGCTTCTAAAAGTGACAATGGAGCAATTTGATCCAGACTAATCGGCTTGGCTAGTTCATATGTGTATATGGATATCCGGCCCGGAGTGGCTTCCGCAGCGTCCCCTTCTCCAGGGTACGCTTTCCCAGTGTAATCAAATAAGTCACACTGATGGGTCTTGGGAACAGCAGTGACTGACCTTCTCTGCTTAGAGCTCCTACTTTCTGCCCAACACTGGAGCTGACCAGGAGACTCAAGCGGAGCGCTGGACGGGCCAGCAACAGTGGCGTGTTGGTAGATATCCCCATTCTGTCGGATCATCTCTCACGTACGTAGAGAGTGACCTCCGCTGTACGGCCGAGTCACAAGGTCCGGCTCCTCAGCGGAAAACAAAGATGCGACGCACCTTCTGCTCATTATATGCTCACGCTGTGAGGCAGAGCAGCGGTTGCAAATTATCACATGCCAATGTGGATTGGTCTCTCAAGCGTGCCGATCGTCTCCGCTCCCTCCTTCGGGGAACGAGGGTTACCAACCGTAACTGAGACGTTTTTTTTACAATTGCTATTGTGGCGAAACACGGAGGGATTAAAGATTGCTAAGTAGCGACTACGCAACCCTGGAATCTCGCCAGGGACAATACTAAATTCATTTCCTCTTAAGGAAACCCAGGTTAGCTCACAGTAAATTGGCAGGAGACATGAATATAAAAGAAAAAAAAAGTATTAAAGGGGACTAATCATGAAAATATGACTTTTTCCGTGTTTAAGTGCTATAATCGGGTGCATCTACCAACCCAGAAAACGTGAAAAATGACAACCCAGTAACTTTGCTTTGGTAAGCCTTTCTCTGCAAGCATGTCAAAAAATAAGTCGATCAGATTTCGCTCCACTTCTGACGTATGAAGGGGATCTTTAATATTTTTATATTACCTTAATATACCTAAATATCTTTCATATTTTTATATCTTCTTATATTACCGCCCCTTAATCTACACGTTTCCACCCGTGGCGCCACCGTTTGGTTTTCAGTGTGACCAGTTCTAACGCAATGGCTAAAGTTCGAGCAAAGCATGCAAACTGTTCAGTCGTTGCTGCACAGACGAGCACTGAAGACTATTTTACCAAAATAATTCTCAGCTGTCTTATAAATACCTCAGGTTTACATTTTCAAAGGTTCAGGTTTTCAAATTAACTGTTAATTTGTGTAAAAGTTAAACATGACGGTACATGCAAGTCGATGAGATGAATCATTGTAACTCCACAACAACTAGGCTACATAAATGTATCCACTAACCATTCAGAAACGTCCATGTGCGTCTAAAAGTTGTGTCCGTAAGGCTGTACGCGCTACTGGTTATTTCTGAGATTTTAGATAACTGAGATTCGCACGTTTGTTATTGCCGGAGCATCTGAAGCTCGTGTAAAGAATCGGCCCTCTTCTGAACGGAGGCAGGGAGCCGATCTCAGGAAACTAAATCAGTCAGGCAGACAACACGCATGCTTGGAAGCTGAGTCCAGTCTATCTGGAGATGTGAGACAGAAACGCATCCATACTGTAATGCAAACACCTGTGCCTGAATCAGTCTCACCCAAACCTTTGATTATACACAAACAAAGATGCCGCTACAATACGAGTGGATACTTGGACAAAAACACAATCTTCCACCTACCAGAAGAGGGGCAACCGCCAGCCACAGGACTTCATCCACCGTGCCGCTCTGAAAATAAGCATTAGCTTCAGTATGCCATTGACAACCCAGCCAACATCACCCAACATACCTGAAGAGGCGACTAAATTACGACACCGGAAGAAAGGGGTAGTGACTCGCGACGCCACTCCATCGAGCCAGCCAGTTTATATACTCTGCCACTACCCTCTGATAGGACAAACAATCCATCTGATAACCAGCGGATAACCAGCGGTATAAAAGCATCTCATTGCAAAGGGTGGCTAGCAGTCTACTGTTTACCGGACGTGATTTTATGTGATTTACAGTTTGAGAAAACTGTTAAGCTCACTGTCAAGTGCTCTGCTAGCAAGAGATGAATTTCTGTGAAAAAGTCTATAGGTTTTTTGGCTCAAGTAGGGTGCCTCGTCTTCAAATGTCTGCATTTTCCCAGGCTTCATTCTGTCATGGACAAGCACTTCTGGACAGATTACACACTGAGGATGGTCCACGTCGCTGATAGTACAGCAGGTGAAGCCATACTTAATGAGTTCTTCTTGATATTTCCCATGTTTTCTACAGTGGTCAACAGGGTCTTGTCCTTATGTTTAGTAGAGGTACACAGTTCAGGCAACTCAGGCAGACTGTTCACAATATCCCCAACATTTTTAGACTTGTGAATTACTAATGCATCCATTTTTGCAGTTGCGGTTTCCATGTACAGTTGTGTGCTGCAGTGATAACTAGCAAGCAGTCAAAAAACCCAGTCGGCTTGGTGTGTCCCCGGCTGAAACGCTGCTTTAAGTGCAAACTTCAACTAGGAATGTCTTCTCAGGTCATTAGCTACTGTTCGTCACTATTATGAGTCAGCTTAGTATGTAAAACCTACCATTCATGACTAGTACCAAAGCAGTGCTTCTCAAACTGGGGGCCGCACAGAAGTTCTACAACTTTTTTTTTTTAATAATTGAATTAAAAATATGTAAATTAACTGTTCAATATTCAAATGCACTTACTGTGAATAGTAAATTAATGTTCTATATTATTCACTTTTGTTACGGGCTGTGTAGAGTAGTAACTGGTAAACCAAAACACATTATTGTGCCTGTGAATGCTGTTTTACGTGGATATCAGTACAACGCTTTGTTCACAAAAGAAATGATAGGTTAGCAACCAAATAACACACAGATATTACACAAGAGTTTTAGAGATCTTTGTGGGGAAATATAATTAAACGTTTACTTCCAAAATGTAGTGTAATTTCTATTGCTTTCCATGTTCAAGGACTTTACTTATTGCTTTTATTTTTAATGCACTTTAAAAGCTTGAATCACATTAAAAGTGTAATTTCGGCATTGTTCATTTCTGCAAAAATATTTCCATCGTCGTTTTGTTGCTTTTTTCCAGAACGAAAATTTCTGAAACACTCAGTTTCAATGCAATACCATTTCTAACTGTCAAAACAGTTTCATGACAAATTGTTCCATTTTATGAACTATAATTTATCATAAATTGTGTAATCTAACATCAGAGAAATAAGGCTACCAACCAACAGAATTGATGTTCCAGCATTGTGTAATTGAATTGCTTTAATTAAAATTGTAAGTTTGAGGCTGTTTTGTGTCATGAATTTTCTTTAGGGGCCCAAAGTGATGCACCTTCACAAGAACCTCGCGCTGAAAACGTTTGAGAACCACTGACCAAGACTAAACCAACTATGAGAACCACTGACCAAGACTAAACCAACTATGAGAACCACTGACCAAGACTAAACCAACTATGAGAACCACTGACCAAGACTAAACCAACTACCTTCACAAGTTTGGATATGAATCTTCAGTCTGCATCTAAGCCTGGGAAACACAGAGTCGGGCAACTTTGGGTCGGTTTTGAGCGTCGCCGGCGTAGTTTTTCGGTGTGTTCCGTTTTTTTTGGGATGATTCAGCGTGTAGAAGTGGCGTCTGGCTTTACACAGGCGACAACACAGTCTGCTTTCATCAGCGCTAGTTCTTTGGTGTGTCTTTGGTGCTTCATGTCTGGCATTAGACACATTTATATGGAAGGCGATAGTCTGGTTCAGTTTTTCTGTCTCCTCACAAGACAATAACACCATTGAGCTGTTTTGGTTCAGATTCTTGTTTCTAGAGCCTAGTTACTGGCCGAGGTTTGCACAATAGTGGAAAAGAGTATATCTGAGGCTATTTTGTAGCTTAGCAGTTATTTAATAATTATATATTTTTATTTTTTACAAGTTCACAAACATAAAACGTGTCATCAGATGGTTTGCTGTAGGATGATGGATTGAGGTGTTTACATGACTTCAGTAATCTCAGTTCATTCATGCTTTTAGCAAATATGCCAGAAAAATGCATTTTTTCTTTACATAGCAGTTTCTTAGTCATAGTCAGATTATTGCTGTCTATGTAAATGTAACCAATTTGATGACTTTTGAGTTTTAGTTAGAATACAGCTGCCAATGTTCAATTGTCCAATTTCCATTCCTCATCAGAAAAAAAAGATGTTGTTTGAGGTGTTATCTTCAGAAACCTTTAAAGAGGTTGTCTTTACATACATACTCTTGTTACTGGAGGATTGCATCTATGGATCCATCATTAAATACATTTTCAGTGCAACATGAGAAAGTGATCATGTACTGTATATAAACATCCTACTGTAAAGTGCCTACAAGCAACACAACATTACACATTCAAGGTAAAAAAGGTGCAAACATTTCTTTAGATGTATAAAAACAATCAATTTAAAAATTAAAATACATAAAAATGTATATCATGCATTTTGTTCTTCAGGACATTACCCTTCTCAGACCTACATCTGGCAAGCTAAAATTCATATACATTTTTTTTTATTGTCATTGTTTTACTTTATTTTTACAGTGCAGAAAATAAAAGTGCTTTCTTCAGATTAGTTGAAATGTACATATTGCATGTCCCTACGAAAGAAAAAAGTATTGAAAGATAATCCGAGAGGTCAGAGGAGAGCGGACAGTTGGAACGGATATCTCCGTGTCGTAGATCGTGTACGTTTACATGTGCTGTTCAGTCTGTGTTCATGTATACTTGCATCAAAGGTCCTGCACCTGACTATATAACTGTACATTTACACAGCCATCTGTTGATCTCAGACCAGTTTGAGCTGCCGTGGTCGAGTGGCACAAGCACAGGAGAGAATAGTCAAACTGGACCGTCTTCTGGTTAAATTACGTTAACAAATAGTTTTCTTTTTGTATTCTTAGACTTAGATTACTAAATATATATTTACATAAACTCCGGGCATTATAGTCGTAATAGATCACATTTGTATATGCACCTTGTAAATGCTTTGGAAAGGAAGCATCTGTACATAGTAGTGAAGTCAGTCCCGATCCGAGAGCAACACACTTCATTACGTCACGTCTGAACGGATTACTGGCGAAACCACTTTATCCAGGCCGAAGGAGGAAGATTCCTGCAATCAGGAGTTTCATTCGGCTCTACACATTCAAAATCGATCTACACTCTTTGACTTCAAATCGTCCCGCTGACCACAAGCCTTCCACACACTAACGGACATGATTCTGGCGCTCTCGTGGTAAATAGCACAAACCTAACGAAAGCATCACTGCTGCTTATTGGGAATGCCCTGAAGTGTTTAATTGCATTGATCTTTTCACATAGTTCGTCTCGTCTAGTTTGCTGCACTACTTGTCTTCCTATATTTTCCGTGGCTACGTCCTGGACACGAGGCAGTTTGTGATCCCAAATTTGTTTTGACCAGTGTGAGTGTATTTGTTCTTTGTGTGGCTAGACGTTTTGTGTTTACTGTTGTATCGTTGCCTTTCGTAGATGATGTGTAAAAACACGTGTTTCACGAAAATCAGTTTTACTTTGGTGCAACCTAAAGTGAAAGTGTGTGCTGGTGTGATGCCTGTGTGTGCTTGATTGCACGGGTTCACGTGTGTGTGTGTGTGTGTGTGTGTTTCAGTTTTGTGGCCCCTGGCCCCAGCCTCCTGCACTCGGGGGACGGCTGGGCTCTCCGCTCCCTGATTGGTCAAGCTCAGCACTGTCACAGTCCGAGTCCTCACATAATGCGCGAGTCTGGGAACAGGATAGAGAGCATGATTAAAGTCTTGAACACATTATATATGATGCTCGTAAGATTGACTATTCATAAAAAGAAGGCAGAGTTTTTCACGTCTGTTCCTGGAGGTTCACCGTCCTGGGGTGCGTTTCCCGTACAACGGCATAACTCCCTGCATAACTTAAATAGTACGATGCATCGTTGAAGAAACCAACTAGCTAATCACGACTGTTTCCAGAAACCATATTTTCGCAAATTGGTGGTTCAACCACGTTGGTTAATGATGTCACGCAGGTGGTGGAGTAACCGCAGGTCGAGACCTGTCCTTCCAAACACACAACTCTGCGATGCTGTTTGCGAATGTTCGGTTTCGGGAAACACCGACTCGTTGAACTATGCTGATAACGCAAAACTTGCGACCATAGTTGGCAAACAATGTTTTCGGGAAACACACCCCTGATCAAACTCCCCTACCTGTAGTTTTCCAGTCATCCTAAAGGTGTGTTTAATCAGCTAAACTCTGCAGGACAGTGGACGTCCAGAGCCAGATCTGAAAAAGCCTGCAATAAAGCAGCATTTGTTTTTCTCATGGTGATGTTATTAGCTGCGTCTACATGGATCCTAATATTAGTAATTGAATTAGTAGCCCAGTCCGAATAAAAAGTCACATGTAACCACGTTAATTGGAATGAATTGGTACAATCCTTTTCTAACCCATTGGATAGGATATGTAAACACTTGATCGGATTGAAAAGTTAAAGTTCTGAGCATGTGCAATCATGTAGAAATCAATAACGAAATGACACACGGCACGACCTGCTGTTATTGAACATAGTCTGTCGCATCCCAGCAGTCCTTGCTTTGGATTCTCATCCACAGATGGCTTGCTTTGGGCAGGTTTTTCCTGCTTGATAAATATACGCAGCACAGCACAAAGCTTTATGTGCTCGTCATCTCCTAATTAGGACCCAAAATAGATCAATATTAAAAATAAGAAGCAATGGTAGGAGGATAGCTAGTATTGGTGCATTGTGCACGTCAAAAGATCATACATATAATAGCACACATTAAACCAATCACTTTATTTAGAGTTGATCTAACCCCAGTCTGGCCCTCGAGATCCACTGTCCTGCAGAGTTTATCTCCATCCCTGATCAAAATCACCTTCCTGGAGCTTTCTAGTAATCCTGAAGATCTTGATTAGCTTGTTCAGTTGTTTAATTAAGCTTAGAGCTAAACTCTACAGGAAAGCGGATCTCGAGGGCAAGAGTTAGCCACGCTACGTTCAGATTCATTAATTTCAATCCGATTGAACCAAAAGGTATCCATGTAAACGTGGCTAGCATGCTATATGGTTTTACACAATACTAGTACCTCCAGGATATTTTGTTCCAGGTCAAAATTGGCTCTCTCCAGTTCGAGGGCAGCGGCCTCTCTCTCAGACAGAGTGGGGTCTGTGATATCCACTGGGATCTCAGACCCTTGGGAGATGAGGTCATCGCTGCGGTCGTCCAGACGCTCGTCGGTGTTGGTACTGACAACATCTGGTGTGCCGCTGTGGGAGTGGTCAGTGGTGTGGCCCTCCTCTCCCTCTGAAACCGACAGGTTCTCTGAGCTGAAAGTGGATACTGATTGGCACTTGGTTATACTGGTTGGCCGTCTGTAAATTGGACATTAGAGAACATAAAAACAATTAAACAAGGATATATTAAAATACAATTTTGGTAACATTTTATTTTGTGGTCCACTTTAGTCATTCTACTAACTATAAGTAACTTATAATGGGTTCCATGTCAGCCCTATGGGTCGTATCTGAATTAACCCCAGTATGGGCCTAAAGATTGCTATAAAAATAGTCTTCCTAATCAGTTTCAAGTCCTCAGCATAACAGAAGAACTCAATGTTGCAACAGAAACTATTGACTTTCTCTTTTCCAGCACTTTAGACACAGTTGCTCCTTTGCACTTCAAAAAGATTAAAGAAAATAGTCTAATGCCGTGGTATAACGAGCGCACTCACACCCTCAGGAGAGCAGCCCGAAAAATGGAGCGCATCTGGAAGAAAACAAAACTAGAGGTATTTCGCATTTCGTGGACGGACAGTGTTACTGCATACACAAAGGCCTTAAAAACTAAATTAACGAGAAATAAAGCTTCAAATTCGGACGTTTCCAAACAGCACAGTAGTATTGACTTTATGAATTTATTTAAGATTGATACTATTACAGAAAGAACTATGACTATGAAACCATCTACTATAGTATCCAGTCAGATGTCATGCTGAGTAACAACTCTATTCATTGTTTGCTATAAGAGAGAAAGGATTGTCTAAATTTCTTAAATCATCAAAATCAACATGTTAGACCCTATGCCGACTAAGCTACTGAAAGTGATGCTTCCAGAAGTCATAGATCATCTTGTTAATATTATTTATTCATCATTGTCATTAGGACACGTACCAAAAACGTTTAAGCTGGCTATTTTTAAGCCTCTCATTAAAAAAGACAACTTGATCCTAAAGAATGTTAATTACAGACCGATCTTGAATCTACCTTTTCAATCAAAGATAGTAGAAAAGGCAGTATCCTCATAACTATGTTCCCTTTTAGAAAGAAATGGTATCTGCGAGGATTTAAAGTCAGGATTTAGACCGTACCATAGTACTGAGACTGCTCTCATTGGAGTCACAAAGGATTTGCTCTTATCATCCGATCGTGGTTGTATTTCTCTATTTGTGTTACTGGATCTTAGTGCTGCATTTGACACTATTGACCACAACATTCTTTTGAATAGACTCGAATTATGTTGGTATTAGTGGAATTGCACTAGCATGGTTTAAATCATACTTATCTGACCGTTATCAGTTTGTAGCAGTAAATGAAGAGATGTCTTATCGACTACAGGTTCAGTATGGAGTACCACAAGGCTCAGTACTAGGACCGTTGCCTTTTACCCTGTAAATGCTACCCTTGGGAGATATCATTAGGAAGCATGGCATTCGTTTTCACTGTTGATACTCACCTCTATATTTCTTTGTGCCCTGATGTACCAATTCACAAAATTACCAGAATGCATAGCTGATATGAAAAAAAAAACAGAGATTCTAATTATTGGGCCAAAAACCTCCACACATGATAACCTGGAATACTGTCTAACACTCGATGGCTGCTCTGTCAAGTCTTCGTCATTAGAACCTGGTTGTGCTCCTTGATACCAATCTTTCATTTGTAAGCCACGTTTTTAGCATCTGTAAAAACCACATTCTTCCATCATAATATATCTAAGTTACGACATATGCTCTCAATGACAAATACGGAACAGTTAGTTCATGCGTTCATGACCTCAAGACTAGATTATTGTAATGCTCTACTGGGTGGTTGCCCTGCACACTTAATAAACAAACTACAACTGGTCCTAAACGCAGCAGCTCGAGTTCTTACCAGAACCACGAAGTATGACCATATTAGCCCGGTTCTGTCAACACTACATTGGCTGCCTATTAAACCGCATACATTTCAAAATCTTGCTAATTACTTACAAATCACAAAATGGTTTAGCCCCCCAGTACATGACGCATTATAGTCCTTCACGTCTATTGCGATCTCAAAATTCTGGCCAGTTGATAAACAGTTGAATATCAAAATCGTCTGCTGGTGGTAGATCCTTTTCCAATTTAGTAGGGGTGCACAATCCAGAAAATGTTACGATTCAATTCGATATCGATTTTTTGGCTCAAGATTCGATTCAAAATCAATTTTCGATTCAAAAACGATTCTCGATTCAAAAAAAGATTCACAGTATGTAAATGTAGTTTACTTTTTCCTATGTGATTGATTGCAGTAGACATACAAATTAAAAGAAAAGAAACACAACAAATTAAATATAGTTTGATATTTCTTTATATGTCTTCATACAAAAATAAAAACTTTTGCAACTAAAAAGTGCAAAGTACAAAGTGCCAAGCTTTGGCCAGCTTTCAGATACATTAAATTCAAATTTAAAATAAAACTATTTTGAAATGCAATAGGCTATGGATTGAGTTATTTTCTTTGCCCGTTCAGAGTTTGGTGGGAGTTTAGAGCATTGAAAGAGTTGGTTGACTGGCAAGTTAGTTCGTCCGCCTCTTTAATGTTAATCTCTGGGTGATGGCAAATGTGATTTCTCACGTTTGTGGTGTTTCCAAAATACTTAACTTTCGCTTTGCAAACCCTGCATATAGCATGATTCCTATCAAGTTCCATCTTTCCCATGAGGTTATAAAATCCGAAATGTGCCCAAACTCTCGCCTTCAATGAGGATGGAGCAGGTTGAATCATTTTTTCTGTGAGGTCTTTTGGTAATGACAAGAATGTGTAGGCGTTAGTGTGAATTCGACGCAGCGCCATCTATAGGAATGGCGAGCTAAACTCATTTCAGGACAATAGTATACACGCCATTACAAAATGAAAAAGAAAAAAATATGAATCGATTTTTGTAATTCTATGAATCGATTTTGAATCGGTAAAGCTTGAATCGCGATACAAATGTGAATCGATTTTTTTGCACACCCCTACTATTTAGCACCGAAACTCTGGAATAGTCTTCCTAGCATTGTTCAGTAAGCACTCTCTCTGAAACACTCAGTTTAAATCTAGACTAAAAACACATCTCTTTAACCTAGCATACACATTATCACATTTCTATTATTCAAATCCGTTAAAGGATTGTAAGGCTGCTTAAATTAGGTTAACCGGAGACCGGGAACACTTCCCATAACACCAGATGTACTTGTTACATCTTAAGAGGAATGGCAGCTATGCTAATATTAGTCTGTCTGTCTCATTCTTATCCTGAGGTTACCGTAGTCAGCCGTATCCGGGCCGTATCCAGATCAGAAGGTGGACCTGCACCTAGACACGACCTCTTTGCAGCCCTGAATGTCAGCAGAGACTGTGTCTACTAGACAATCCCCTGTGAAGACCTCGTTGACACGCCACAGATCCTCAGCAAAGACCACAAGAACCAGAAGGGTCTTCTGCACAGACCTATAGTCAGCTTCATCTCCATACCAGCGTGATGAATCTGATCTTCAAGCAGAAGGAACTGAATAAAATATTTTGAATGCTATGTCCACAATCTGACTTCTGACTTGTGATGCAGCTCAAATCATAATCACACCATGTTCGTTCGTTGGCCAGAGGAGAACTGGCCCCCGACTGAGCCTGGATTCTACCAAGGTTTTTTCCTCCATTTCTGTCTATTGGAGTTTGGGTTCCTTGCCACTGTCGCCTCTGGCTTGCTTAGTTGGGGACACTTAAAATTCAGCAATATCCCTGATTTGACTACACTGACACTATTGGATGAGAAATCAACAGAGCTGGACGATGAAATCACTGTTTTCTGCAGAGCTGCTTTATAGCTGAATTTAAGTCATTTCATAATTGATGTACTTTACACAGTTATCGAACCTGGTCACCTGGTAATATCGGCCCTATCTGAATTAGCTCCAGTATGGGCCCTGCATGAGTATAACATAACACTGTAGTGTCTGCACTCATATTGTAAATATAACCATTTTGACATAACTCAAAATACATAACACTCAATGAGCCTATTTGCATGAGCATTTGCCAAACCAAGAAGACATTATTTAATTATGGATTTGGAAAGGCAGCTTTACAAATAAAGCAACTTCCAACTATCATAATTCACAAGAAAATATTCCATAAAAAATAAATAATGATGTTCTTACCGTCTTCTTGGTAACTCCACCTCACTGTCCACTTCACCCTCTTCTTCTTCAGAGGAAACACCACGTCGCTGGTGGAATTCAATACACTTTGTTCAAAAAATGTTCACATGATTGAATAAATATCCATAACGTGTTTATAGGAAAATGGACAAAACATGCTTAATGACTGAGGCCCAGAAAAGCACAGAAAAAAAATTACAAATGTAAATGACATGTTTGGATTTTTTAACAATATTTAGCATTTTTGCTATGTTTTACTATGTTTTTTATTAGTGTGAAACTTGCAGTTGTACAGTAACTTCGTGTGGTAACATCTAAATTGATTGGTTTTACTCAAGTTAAAGCTGAATATCAATTGAATAAGCTGTAACAGTTTACAGCGGCTCTAGTTAACTTGTGCAATTGAGATAAATAGATTAAATGTAAATCCTGCAGTTTTTTCTGCAGAAGAGGAAATAGAAAAGATGACGAAAAATGGTGACCCATCATGGGACCTAAAATATGTGCCTTCCCTTGTAGATCTCTTGAAATCTGAACTGAAAGTATGAATATGAAATCTTTTGTCGAAGGAATAGAGAGATGCGTACCTGTTTGCGTGTGATAGCAGCTCGATACAGTATGGCTGATGGAGTCAGATGACTTCCGCTGGATCCTCTGGGCAATCGCACGGCGCCGGTGCCCTCCTCTCTCTCCTCGGCATGGGTTCTGCCCACCGCTCCACTTCTGCCACAGCAGGGGGAATCAGGGCTGCTGGAGAACGGCAGGGAAGCGGCGTCCTCACTGGCCGTGTCACTTCTGGGTGGAGTCTCGTCCAGACCGGCGCCCGCTTCAGCCCCTCCGCTGGTCTCTCTGACCAGCGCTTCAGTCGTGGCGGCACCACTGACTCCATCTTCAGCGTGACGGGTGGAGCACAGCAGATCCGGGCTGGACGAGGACAGCTTCAGCGGGGGTGGCTCCAGCTGGCCCTCCCTTATGGCGCCCACTGAAGCCGTTTCAGCGAGGGGCGCGGCGGGCACCGTCGTGCTGGACAGCGGGGGCTTTCTTTCTTGGCTAGCAGGGGCAGAGGGGTGCTTAGGCCCTGACAGATCCCCACTGCTTCCTTTGCCACCCCTCCGATGACGTGTTTTCACCCTGCGGTTCCGACTAGGTGAGGTAGGTCCTCGGTTTGCACACGGCGGGACGGTCACCTGCATCACACCGGCGTCCATCTTGGGGAGAATGATCTCTGACCTCAGGAGGTCAGGTCTGGATATGGCAGTTAAAGAGATAGTCATTAGTTACTCAACATTCTTTTTGGTGGCACTTTACATATTACAGTGTCCATGTTAAGGCAAATTCACATTGCACTGACAGACACCGACCAACACAGACAGTCACCAAATTACAATACGTCACTTCTCAGACATTCCAAGACCCGACAAATGCAGATTCAGCATGTTCGATAGGCGAAAACGAGAGCTGACCAACGCCCGTAGTCTGTTGAGTGTCAATTGGCCTTTACCGTGTAATTGCATGATTGTATTCAGTAGTACTAATGATAATTATTATAGTGTTAAATATAATACACTGAACAAAATTATAAACGCAGCACTTTTGTTTTTGCCCCCATTTTTCATGAGCTGAACTCAAAGATCTAATAATGTACACAAAAGGCCCATTTCTCCTAAATATTGTTCACAAATCTGTCTAAATCTGTGTTAGTGAGCACTTCTCCTTTGCCGAGATAATCCATCCACCTCACAGGTGTTGCATATCAAGATGCTGATTACACAGCAGGATTATTGCACAGGTGTGCCTTAGGCTGGCCACAATAAAAGGCCACTCTAAAATGTGCAGTTTTACTGTACTGTATCTGGTGTGACCACCATTTGCCTCACGCAGTGCAACACATCTCCTTCGCATAGAGTTGATCAGGTTGTTGATTGTGGCCTGTGGGATGTCGGTCCTCTCCTCTTCAATGGGTGTGCGAAGTTGCTGGATATTGGCAGGACCTGGAACACGCTGTCGTATAAGCCTATCCAGAGCATCCCAAACATCCGGTGAGTATGCTGGCCATGCGAAAACTGGGATGTTTTCAGCTTCCAGGAATTGTGTACAGATCCTCCAACATGGGGCTGTGCATTATCATGCTGCAACATGAGCTGATGGTCCTGAATGAATGGCACAACAATGGGCCTCAGGATCTCGTCACGGTATCTCTGTGCATTCAAAATGCTATCAATAAAATGGACCTGTGTTCATTGTCCATAATATACGCCTGCCCATACCCTAACCCCACCACCATGGGCCACTCGATCCACAACGCTGACATCAGAAAACTGCTCACCCACACGACGCCATACACGCTGTCTGCCATCTGCCCTGTACAGTGAAAACCGGGATTCATCAGTGAAGAGAACATCTCTCCAAAGTGCTAGACGCCATCGAATGTGAGCATTTGCTGACTCAAGTCGGTTACGACGACGAACTGTAGTCAGGTCGAGACCCCGATGAGGACGACGAGCATGCAGATGAGCTTCCCTGAGAAGGTTTCTGACAGTTTGTGCAGAAATTCTTTGATTATGCAAACCCCTTGTGCAGCAGCTGTCCGGGTGGCTGGTCTCAGACGATCTTGGAGGTGAAGATGCTGATGTGGAGGTCCTGGGCTGGTGTGGTCACACGTGGTCTGCGGTTGTGAGGCCGGTTGGATGTACTGCCAAATTCTCTGAAACGCCTTTGGAGACAGCTTATGGTGGAGAAATGAACATTCAATTCACGGGCAACAGCTCTGGTGGACATTCCTGCAGTCGGCATGCCAATTGCACGTTCCCTCAAAACTTGAGACATCTGTGGCATCTCTGTGATAAAACTGCACAGAGAAGCCTTTTATTGTGGACAGCCTAAGGCACACCTGTGCAATGATCATGCTGTCTAATCAGCATCTTGATGTGTGAGGTGGATGGATGATCTCGGCAAAGGAGAAGTGCTCACTAACACAGATTTAGACAGATTTGTGAACAATATTTGAGAGAAATCGGCCTTTTGTGTACATAGAAAAAGTCGTAGATCTTTGAGTTCAGCTCATGAAAAATGGGGGCAAAAACAAAAGTGTTGCGTTTATAATTTTGTTCAGTGTATATATCAAAAGCTAAAACTATAGTATCATGGTTCATGGAAACACATTTCGGAATAAATCCCTCGATGTGCAAAAAAAAAAAAAAACTCATGTGGCTTTGCTTCAATAGAGGATGTGATTGAATAACTGGACTAACCAGCAGACCAATCGCACCGCTGTATATCAAATGTTGGTTTGGCGGTTCTGAAATGCCTGAGCTAAAGTCTGTCATCAGAATAAGGATCATTATGGAATTTAATCATTGGTTTGCAAGATGACAAAGACACATTAATGCAGCAAACCATTTCATTTTGCTTACGAAAATGTAGCCGGTTAAACAATAAAAACAAGGACTTTAAGACCAAGCAAGGCATCTGGCAAATCTCTGTTTTAACTCTTCAATCAAAAGGAAGTAATGAAATAGTTAAATAGAAAATAACTCATACTAGTACTGCTGACAAACATTTAAATGTTTCAATTCCCTCTTTATAAAAAAAAAAGGTGTAAAGCAGAGAGTGTAGGCTACCTGGGTATTTAAAACATACAGAGCTGACCGACAAGTTGCAAATACAGTTAATAGAATAATACAGTATAGAACAACTTTATGTGCAAAATGCATCAGTAATGTCCCTTTTTTCAGAAAAGTGTGTCTTTCATAATTCTGCGTGTCCGTGTTTGTAGAAAATGTTGAAGATCATTTTCTAAACATTTAATCATGTACATATTCTTTGTATCTTGGAATTTCATGACTTCAACAACTTTCAACAACTTTGTTTTATACACATACACGTTCATACAGTCACACAGAAGACAAAGCCTTTCTACCCTACATAACATTGTGTGTAAGACAGTGAAGGGTTGGTCAAAATCCCTTGCCTCTTCAAATACATCTATAATCATAAATCCTTTTGAATGCTTATATACTTCCTTTATAAAAATCAATAATCATATATTTATTCATTATCACATACTCATTTTTATATTCTTTGTGCTTGTGAAATTATATTTTCTTAAATGCATGTGAGATAAGTAACCAGTTTCTTTTAGGTGCATTCCAATCTTACTTTGAGATTGCACGTAGTACACGGCGGATCTTACTTTGAGATTGCACGTAGTACACGCAGGATCTTACTTTGAGATTGCACGTAGTACACGCAGGACACGAAGGCCACGTAACCCACAAGGCCGTTTGTCTCTTTCTCTGGGATCAGTAGAAAGGTTGATATAGGGTCCTAAAGGCAGCGTGGACACATATGATCCTTCGCTGGAGAGATGGTCAAGCTATATTGAGCGTTACTATCGAACTTTAATTGTTGTATTAAAGTGTATTCTTTCCAGTATATTTCCTTCCTTGGGAGTAAATGCCAGTTATCTGTTTTTCTCCCAAACGAGTGAATGTTTTAGCATTATGTTTTGGTATACTTAACTGATAATAAGGAGCTCAGACTCTCTTCAGCCTTGAAGGGAGCTGTTATTTGCTAGTGTCTGTTATTTGTGTGTGTGCGTATGACATTCTATGTAGGTTCTGGACGTTCGAACCAGACACCCCGGCGCCCTCCTCTAACCTGCGAGGCCACCACAGACCTAAATCTATTGAGTGGACGACAACTATCTTTACTAATGGCGATAGGCACCCCTATCTCCTCACATGTGTTAAATTGTTTAGGCTCTCATGTTTTTTAGCCAATTAGAATCATTCAACCTGTAAGCAATGACGTAGCTTAGACCTTGGAAATGGTATAACTGCTGTGTTCTTTGTAACTGTAAGGGGGGCGGCCTACGAACTCCTGTGTGAGTCTTAAAGCTGACTTCTGCTGATGAAACTGCAAACTATCTTCAGTAAAACTTTTCTTTAATTTTTTATAATTCTGACTCCGGGTCTTCATTCTTCATATCTGGTTCTGGCTCTTTAACTGTACACCCCCTTACAGTTATGGTGGAGGATGCGGCAATTATTCTTTGGTGACATCCCTGGCTAATCAACAAACAAGGTAGTAATTTAATTATTTGGTTAGGGCTATCTGATTGGGAGAGATTTTGAAGGGGAGCGGGAGAGCTTCACTCCGATGAGGAGAGTGAAGATTAATTATACTGAAGGTTAAAGTATAAAACGAAGTCGCTGATAGCATTGTTTAAAGTTTTAACAAGAGCAGACAGCGCAAGCGAAGCGTGCTCTGTGGGGGCCCCATTGGGCATTGTTGGTATAGCAACACCCCAGCAGAGTACGTCCCTGGATTGTAGGTCCAGTGGCACCGAAAACCTGCTCAATCTCTTCCATCTCAGATAGGGGATCCCCGAACTTAGTGAAGTGAATCAGGCAGTTAGGGATACTAACAATAATAGGGTTGTTTGCCAGGGATGCATCAGGAACGATTCTGAGAGAAAAAAAAGAAAAAAAAAGAAAAAAAAAAGATGTTGTGACCCAAATTGGCGTGGACCAGTATATGTAACTGTGATTTTGGAGTAGGTATACTTTGCAGTTTCATCACGCAGAAGCCGAGCTGTGTTGTTAAAAGATCGCCGCCTCCATTTCTGCAATAACTTCAGGTGAGTATGAACCATGATTAAGATATGGCAGAAAAATATAATAACTTGATCAGTAACCTGAACAGTCCTGAAACAAATAGTGAGACAGGAAAGCAAACGCTGTTAGCAGCTGTGCTCTGAAGCCCTCACTTCAAAGAAATTTGCAGAAATTATTAAGTAAATGGTAGTCAGGGTTTTGATTCTGATTGGAAATTTAAACAACAACTTGACTGGCTACAAACAAACAAAGAAACTGGAAAATTTTAATGTTTAGCCTCGTATTGCTTACGATGATTACAAAAAGCAAGTGAAGTAAATTCTGGGTCGGGGATCATTTCCCTGGACAAGCGACTAAAGTTGAAAGGAAACTTTGTGAAAACAACTTACAATATTTTGAGCATTTCCATGCAGCTTATTAAAATTAATATTCTGCCAATGATAATGATGAAGATTATGATTTGGCTATTATGATTAAATCCGCCACTGGTAAGTAAAAGAATACAGAGAACTGCTTATCAGTGGCTCTGTTTGCATTCCTGAATGGGACACACTGCTTCAAGAGTGTGCAGTAAGTTGGAGCCGACAGAGAGAGTTTTTAATGGTGGTCATCAGGACCATTTAATACGTAACTGTAAATGCCCACCGAGAAGGTGTTTAAAAATGTGATAGTGACAAATTTCTGGTATTAATGTGGGTTTGAAAGTTGATCAGTGTTTAAATGACGATAACATGATTAACATTTTTCGTCTGAAAAATAAGAGATTAAAAAACAAGGTCAAAAGATTGAAGTCTTAAAGTGAACCCTTTTGAAGAAAAGATCTATAATAGTAATTTTTATAAGTGACTTGATGAATACAGGTTGATGTAAAATTAATGACTCCAACAAATGTGAGTTGCAAAATATATCAAAGTAACTAAAAGGATGATTGTGTTGTAATTAAACATTTTAAAAAGGTTTTAGATGATATAGAGAGACTAATCTCACAGATGATTTACAATAACTGCAAAAGTATCACAAGTAGAGAGTGCTTGCCTCGTCAAAATAAGTGTGAATCCTAATTGGAGATGCATAAACTCCAAGAGAAAACTTAAGTCAAATATTAAACTATGGTTGAGAACTTGACATTTAAATTGAGATTGAGAAATGTGAAACGTTATTGAGAACTAGAATAATTATTTTTATGTAAGATCAAATAAGCAGAAGCAGGACTGGATTAACAGTTGCTGAATGCTGATTAAACAAACAGCTTGAAAAGTTGACCATGAAAGAACTAGAAGCTGGTGTTTCGCTTTCAAAAGATAAGTTTATTATTGGCTGTAATGAAACAGTTTGCTTATCTGAATCTGATGTGTGCTGTGGCTGAAACTGCCAGTGCAACAGACTCAATCTGAGTGGAAATTTGTAATGTCTAAATTCCCTGAGGTGGGCAAAAGACAACTATAAAATTATGTTTATTTGGAAACACATGTAATTTCTGGCAAAGATGCCTTAAGCTGGGATAGAGTTAAAAGATGGTAGATAAAGTTAGACGTTTATGAGAGTGCAGTGTACCAGTCCTGAATACCTCAAAGTCTCTCTCATTCAATGTCAGCTAAAAGCTGTTATCTGAGCCTGTGTCATTAGTGCTAATAAGCTATTTGAATTAAAACACAGATGTTAAAAGAAATCATTGCCATTCAGGGCAATTTGAATTTTAAATGTTTTAAAAGTAAAACTGAATGACTTTAAAGAAGTCGTCAAAATAATAATAGACGAAACGAAGTGACATCTTTGATTAGGTTATTTTAGGACCAGTAACTTCTTTGTCTGATCTTAGTCCCCACCATGAAACGGGGGTGGGCCGACGCCTTCGGCTACAGAAACTGTGCACTGAATGTACGGTTGTGATCTAAATCCACTGAGTAGCTAGGTTTCTGCTTTTAAGATGGTTAATGGATTTAAGTGATTAAATACTGTTGTTATTAACCTGTCTCCCTGTGTTACAACTATTGGGCAGTCCGAATGGCCCTGGTGACTCTTGATTGTGTCTTTCCTAAGCTCCAGAGAACAACAGATTTTGTTGAAGAAAACGGTCAAAGATTCTGTGATGGGAAAGAGCGGTTACCAGTGGGCACGAGTGACCATCCCAGTGACGGGTAAGACCTTCTTTGGCCAGACAGGGGGCAACCTAAGGCAGGGGGGTCACGTAAAGTCACTGGGCATCTCCTGAATGGAGATGTTTTATGTGAGACAGGTATGAGAGTTGAGCAGGAGCTGTGAGGCCAGCAGCGTCCTTATACCGTTAAGGGGAGATGAAGCTATGACGAGTCCCGGCAGTCTGCCCCATAATGCAAGCTCCTCTATACCACTCACCAGAAGAAACCGCATTAGTTGTATGGCTTGTTTTTCATTGTGACAAGCGTCTGCAAATATGCCAGGGGAAAAAAACACCCTGAAGGAGGTTATAGATAAAGAGCTAACAGGAATGGGCTTTCGGGGTTCAGTCGGGGCCATGAAGGGATTCCCATTATTTGTTGTGGAGACAGTAATAAAACTTTTTGATGTCGGTTGCCTTATGGGCAAGGAAAATTATAGTGTTGAGTTTGAACTAATATGTCTAGCATAGTTTTAACTTCTGAAGGTCGTTAGACATGGTGGTGACTAAAGATGAAGACAGTTTTTGTAGATTTAAGAAAAGTCTGGATAACAAAGGTGAATGGTCAAAGGTTCATAGTGAGAGAGACTGCTTGAGTGAAGGAAGGGATGGTAACTGTGTCTGTCTTTCTGTCATTGGCCTGCAAAAGAAAGCTTAAACAAAATAATGTTAATGAACCAAAACAACCCAGCTGACCTTGTTAAAATCAAATGAATAATTAACAGGCATGCTTTGAAACTGGTTTAGGGACCATATACAATTAGGTAAAAGCTACAAGAAAATGAAGTTTAAAATCTTATTTTAAAGATATGAGAATAGGAGTAATTCATAGTCAGGTATGAATGTGTGTATTTGATGGTGACTGCACTTCATGTCTTGTATGTTTTAGTTGTGGTACTATTATTTCCTGATTTTGAGGATATAGTGTCATTAACCTCTGGAATTAGTGTTTTATCATTACAGATGGGTTAAGTGAAATGACAAACTTTAAAAAAGTTGATAATTCTGAGTCAATCTGATGAAAAGACAATGCAGAACATGGGACGAGCTTTAATTGGAGTGGTTTTCCAGCTCTGTCTGGTATTGGTAATTATGAATGCTTTTGTCAGTTATGATATTGATCTTAATTACTCTGTGGATTAGTATTTTATATAAATTGGAATTGTAAAGTTGAAGATTGCCGTCCATTATGGGGTAAAACTCTTGTCTAAATTCAACTGAGGGTCTAAATTTAAATAGACAACTAGGTGGATCATAATGATAAACGTAGAAACAAAAAAAAAATTATAGACTTGACGGCAGAGAGACAAAGTGACACATTGGCTAAGTCACTATCCAAATTATCCAGAGTGAGCTCCCTCATTTCTATGAAAGGCTGGTGGGCGAACAAAGGAGGAGTGAATGTAACTTCCCAAAAAGTTTTATTTCTCAATCCATCAAATGGATGTATGACATTAGATGTCAAAGAAAACTACAATTCAGTTAATAAAGGTTAAATGAGAAAACAGCTATATGGCTGTCTTAGGGGTTGGGATCTGAGTAACATAATATTTTGGTTTCTGTGAAACTGTAAAGATAAGTGGGACTGAGACGTAGTTCTAATGAAAAATAAAGTTAAAATTCATGATAAGAAAACAACAGTATTGAAGAATTAATAAAATACCATGATTTCCCTAACAAGGGAACTTTAAGTGTCACTAAGCTGACAGAGACTCGGTGGAAGAGGGAAGTGAAAAACAAAAAGGTTGTTGTGTGAGATATGTTTGTGTGGATTGTAAGCAAACAATCATGTACTGGTTAGATGAGACAGAGAATAAATATGTACTTGTTTTGTAATCAGTTATGTGTTTTATAAAAATTTTAACCTGACTGATAAACTGAGGAAGAATTACATCGATGTCCTGTTGTGAGTGGAAGGTGGGAGAGCCTCTTAATGGGGACTGGAATTTTTAGTAACCAGCATGTCCGTGACGAGGTGAAGAGACAAGTGTGACCCGTCAGGGGAGCATGCGTCACCACTCCTCCCTTCCGTAGTGACCTCACTGGTTAGACCACACGTGGCGGTATTGGACCCCACATTGGTCTAAAACGGGGGACTGAAGGGTTGGTCAAAATCCCTTGCCTCTTCAAATACATCTATAATCATAAATCCTTTTGGATGCTTATATACTTCCTTTATAAAAATCAATAATCAAATATATTCATTATCACATACTCATTTTTATATTATTTGTGCTTGTGAAATTATATTTTCTTAAATGCATGTTAGATAAGTAACCAGTTTCTTTTAGGTGCATTCCAATCTTACTTTGAGATTGCACGTAGTACACGCAGGACACGAAGGCCATGTAACCCACAAGGCCGTTTGTCTCTTTCTCTGGGATCAGTAGAAAGGTTAGAGGGTCCTAAAGGCAGCATGGACACAGATGATCCTTCGCTGGACAGATGGTCAAGCTATATTGAGCGTTACTATCGAACTTTAATTGTTGTATTAAAATGTATTCTTTCCAGTATATTTCCTTCCTTGGGAGTAAATGCCAGTTATCTGTTTTTCTCCCAAACGAGTGAATGTTTTAGCATTATGTTTTGGTATACTTAACTGATAATAAGGAGCTCAGACTCTCTTCAGCCTTGATGGGAGCTGTTATTTGCTAGTGTCTGTTATTTGTGTGTGTGCGTATGACATTCTATGTAGGTTCTGGACGTTCGGACCAGACAACCCGGCGCCCTCCTCTAACCTGCGAGGCCACCACAGACCTAAATCTATTGAGTGGACGACAACTATCTTTACTAATGGCGATAGGCACCCCTATCTCCTCACATGTGTTAAATTGTTTAGGCTCTTAATGTTTCTTAGCCAATGAGAATCATTCAACGTGTAAGCAATGACGTAGCTTAGACCTTGGAAATGGTATAACTGCTGTGTTCTTTGTCACTGTAAGGGGGGCGGCCTACGAACTCCTGTGTGAGTCTTAAAGCTGACTTCTGCTGATGAAACTGCAAACTATCTTCAGTAAAACTTTTCTTTAATTTTTTATAATTCTGACTCCGGGTCTTCATTCTTCATATCTGGTTCTGGCTCTTTAACTGTATACCCCTTACAACAGACTATCACCTGACCTTGATATATGTCCATGTTATATGTTGTACTTATGACTGAATGTGACTTCTGTTACCTCTTGCCGTGAGACGGCAGTTTCTGAGGGACGCTTCTCTTCTTGATGAGCTTGTCCACTGTGGTCGAGGGGTGATGTTTGAACAGACCGGGATATTTCTTATCCAGACACTGTTCCCTCCTTAATAAGTAACACCATAGCATTAGCACTTATATATAAAGATAAATGTATCTAATTTGGATGCGTTTCAGTTATCTGAAAGTAACATGGGGGATGATGGGAGTTCAGACCGGTCAAGAACACCGGACAAGAACAAGCATCCTAAATAGTTACACACTGTCCATTGCTACAGTAAATACAGTATCTTTGTTCAGTGGTTTATAGTCTTTATAAGTCAATCTCTTTTTTTACTATCAGTTCCCAGGATATGAGGTGTAATTAAATTATTATAGTATAGTAATATTGAAAGGGTGAAAAACAGTGGGAATGTCACCTTTCCAAAAGTTGGCAATTTTCACTTCTTTTATTATTTTGATTTGCTGAATCTTCACTGTGCATCTAGAGCTATGCAGGATATCAGGTGCTATGTGGTTAAGATGATGGCGAGGGACAGAACATGTCATGAATCACCTGAGCAGCTCTTTCTCCTTGAGCTCCAGCTGCAGCATGACGGCGTTCAGCTCCATGTAGAGGTTATTGGCTCTCTCCAGCTTTCGCTCGTAGTGTTCTCTGATGTCCAGCGCGTGCCTGTGAACATGAGGCGTGCTCAGCAACATGTCACTGCTCCTCTCCTCTCGCTCTTATCATACAGCCCTCAAAACCTGCGCTAACACATCCAGTCTACTGCATCTACCTCACTCTATAGAGACGCTTCATATAGAGAACCTTTTCCATTAGGCATACACCGATATTAACATTTTGGCTGATACTGATAATTCTGATATAATTCTTGAGAGCCTGATTATAAAAACAAAAGTCTCACCATTAAAAGCCACGTCCCAAACACACAATTATAATGTTCTCATTATAAGTTTATGTAGCCGATATGACAGACTTACTGTATTTTCCTTCAATCATATTTCAAGCAATGTCTCAGCTGAAGGAAATAATACATTATTTATCGGCTTTAATATATCGGTCCAATTTTCTTATCAGGCCGATAATGACAACAACAAAAAATTGAAATATATCGGCCGATATCGATATGATTACCGATATATCATGCATCCTTTTTTCTGGAATAAAGAGTTCTTTAAAACTGAGTCAGGAACCCTAGAGTTCTAAACAGAACCTTTTTTTCTAAGACTGCAACATATTGAAACAAGCATGACAATTGAAAAAAAAACATTAGGTTTTTGTGATTATTTGCAATGTATTAAAATGTTTAATCCTAAAATATTTACACACTGAATCCCTAATTACTGTCGAATCAAGAAAAGTAAGTGGTCATCTCCTCTCCTCTGTTCATTTTCCCTCCTGATCGGCTGCATTAAGGATGTTTTGGGTCATGTGATCATGCTGACCTGAGTTCCTCCCGTCGCCGGTTAATCAGCTCTTCATCCAGACGGTGGAGACACGTGCCCTCCGACTTAATCTTCTCAAAGTGCTGCTTCACCTCCTCACGCCACTCCGCCTAGATACACACACACACACACACGGAGAATCTCAAATTATCATCATTAAATCACTGATCATCTCTTGCTTTAGCTGCACCGTTCAAGGACCAATGACGCGGAACTCATTTTTTGTCCTTTCTATTAATGCAGTGACTTCTATGATGAGCATGTTTTTAATCTCTGGAGTATTATTTTCCATATTTGTGGCGGTAGTGCTGTAGTGTCTGCCCGCGTCTCACCTGTGATTTGAAGTAGGTCTCCTGTGGCGTGGACAGCACGTCTGCTGAGGCGATGTCCAAATGCAGCAGAATCTGCCTGAACGACGGCCGGTTCCTGGGTTTGCAGTTCCTACACACACACATGCATTAGTTTATCATGTGAGTCCGTTAATCGTGTAATGCTCGTCAGCCATCTTTTCCTTGTCATCTATATCCACATAATTCTCTCCAGTCTTCTTTCTTTCTTTACTTGTGACAAAAAGTACACTTTAGCAAACTTATAGGTGCAGTGTGTGATTTTTAGTGGCATCTAGTGGTGATGTTGTGAATTGCACCCAACAGAGGGTACAGTGGCCGACAGGAAGTGATGTCGTCGGTCCATTATGTAAGCTCTTTATACACCACAGAAAACATAGTTATGTATATGATATTGCATTTCTTTCAACAGATCCTCCTAAATATTAAACATTGCACCTTTAGAAAGAGTACTTAATACACTTCAAAGCAATAAACTCTCTCTCTCTCTCTCTCTCTCTCTCTCTCTCTCTCTCTCTCTCTCTCGGTCTCTCTCTCTCTCTCTCTCTCTCTCGGTCTCTCTCTCTCGGTCTCTCTCTCTCGGTCTCTCTCTCTCGGTCTCTCTCTCTCGGTCTCTCTCTCGGTCTCTCTCTCTCTCTCTCTCTCTCTCGGTCTCTCTCTCTCTCTCTCTCTCTCTCTCTCTCTCTCTCTCGGTCTCTCTCTCGGTCTCTCTCTCTCGGTCTCTCTCTCTCGGTCTCTCTCTCGGTCTCTCTCTCTCGGTCTCTCTCTCAGTCTCTCTCTCTCTCTCGGTCTCTCTCTCTCTCTCTCTCTCTCTCTCTCTCTCTCTCTCTCTCTCTCTCTCTCTCTCTCTCTCTCTCACCAGCACTGTCGGAGCAGGATCTTGAAGCCGTCGGGGCAGCTGTCAGGAAGAGGGAGCTGGAGACTGTTGTTCCCCACGCCCCATATGATGGCGGAGGAGTCCACGTCTTTATACGGGATCTCTCCGGTCAGCATCTCCCACAGGACCACACCGAACGACCTGCCCACACCAGATATGATGGATTCATCACCTCAATCTCTGCTGGATTCAACACTTTTATGCATGATATACATTTTTTTTCTATGCAAGCACGCCTATTTTCTTTGTAAATTAGGCTCATTATAAGGGGCTTTCGTAGTTCTAGGAACTCAGTTATAGGAACCAGGGTGGGTCCCCGAGAACTACTGGTTCCCTTAGGAATGTTTTCCTGGTTGCGTTCGCAGCGCCAGTAGAAACTCTAAGTGACGGAAGACACGCTTGTTGTTGGGACTGGAGGAGGAGTAAATAAGTTCCTCCAAAAGCAGTTCCTAGAGCTAAAATCACTCCTAGTTCCTGCGGTGCGAACACGCCGACATCCGGGAACTCCCGCCAATAGCTCTAGGAACTATGAAAAGGTTCCTCCGGTGCGAAGAGAGCACTCCTTTCACAAAACAGGACCTCTATGGGAGGCTTGTGCAGTAAAACTGACCAGCCGAGGAGAAACGCTAACATCTGTGATCTTATGAGATGATGTGGTGTTTCACCAGAAGAACGAGCACCTGTGGACAACACACTCCTTCAGTGTCTCCTTCAGGGGTCCGACAGCTCGCCACCGGGCAGAGCCTCAAAGAGATATCTATTTTAATATCCATGCAGTTAATGAAAGAGACGCGTTGGGATTGGCATTCAGAGAACTCTATTGGAGTTAGACAGTGCATAGAAATGCGCTGGAGGAGGAATATGAACCATTCTGTCATCATCAACTTGAGCATTCATTTACCAAATCAGATGTGCGTTCACTGTTTAATGTTTATGTGTGAATAAAAGCCTAAATTCAAGTTTTTGAAGCGAAGTTTTGGTTGAATAGGCTGTCCATGTTGGGACTTGAAATATCTTGTGTTATATTGTGTTTCTTACGGTCATACGGTTTGGAACGACATGAGGGCGAGTAAATGATGACAGAATTGAAATTTTTTGGGTGAATTAACCCATTTGGATACTACTAAAATTAGATTTTTAAATTTTTGTTCTAGTGTTGATTGATAGTCAGCTGGTCTGGTTATCCTAAATTAGATTTATTTGATTTAAATTATTTTTTGTTTGTGCCAACTATAACTTTTTAAATGTCTGTGTGAGCTTGCTGCAAACTACTTTCCCTATAGGGATAAATAAACACTACTACTATTACTACTTTTATTGAACTGCGTTAAATCCTCCCAGACCCAATCACTCCTAATGATCGTACCAGATGTCCACTTTCTCAGACACGGGTTCGTTGCGTATGACCTCCGGCGCCATCCAGGCCACGGTGCCGGCGAACGACATCTTGGTGCTCTTGTCCCTGAGCTCCTTAGACGTGCCGAAGTCTGAGATCTTCACCAGGTCGTCGTGTGTGATCAGCATGCTGACGGGAGAGAGGTGTTTTATCAGTGCGGGAGGAGGGGACAAACAAGGCTAAAGCTAGTCAGGCGGTCATACTTGGGAGACTTGAGATCTCTGTGGATGATCTTGTGCAGGTGGAGGTAGTTCATGCCGCCGGCGATGCCCATGGCCCAGTCCACCAGCAGGGAGGGAGTGATCTTTCTGCCAGCCCTCAGCACCTCGTAGAGCTGGCCCTGCGCACAGTACTCCATGAGGATGCAGTAGCACGGGGCCTGCGTGCACACGCCCCTGGAACACACACACACACACACGCTTTCAACACACGTCTGCAGAAACGGACTGTGCTGAGAGTGTTTGCTGAGTATCAGCGGCTGAGGAGAACTTCAGTTGAGCCGTGCTAAGCCCCGCCCCCTTATGTCCTGAACTGGAAATAATCGCATGATTGGTGCACATGTAACTTAGTCACTGTTCTCTCGCAGTGGAAAAAAGAAGACACCGACATGCCGACAAACAAGACAGATCGGGTTAATTTAAGTATGAAACAGTCTCAGCTTTCAAATGTTGTCATTTTTTAATACATTCAAACAATAAATACCTTTTTGAGTATCTTTGATGTGTGGTGACAGATCGCTGTACAGCAACATAGTGTCGGCCCAGATCCGGCCCACATCTGGTACACATGGAATCCACACGGCCCAGATGTGGCCCGGATCTGGCCCGGCTCAATGTTGCTGTCTGGGTCAGTTGAACCAATCATCTCTTCCTTCTATTTAAGAATCGTATGCGTTTGTAGTTTTCCTGTCAGACCGCTAAATTTATTACATTGTAGTCTTTATCATGAAAAAAAGTGATTTACTAAGGTTTGCGCAAGTCAATTTACTGGTATTTGCGCCGTTAGAAAAGCATGTCTGGACCCATTTTGCCATTAACATGCTGTGATAGTTTCTGTAGGAGGAGGAACCGCAGAGAATCTTCTCCACTCACGTTCATGTATTTGTAATGTCAGAGGACGAATATATCGCTTGCCAAGCTGTATTATTTGTAATTTGCAGCGCCTGTGTTATTAGTAGATCACACTGTTTATCATCAGCTCTGTTTCTGGCCCTATGCTAATTTGCGCCACCAACTGTGCACTGACGTTTATGCTAATAACTTGTGAAAATTCTGATTCCTTGGATTAACATAATTCATTTCATGCCATGAAATTTTTTTCACCATTAAGATTTTTCAGAAAATTTCATTCGAATTCATCCTAGAAGCTTTTTCCATTTGTCATTAAAAAATGGCTCAAATAATCTTCAGACCATGCTGGCAAAAGAGTTCTTAGAAGCTTTTTGATAACGTGAATAATGCGTAAACAAGTTTAACGAAGAGCATGTGAAAATAGATGTGAGGCTATATCTCTGCAACGCTTTACCGTATCAAGATGAGTCTGAGGCTATCACATTACATATAGCGTTTAGGCACAGCACCATCTACTGGTCAGGAGAAATGAAAAAAAGCTATTTTTGTTTATAACTATTTCTGGTTAGCCCAAAAATCATAAAATTTGTCTCTTTTTGATTCAGTGCAGCATATAGTGTCGAATGATACCTAACTTTCCCTTGTCGGCCTATTTGGGCTTCAGCCGTTTTGAAGTAAAATTTAGCATTATCGTAACATCACGAAACTTAGTATTTGTCAAGGAACGTGTTTGTATGTGTAAGGAACTGAAGAGTTTCGGAAAAGTGCCACCTTGAGGTCCAAATTTATAATGAAATTATAATATATAAAAATAATTAAATGTTAATGGATTTTGATTACTTTTGCCTATTTCAATGGTCTTAATAGACTGAAAATGAACAATAAACAATTACCAATTATTGAAACTGCTGTCTGCAATTTTTAATTTCTTTGAAAACCTAACCTAACTCCTAGACCGTTGGTCCGATTTTCGTCTCAGATCATCTTCAGACCATGCCGACATAATGTTATAAAAAGCTTTTTTATTGTTCAAACCACTGTGTTTCGAATAACACATTAACAAAGTTGTTGTCATTGTGGCAAGCTGACTCTTGAGGCTTTGTGTGTCAAACTTTGTGAGTCATTATCTCCTCACACTGACCACACCACATCAATTTGGTAACAGTGCCTCCTATTGGTCAAAAGTGATCAGCAATTAAATAGTGAGTTTTTAGCCATTTTGCTTAAAATCATCTAAAAATGTCTTTGATTACAAATTTTTGTAGTTAGTGTGCTTGGCCCCATTATTTGCTGCTTGCAGATTAATGCTTGTATATACACATGTGTGTATATGTGTGTATATGTGTGAATATATATGTGTGTATATTCAATATATTGTGCTGTGTGTTTCAAAGGGAAGTGCGCACTTTGCACACATGATCAGACTGTTTTGATACCTCACCTGTGTTGTGTTCGATGCACGTCATCTCTTGTAATGATCTGCGAACCCCGCCTCTAAGCTGATTCGACAGATTTCATTGGTCATTTTATTTACAGTGCTGATTGCTTACACAAATCTGAAATAAATACTAATCCCTAACCTACACCCTGACCTTAACCATAGTATAGCATTGGTAGCACATCATGATAGATAGCATTACTGTTTGTTGTGATTGGATCCATCCATGATTGTTCTGAACTGTATCCATGAACTTTCTTGACAGTGATTGAGTTGACCAATGAAATCAGATATGGGGTGAGATTTACACTTGAAAAACCACACAGATCAAGGTTGCACTCTGTCTTTCGGAGTGCTAAGTCCAGTTGCATTAAGTACATGCTGGACAAAGACATAGTCAAGTTACCCAGGTCTGTTAGTCTGATTTCTCAAAAACCGGACTAACTTGAAGCTCGCACATGTCATTTTAAAAGTTAAAGGGGACCTATCATGCTCTTGTACAAAGTCTTGCTGTTGTTTTCAGGCTCTACTAGAACAGGTTTTCCTGCTTGAATGTTGATTATTCTCCTCATATTCTCCATTGTTGCGGCTCCTCTCTTCCCAGTCTGCCAGTAACGCTCTGTTTACTTCCTGTCTCTATGAAGCCCCTCCTCCTGAAAAGCACACTGTGCTCTGATTGGTCGGCTGGAGCAGTGTGTTGTGATTGGTCGAGCGCTTCAAGTGTGTTTGGGAAATGTCCCGCCCCTTTCCATAACCGCCAGTTTAACACACTACTGACTAACTCAACCAGGCCAACGTATTAATTATTATAATGAGGAATATTGTGACGTGTTCGTTCCCGGAAGAAACTCAAGATACAATGGAGGCGTTTCAGGAGTTCAGAAACACTGACACTGATATAGAGAATAACTGGAGCTTATCATGCTCAAACAGCCACATCACACACTACAGACAGATAAAGATGGGAAAACGCTTTAAATGATTGATTCTAATTGAGGGTGATGGTGCTGTGCATGTTTGCGTTCACTCACTTGAAGGTAATGATGTTGGGGTGTTTGAGTTTGCGCAGATGTTTGATCTCAGTCTCCTTGATGTCCCTTACTTTCTTCACAGCCACGTCCTCACCATGAAACTTGCCCAGGAAAACCGCCCCCTGCGCCCCGCTGCCAACCCACTGCAGCTCGGAGATCTCCTCGAACGGCACCTCCCAGGAATCTGGAAGAGATATTCCATTATCCCCGCCTGAAACGACTCTGGGCCCTATCATACACCCGGTACAATAGTGTTTTTTGCTAGTTTCAGCCTGACGCAGTTATCATTTTCAGTCCTGCGCCACATTGTTTAAACAGCGAATGCATTTGCACCCATCTGTGCACCCATGGGCTGCTGGTCTGTAAACGATGTGTGTTCAGGCGCATTTTCATTTTCAGGGATGCGCAGCAGCACACAAACATGCCAAATATAAAAAATTTAAGGATTACAATGTAAAAGATTATTATTGTGAACATAAAGATAAGGTGGAATCTGGCTTGTCCCGTAGATGGTGTGCTTGCGCTCTTTAACCTCGCGCAAGAGCAGATCCGCTTCCTCTCTGGAGACCCGTTCAGTCTTTTCGCTTGCAAATTCCGTCATGTTAATAGCGAACCCGCCATGGCGCGAGTGCACTTGGTTTTTAAAGGGAACGGGAGATGAGACTCTGATTGGTTTATTGCACATTACGTCCAAAACACACCCATTACTCATTAAGACAATAGAGACAACCCCTTAGACCATGCGCCGGGAGCGCTGACAATTTTTCCCGTCATTAAACTAGCAAAAGTGCACTTGCGCCCGGCGCTTTAGACCATACGCTTAGATGGTTAAAATAGGGCCCTGACTCGTGCTGCTGTCTCCGATTGTGGTACTCACCCTCATGGCTCTGCTTATGCTCTGTGGAGTAGGCTTTCCCGATCATCGTCCACACTGGCTTCAGGCATCCGAACAAGCCTTCCAGAAAGCCCCCTCCGCCCGCCTGCAGCCGGAAGCTGTCGGACTGGTTGCGCACGGCTCCGCCCTCGGCTCCGCCCTCCTGCAGCTTCAGCACGCTGTTGGAGAAGTTGGTGGGCTCGTCGCTCAGGGTGGGGCTGTTGCTGTGGGTGCCGCTGCCGCCCCCGACAGGATCGATGGAGAGCACATTACGGAGGACGCATTGGGTCGGGGTGAGTTCGGTGTCTGGGGTGCTCGCTGGCACCTCTGAATCCGGCCGGCAGAAGGGCGGATCAGAGAGCGGGGTGCTGAACCCGGAGAGGGAGGGGGAAGGGGCATGTTGCTCATGGACGCAAGCCATGGGGGCAGAAGGGGCGAGGGTGGCCCGCGAGTTACCCACCCTTCAGGAAAGTGGCCCTCACCACTCTCTCCGGAGCACCGCTGCTCGTCAACACACCTGGAAAGGGAAACACAAAGCAAGCTATAAGATTCGAGAAAGAGCTTACTTATTGCTTACTAGAAAGGCAAATGCAATCGCGTATTAGAGATGTGGATTATGGTCAATCAACAACACGAGGACCAGTTCGTGTATGTAGGAACTGGAGCTGTCAAAATGGCTGTAAAATTACATTCAAATTTCTTTCTTAATTATTAGCATAGTTTGCTTTATATTTGAATTCTGAAGGCAGTACTTAATGTTAGAGGGAAAAAAGTACTGTATTGTCTCCTATGCCCACAAGAGGGGGCAATAAGCAAATATAAACCAAATCAAGCATCGCATCTTTTATTGAAATTAAATGAGATTCACTTTTTAAAGTGCATTAACTTTTCAAACAATTGTTCTTAAATAAAATATAATTTCCTTAATGTGCATGCAAGGAAAATTAGGTTTCAATAGTGCATAAAACTGTGTTCGTGCATCAGTAACCTGAGAAAACACATTTCAACAGACAGCCTAATGAACTACATGAACACTAAATAGCAAACTGTCATTCAGAAACACTCAACTTGAATCTGCAGCGAGTGCTGAGCACTTTCTGTTGACAGTGTTTCCAGCTGATGAAAACACACGCACAGGTCTGCCCGATGTGCAGGTTTGGTCATATGTCATTGCATGATTTTTGCCTCCAACTGAGTGGGTTTTCGTCAGCAGGAAGAGCCTTTTCCCGCCACTTTTTAAATGAACAACGCAGCCGCACCTGCTGTAACCTAACAAACACAAACCGCATTAGTTCCGTCATCATCATGTCTCCCGTGACTCTTGACACACCAAAAATTTGAATGTGCAGTTCTTTGTTTAAATTCTATGAATATTTGAAATTCTAATTTTTATTTGACAGCCCTAGTAGGCTGTATGTCCAATATAGTATTAATTTTGAGCACACAAAAAGAAAATTTGTGTGAAACAAATCATTTTTTCTCATGGAAAAATTTTTGATACACATTTTGATAAAATGCAGCATCTCTTTGACTTCATAGATACAGGCTGATTGGCTGAGCTGATCACAAATCATAAAGCTTTTCCAGTTCAAGAAGTATTTTTCCTAATAGTTTTTTTTCCATTGGAACTTTTTAAAAAGCCCTCTTTGTTTAAGAAATATTGGCCATGAATCAAACCAGCTAGTTAATCACATTACAAACTTTTATTTGAATTATATATATATATATATATATATATATATATATATATATATATATATATATATATATATATATATATATATATATATAATTCAGACCAATAGACTTGAGGGAAAGAACTAAATATAAAATTCATTTCCTTGATTTTTTTAATCTTGTGAAGATAAAACAGCTTGTGTGTGGTTGTAATGTCTTCAAGATGAATCATTGTCACTTCAGATTGATAAACCTGGGCAACGAGCACACATTTATGTTTGTTCAAAATAAATGATTATTTGTGAAACAAATTATTTGCTTTACAAACCAAACCAAGCATCTGAAATACCTTTTTGTGCATTCAAATATCCCCCTGCACATGCAGAATAGTGGAATAAAATTAACAAGATGCGGCCAGCGCAACAAAAACACTCTCTAAATTATCATTTGACTTTAGGAACACTTGATTTCTAGCCTGGATTAGCCCCGCCCACAACATTTGAGGTCGGGACGTTCGGTCTGGACTTGATCTGTTGTGAAGCAAGTATGCTCGAACTAAAGCTTCGGACCAATCAAATTGTCAGGGCGGGCTTTATACGATGATGGACAGATGATTAACCGTAACGTAATCATCACATCACCAAAGACACTTGGGTTGAATTCGTTTACATCAAAGAATGGCTACCGCTGGAGAATTGAGATGTGTAGATTCAGCCATCACGTCTGTTATAGAAGATGTAGATGTGCATTCATTTTAAAAGAGGAACAGAGAATCGCATTCCACAACCATGTTATTGAGTTCTGACAGGACCGGCAAATGCGATAAGATTTGTTTGCTGTATTGTCAAGTTCTAATCCTAATCCTATATGCATTCACCTTTACTATTTCTCTCAAAATCGATGATCATGTTGGTAAGTACTCCGTGTATCCTTAATCTCTTTTGACAACACCGGCAAAGTTTGTTTACACTCATCTTCTTCTTCTACTTCTTCCAGTGTGCGTGCAGTTGAGTTCTGTTGACAATGCGTTGCTCAACATACGTCACTTACTTCGTTGCTGTGATTGGTTGTAGGTCTATCCAATTGAGTGCAGAGGCATTTTCTTTCCTGGTTCAGTTGAAACGCCCCATAATCACAGCCCAATGGAGCAGTATCAGACTCACATGCTGACTAGAATCTGAGTATGACGATGTCAGGCTACTTGATTTCAGTATATTGCATTGAACATCGACAGGGCTGCCTGTGGACTATCGGCTGCTTCACACATTGTCTCATTGGGTTTTCCTCTCCAGCTCTACAGAGAAAATCCAGTTATCCAGGTCCTGGAGCGATTGGATTTATATACTTTTAACCATAACTGCTGGTCTTGCACTAGCTGTAATGCGACACACATTACGTAATCACGATGAAAGGTCAAGCGTGATGTAGGCGGAAGAACCGACCCAGTGTTTATGAAGGCAATGTGCAAAGACTAAGTCAAACGCCATTTACAAAAATAAATAAATAAAAGGTAAAACAACAACGTGGGATGATTTTGAAGTTGGAGGGGAAAATGAGATGGAGTTTTTCGCCCTACCCTATATTTTCCGCCTACATCAGGTTACCACCTGACCGCCATGATTACGTAATGCATGAAGTCATGGGCGTGCAAGACGAGCATTTGTGGTTAAAAGTATATAAATGTGTATTGTGTTATAAATGTCCGCTGGTTTGTCTAGATCAGACTCTTATTCCTCGGCTGGATCGTGTCGAGACTTTGAAGCTGCACTGAAACTCACATCTGGACCTTCGACCCGTTGGACCCCATTGAAGTCACTATATGGAGAAACCCTGGAACGTTTTCCTCAAAAACCTTAATTTCTTTTCCACTGAAGAAAGAAAGACATGAACATCTTGGATGCCGTGGAGGAGAGTAAATTATCAGGAAATTTTAATTCTGAAGTGAACTACTCCTTTAAATGAGGACTCGCCATTACTTGCACTTGAAGTGACCAGGTGTGAAATGACGCTTAACCCATAGTGCCCTTCAAGGGTGCAAAAACACTGTTGAGATTGGGCACCATGTCTCGGAGACTCTACGAGCTGATGATGTAAATCAGGGGCCCCTCAGGATTGAGAAGCACTGGATTATGGGACTGAGCCAATGACCCAACAGGGCTCAGCTGATGCTGCTAATGTCCAAACACTAGACAGTGAATCGGCCTGTCCGATACAGTATTCTTCTCATTCCTAAGAAAATCAGTAATCAACAGCAGGTCATCATCAGCAAGGGTTGCTGCAGATGTTCGCCATACACAGAGTGTGTGAAGCAGAACACAACGCTTGAGCTTGTGATCTACTGCTGCTTTACCTTATTCATTTTCACACAGGCGCAATTAACAACATATTGAGTAAAAAGTGAGCTCTTTGCAATGGCCAAAAAAAAACTGTATGAATTGTACCATAGTAATCTGCATTGATCAGAAATGCAGAATAAGTCTCTGAAAAGATGAGTTTGTATTGGTCTAGGGCAGGGGTGCCCAACCCTACTCCAACCCTGCTCCTGCCGATCGACTGTCCTACACAGTTTATCTCCAACCTTCTTCTTCTTCTTATTTTCGTTTTATGGCCGTTCACTCCTTTGGAGTATTACCGCCACCTACTGTATACCTTGCGCACTTGAGTAATGGATCTGATAAAAAAAAAAACTAAAAAAAAACAAACAAAAAAACCTTTACCATTCCAGAGTATCAGAGCCCGAGCTTCAGCTGACGCTGCGTGTTCAGCTCCTCCAGCTTCCACACGAGCTCCTCAACCTCCAGGATGATCTGAGCTTGCTCTTCCTCCTCAGCTCTAGATCCTGTGATCTAGCCCTGTAAGCTCTAAAAATGTTACCACGTCCTTAAACCTCTGTCTATTACTCAAACCCTTTCCCAATAGGTCCATGATACTCACTGGCCTGCTCTTTATATTACTAAAAAGACCCCTACGCTGTTCTTCATATTTACTACACTTAAAAAGCACATGTTCTACTGTTTCAATAATACCACATTCATCACACATACCATTTCCATGCTTTCCCATTAATGCCAGTGTTGATTTTAACCCTGTATGACCCATCCTTAATCTAGAAATCATTACCTCTTCCATAGCACGATTCTTTTTTCCCTACTAATTTTACAATACTATAAAACCACCTACCTGTACTGCTACTTTCCCATCTTTGTTGCCATATTCTTATTATTTCTCTATTAATTATTGATCTAACTTCATTTCTTCCTAAAGACATCTTTATATCTACCAAGTCTTTCCTTAACGCTTCTTTTGCTAATTTATCCGCTATTTCATTTCCTACTATCCCAATATGTGCCGGCACCCAACAAAAGTATACAATTATACCCTCTATGTTCAGCCTATATAATAATGTATAAATTTCTACTATCAGGTCTTCTCTGTCAGTTTTTGTTGACAATATACTTTTAAGTGCTGATGCAGAATCTGAGCAAATTACAGTCGCTATCCTAATTGGCTTAGTCTGCTCTAACCACTGCAGTCCTACTATTATAGCTGTTAGTTCTGCTGAATATACAGACATTTTATCACTCAACCTTAAACTTATTTTTGTCTCAAATTTTGGAATATATACTCCTACTCCAACTTTTTGTTCGACTGGGTCTTTAGATCCATCTGCATAGATCTGTATACAAGAATAACAATTTTCTCTCATAAAACCATTGATTTCATAACTATTAGTATATCTTCCTTCTGCTTTCTCCCGATTCTCCAGCAGTCTCATTTCAACATTAGGTTCAGGAATATTCCACACTGATACCCCTTTTAATGGCATATTGGGACAAATAACTACATTTTCCAGACCACATTCCTTAACCCATTGTTTATACTTCCATCCAAAACTATTCCCATTATTCTTCTTATATTCCCAACAATCATTTAAAATTACTTGTGTACAATGACTCTTATTACAACCCTGCAAATTAACCCAGTACATCATTGAAAGCTTTTGCCTTCTTAAATCTAGTGGCATCTCCCCCATTTCAACCCTGATGGCATCTAGAGGGGTTGATCTTATTGCTCCACAACAGATTCTAAGTGCCCTAGCCTGTACGTTGTCCAACTTCTTTAGCTCTGATTTTGCTGCACCACCATACACTGCACACCCATAATCTAAACTAGACCGTATTAAGGCTTGATATACATGTAGTAGTGCACTTTTCCTTGCTCCCCACTCATATTTGGCTATTAAAGTCATGCAATTTATTACTCTTTTGCACTTGTTCTCAATTTTCTTAATATGTCTATTCCATGTTAATTTTTCATGAAATATTAGTCCAAGGTATTTAAATTCTGTCACTCTTTCTAATAATTGACCATTTAATTTCAAAGTCAATTGTTCCATTTTTCTTTTCTTAGTAAAAACCATATATTGAGTCTTTAATACTGAAAACTTTAGACCCCATTCCACTGACCACCTTTCAACTTCGTTTATCGATTCTTGTATTCCTTTGACTACATTCCCTAAGTTCCTACCTCTTTTCCACACTGCACCATCATCTGCATACAGTGCCTTCCCAATACTTGGTTTAACTCTTTCATAAATATCATTAATCATTATGTTAAATAAAATTGGACTGATTACACTTCCTTGAGGAGTTCCATTCAGAATATCATGCATTGTTGAGATTTCTTCCCCTATTCTAACCTGAAATGTACGCTTAAACAAGAAATCCAATATCCAGTTGTACATTCTCCCCCCTACTCCTATTTTATCTAGCTTAATTAATAGTCCCTCCCTCCATAAAGTGTCATATGCCTTTTCAATATCGAAGAAAACAGCAACAAGAAATTCTTTCATTGTTAAAGCTTTTTTAACCTCACTTTCAAATAATAACAAAGCATCCATTGTAGATCTTTTCCTCCTAAACCCACTTTGAGCCGATGATAAAATCTAATTTTTCTCCAGAAAATAATTTAATCTTCTTACTATCATTTTTTCCATCACCTTACTTAATGTAGATGTAAGAGCAATTGGCCTATAACTACTTGATTTTGTTGCATCTTTACCTGGTTTTGCAACTGGTATCCCTATTGCATTTTTCCACTCTTTGGGTAAGATGCCTTCCTTCCATATCTGGTTATATACATCCAGTATTACTTTAATGGCTACGTCCGGCAAGTTTTTTAACATACTATAGCTTATCATGTCTCTCCCTGGTGTTGTATCCTTTGAATTACTAATAGCAATTTTTAGCTCAAAAAGATTAAAATCATCATCCATGTTACTATCAACTTCTTGTTTTTTCTTACAAACATTCTCATACATTTTATTTAACTCGTCTTCTTTTTAAAAACGCATCACTCAAGTTTTCAATACTATGGACTTTAGCAAATGTTTTGGCCAATATTTCTATCTTTTCTTTATCCGTTCTGGCCACCTTTCCATCTTCCTCAATTACAGGAACTTGTTTATGAGTATTAATACCATTCATTTTCCTTATCATTTTCCATACCACATGCATTCCAGTCTCTCTCCCAATTGTGTTACAGAACTCCTTCCATGCTTTTCTCTTTGCGCTTTTAATTACCCTTCTTGCAGCTGCCCGTTTTTTCTGATAATCTATTACTGTATCTTGAGTTATTAACCTTTTTAAAACCCGGAATGCCTTATTCCTTTCTTTAATTGCCACTGTGCATTCTTCAGACCACCATGGGACATTTTTCTTTCTTTTTCCATTGCCTCTTATTAATGGTATAGATAGGTTCGCTGCTAAAATAATTTCACTTACTACTTTTTTATATCTCTCCTCAATATTCCCTTCCATCTTCATATTTTTGAAATTTTCTTCACACAACACACAAAACTCCTTCCATTTTGCCTGTTTAAATCCCCACCTTGCACACTGGTTAAAACTTTGCTTTTGTACTGCACTCTGAATCTCACAGACTATAGGCCAATGATCACTGCCCAAATTATCCTCTTGTACACTCCAAGTGCACTTACCTGCCAATGCAGCTGATGTTACTGTGAGATCCAAACATGACAAGCCGCCTTTAACGATATCCATTCTTGTTGATTTCCCATCATTCAAACATACTAATGAGTGTTCTTCTATAAATTCTTCTACAACTAACCCGTTATTGTCTGTACTCTTACTACCCCATAGACCATTATGTGCATTAAAATCCCCACATATAATAACTTTACCCTGTGACTCACCCATCACATCTTCTAGAATACTATTATTTATTTCTTTGCATGGGTTATAAAAGTTTGAAATTCTAATTCCTTCATACCTCCCCGTTACTTCTATACTTACACATTCTACATTATTACTTGTGTTTATTCTCTTATATATTATATCTTCTTTAATAAATGTTGCACACCCACCCCCTCTTCCAGTTACTCTGTCTTTCCTCTCTACTACATATCCATTGATCTTAAAGTCCAAAGAATTGTTTAACCATGTCTCTTGAATGCATATGATGTCTGGTGCCTTTTCCATTTCTGATATATGTTTTTTAAATTCTTGACCATTTGCTAATAAACTCCTAGGATTCCAATGTAGTAGTAGGAAAGACATCGTCCAGCTAAGGATTATTACTCTGAGTCATATCCATGGCAGCAATTCCTTCCTCCGCTTTCAAAATCCCATGCACCTCCTCTGCTGAAACTCCTGTTAACTTGAGAAATTTATTAGCACATCCTACGATAATCCTTAATTTGTCAGATCGCTTTTCCACCTGTGAAGTGCCATTCACCACCGCACAAATGAATGCCACAAAGTCAATTTTGTTTACTGTGATATGCAGATCTGGCTCATTCCTCTCATGTTTCACTTCTCTCTAAGAATATGATTCCATCCTTTTTCCTGGCACATTATTTACCTTCGGTTCAGCTTTACTTTTGTCTTTTACCTTACGCATAGCTTCTGCATATGTTAAATTTTGCACAGTTTTTATTTTTTGAACTTCGCGGGCTTCTTGTTGTACAGGACATCCTGCGTATGCTGCGCTATGTCCACCGCCACAGTTACAGCATTTAATCACTATGCCCTCTTCACACTTGTCATATTCATGTTCCCCCCCACACTTTACACACCGCATTCTCCCTTTACAAAAATTTGCAGTATGTCCCATCCGTTGGCACTTGAAGCATCTCAAAGGTGGAGGTATGAACTCTCGCACCAAGAAGCTAACAAATCCTAGCTTCACTCTTGTGGGCAAATTACTCCCTTCAAACAGAATCATCACACTCAGACTTTCACATCTTTTGTTGTCTTTCCACATCTGCAGTCTTCTAGTAGAGATAACTGTGCCTCCACTTAGATTTCCTTTAATATCATCCACACTTACATTAAGAGGTACTCCTGAGATAACCCCTCTGATTCCATTACCTATTTCTGTGCATGATATCTTTCCTCCTGCCAGCGTTTTCATTTTCAGAATTTTTTGTTTTTGCTTTTCACCCTTACATTTAATCATTATTCTTCCATTGTTTAGATAAGCTACAGCTTTCACTACTCCTATCTCATTCTCAATTGCTTTTGATAATTTAACAGGATGAGTTTGTTGTTCTGACTGCTTAGCAAAAGTAATTAAGACCTTGATTTCTCTTTCCTCTTCTTTATCAGCTTCACTTCTCGTTTGTTTTACTTTATTAATTGTTCGTTCACAATCAGATCCATCACCCATGCTGCTCTTTTTCTTCCTTTTATTATACCTTACTTCCTGATAATCCATTTCTTGTTCATTGTCGTCATCCGATGTTTCTCCCCACACTTTCCTCCTTTCCGCCGCCATTTTCCTCTCCAGTTCCACCTACTGTCGTCCTCAACTCATCAGCGGGCCTTATCTCCAACCCTAATCAAACACACATTAAGCATCCAATTAAGGTCTTCAGAATCACTTGGAAATTAAAGGCAGGTGTGTTTGATTAGGGTTGGAGATGAGCTGTGCAGGACAGTCGATCGGCAAGAGCAGGGTTGGGCACCCCTGGTCTAGGGGTAAGAGTCTAGCTTTAGGTGCGATCCCGGACGAGCCCCCATTTTTTCTTAGATTCTTAAGGTCCCTGCAGCTGAAGTCTGAAATTCTCATCCGAAATCTTTGCACATTAAAAAATAAATACGACCTCATGTTTGTTACATGTTATGTCGGGTGTTTCCCCCTGCTTAGTGTTTTTGGTTCAGTCCTGTGTCCCAGTTTTCCCGCTCCTCAGTGTTCAGTTCATTCACCTGTGTTGAGTTAATTTGCCACAGCTGTGTCTTGTTTCCCTAATCTGTCCTCTGTGTATTTAAACCCTGTGTTCTCCCTCATTCCTGGTCCGTTCTCGTTTATGTTTAGCATGGTTTTTGTGTCTCCTGAGATTTTGTTTATAAAATTCCTGTTTCTCTTCGTGCTTCTTACCACCACAAACCATAACAGAAGAACGGACCTAAAAGAATATGGCTCTTGCAGCTGTACAGATTCTCCTACTCTCCCAGGAGGATCCGTCCCTCCAGGCCCATACAAAGAGGTATTTGGAATTGGTACCTCTTGTTCATTATGATGGCACCAGCCTCTGTGTGTTTTTCCGGGCCTCAGGGGAACTTCCAGGATTATGTGGAGTGGGTGCTTTGGCATAATGGGTCTTCATTCACCATTGGAAAATGCGACAGCCATGAAGAGAAGATCGCTCTGCCTGAGTCTTGTCCCGCCAAGACCGCTCTCTTCCTGCCGAGCCTGAGTGGCCCACTATCAGTCCAGCCACCAGATCGGTCTATGGGAAATCGAGACTGATGTCCAGCTTGGCACATTCCCCGCTGATGTCAGCGCGGTCTGCCAGGATGACCGCCCTGCCAGAGTCTCCTCCCATCGAAACCGCCATCCCTCCAAAGCCTCGTCCAGTCGAGGTCCCCGCAGAGCCTTCGCTGCCGGTCCCGTCCAGCCCAGAGCCTTCACCGCTGGTCCCGTCCAGCCCAGAGCCTTCACCGCTGGTCCCGTCCAGCCCAGAGCCTTCACCACTGGTCCCGTCCAGCCCAGAGCCTTCACCGCTGGTCCCGTCCAGCCCAGAGCCTTCACCGCTGGTCCAGTCCAGCACAGAGCCTTCACCGCTGGTCCCGTCCAGCCCAGAGCCTTCACCGCTGGTCCCGTCCAGCCCAGAGCCTTCACCGCTGGTCCCGTCCAGCCCAGAGCCTTCACCGCTGGTCCCGTCCAGCCCAGAGCCTTCACCGCTGGTCCAGTCCAGCACAGAGCCTTCACCGCTGGTCCAGTCCAGCGCAGAGCCTTCATCACTGGTCCAGTCCAGTGCAGAGCCTTCACCGCTGGTCCCGTCCAGCCCAGAGCCTTCACCGCTGGTCCCGTCCAGCCCAGAGCCTTCACCGCTGGTCCAGTCCAGAACAGAGCCTTCACCGCTGGTCCAGTCCAGTGCAGAGCCTTCACCACTGGTCCAGTCCAGTGCAGAGCCTTCACCACTGGTCCAGTCCAGTGCAGAGCCTTCACCGCTGGTCCCGTCCAGCCCAGAGCCTTCACCGCTGGTCCCATCTAGCCCAGAACCTTCACCGCTGGTCCCATCCAGCCCAGAGCCTTCACTGCTGGTCCTATCCAGCCCAGAGCCTTCACCGCTGGTCCAGTCCAGCGCAGAGCCTTCACCACTGGTCCAGTCCAGCCCCGAGCCTTCACCGCTGGTTCCGTCAAGCCCAGAGATGGTTCACGTCACGTCTGCCCAGCCGGAGACTGTTCACGTCACGTCTGCCCAGCCAGTGACTGTTCACGTAATGCACGGCGAACCAGAGACTGTCCCCGACCCTGTGTATTTTTCTGTCCCCGAGCACGTCCCTGAGTCTGTCACTCCTCCCAAGGGTCCTCTCCAACATGGCCACCCGAAGGGTCCTCTCCGACATGGCCACCCGAAGGGTCCTCTCCGACATGGCCACCCGAAGGGTCCTCTCCAACATGGCCACCCGAACGGGCTTCACCGCCATGGCCACCCGAAGGGTCCTCTCCGCCATGGCCACCCGAAGGGTCCTCTCCGCCATGGCCGCCCGAACGGGCTTCACCGCCATGGCCATCCAAACAGCCTGCTCTGCCTTGGCAGCCTGCACTGCCAGCACCGCCCTGGCCGCCTGCACACCCTGCTCCGCCCTGGAGGCTTCCTGCCTCTGTTAGGCCACGCCCTGGTCAGCCTCCAGGGCGCCCACCTCCCCACCCTTATTGATGTTATACGGCGCAGGGATGCGCCTTTTTGGGAGGGGGCGTACTGTTACATGTTATGTCCGGTGTTTCCTGGTTTAATCTTCAGGAGGTCACTCTCACTGATGTTCCACTTTCATCTGCATGTGTTCCACTGCCAAAGCATGTGGAAAGACACAAGATATCCAATAAGACCAGAAATGATCGAGTCAAAGCACATCGGAGAGTGGTGCGTTGAAGGCTACCCAGGTGTCATCATGGATGTGGAAGGGCACAGTGTGAAAATTAAGTGTATGCACCGTAATGGCACCAAGTTCTTTTGGCCAGGTCCCAGGGAGGACATCAATTGGTACCATGATTGGCAGATACTTTGCCTAATGCCAGAACCACAAGCTCTGAACAAGCGCTCTCTACAGATTGATCCGTCTGGTTGGAAGTATGTGGAAGATCAATTAGAGTGATGCAGAAAATAAATTTCTGAAATCCTTCTTTATATTGCTTAAGGGTTTCTTGTTGTTCCTGTTGTTTCTTTATTGTCCCTGTTCTCTTCTAGTTCACCCATTAAAGCATTTGTCCACCCTGTCATGCCAATTTCCACCCTGTCATCTTGTTGTCCACCCTGTCATGTTCAACTTTTATGAAAATAAACAAATTATTTTAGCAAGTTAACAAAACCTTGTGTGTGATTTCTCAATAAACAAATGAGGCTCAGTTAGTATTGTATTAAAGTTTGACTTAATATCTTTGTTGTTAGATTTTATTTAGAAAAGAATGTGCAACTATCACATATTTTATTGGGCAAAACATATTTAGGCAGTAACTTCATTATTATCAAAAGACTTTTACCATTAACTAAAATGTTTTGTTGGGAAAGGGACACATTATCTTTCTGCAGATCTACATTTTATAATCACTATGCAATGAAAATGTATTTAATCTACTTTGAATTTGTCCATGACAGGGTGGACATATTTTATGGTTTGCTTGTATATTGTCAGCTTGCAGTTAATTCATAAAAAGTGCTGGAGCTTGACCAATATGCATTTCTAACAGCCCAAGGTCTCCTTAATACAAAACATATAAAGTTAAATGGAAAATCTCAGATTTTTTGTGGAAATTGTGAAGTCTCAAAGGCACTTTATGGTGATTTTGACCCACCTTTCTTCCTCTCTGCTTACACTAACACACGTTGTGTCAATCACTTTTACACACTGCCTCCAAACTTTTGTCCGTCATAAGAAAAAAGTTGGGATCGGGTTCAACTTTCTGCGTTAATGCATTGTAGTAAGTCTTTTCAGAGGTGTTTGGACAATTCAGAGCCACCGTACACGCGAACGCCAAAATCCAGACCTGTTAAAGATCAGTTGGTTTAGGGAAATCGGGTGTCTTCTTTTTAATATGTGGCTCCAGTATAGCTAGCAAAACATCAAACTGAGCCACTGACACCCTGAAGTACACTTTGAATCGCTCGGGATAATCCCGCAGCAAACTCTCCTGCCTCTCTACGCAATCTCAGGATTGGATGACGGACCCACTATTTCCTCTTTCCTTTTCTCTTTTTAAGAAGAGAGAGGACAACTAAATCATCCTCACTGCTTGACTCCATTTTGTATTATTTTGCGATTTTTTCTGCAATGGATTAATTAATAAGCAAGATTTCTTTGCGTGAAGAATTTTAAGGATGACGAATGCGAAAAAAGACAGACGAAAATTCCGGACTCAGTGTGCAAGGACCTTTAGACAGACATAGATTGCAGTGATTTGTTAACAATGAAGAAAAGCAGAAAAATCACTTGGGAAAACTTCAGGTTCAGACAAGGCCAAACCAATAAACAAAACCCCCAACTCAAACCTCCCTCTACTTAACCTCATCAAAAGAACAGGAAAAGAAAAAACAAAATGATCTTCCCTACATAGTGCTTTAGAGACAAAGAAAATAACAACGAAAATGAATGGCATCAGAACCCTACAACCCATTAAACCAATGTTTAAAAAATGTACAAAGTACAAATATGCAACCAAAATACTATCTAAAAAACACCACAACATCAGCTGAGGTTGTAACACCCCACCCATAAGACTAAACAAGAGCACAAGACTTATGCCACAATATTTATATATGTTTTTTTTTTACTGTTCCTTTTTAATGCATAATCTCCAAATTGAAACTGAGAGATAAGTGACAATCGCATAAGACGATGATTTGAGTCATATATGCGGAGAAGGAAAACAAGAGGGCTTTTTTTTTAAAAGTCATTGCTTTTTTCGGCAATGACTTAATTGCATTTTTATGGTTTTAGTTTTAGTTAACAAAAACAAACCTGATAAGAGGTGTGTATATATTCATGACTTACATTTGTTTGTTTCATATATTGTTGAGGTCTTCTGTTTTTAGTCGCAGATTTGATTACATTTACAATATTTTATTGTTCCCCAGCTTTGTGTTAACATGGACTAGATAAATGTTTCTACATATTTAAGTTGGTAGTTGACATGCAAGTTTCAAATATTAAGCTAAAATTATTTTAAACCCAATGAATGTCTCTAATTGTACAATAAGACAGTTATAGACTCATATTAATCACTTCCTAATTCTGTCACACTTCTAATTATAGGAACTGCTGAACATTTCAAATGAATGGTGACCAGTCATAGCACCTAAATATACACTTATTCCTTAAATATTAAAACACAATTATGTTATTTCTCAGCTATAAACACAGACTGCAATAGTGCAGCACAAACATCCTCAAATCTATGCATGCATCTGCATGAAATAGGCCTATATATGATGAATATATGATGCCGTAAAGAAATCACGGCGCTTCTGCTCGACGCTCGCGCGCGCGTCACGCTGCTCTCTGCACAATATGGCAAAATTGCATAACAAACGCACGCGTGCGCTCCTGAACGACGCGATTCCTCGCGCGTGTCGTGTAATTACACTATTGCGCGTGTACAGGCAAAAACAGCGCACAAACGCACGCGACGAGAACGCGCTGATAAAAGGCAGTAAATGGACGCGTTTGTTGAGATGTGATGTGATGTCATTGGCGTCAATGGCGCGCGTGAACGCGTCCAGCCGCGCGAAGTACCGCAATGAGTGAGGAGAGGATACACACACACACACTGCACGAACACACACTGATCTGATCTCATCTCTCCCGCTGGCGTGTACAGGCTGTGATTGAGAGGCTCGCGTCGCGTCGCGCGTGTGTGTGTGTGTAGATGATGGTGAGCAGTACCGTGTCTCTGGAGGATGGATGCTGTTGTCAGTGACGGGTGGATCTGATCTGATGTTCCGCGGTAAACGCGTCTCTCTCCTCGATCCCCGCGCGCGCGTGCTGTTCTCTAGGCTCGGCCTGGTGTGTGTGGTGTTCTGGCCCGGTCCGGTTCGAGCTCCATCGGCTGGTTTGCGGGATCACGGATTCGGGTCCATTAGTCGAGCGGAAGGAGCTGTTCTCCTCTACGGTGCTGAAGTGACGTCACGGGGCACGATGACGCCCGCTAGAGGGCGCGCGCGCGCGTTACCGTGAGAGCGAGCATGACGTCAAAGCCACAAGCGCTGAAGGTGTGTGTAAATACGGCCTGACCTTCAGAATATATTTTAAAGCGTTTAAAGGAAAACCTCCTGTTTTTACTGTCGGTGACCGCCGAATATGACGCACGTCACGCGTGACGTCGAGAACGCTTGGAGAATCTGTTCCAGTGTGAAAATAATGGATTTTTCATACAAACACAGCTTTACTATTCAAAGAGATTTCTGATAATAAAAACAGCGCATTTTTCCCTAACCTGTGTTTCATTATGCTTCATGTCACAGTGTTATAATAAGCCTGGTATTGAATAATGTGTTTAATAAGGTTTGATTCTGGGTCATCTCATGCCAGATCTCCTCTGTGTGTTTTACTAGTGAAAGAAATACATAAATGATAATGAAAGCTGACCTGTGTTTACTAAGAAATCATTTAAAAATGATGTTAAAAATTACATCTTTTGTAGGAGCAAAACTAGAGTAGTGGTTTAAAACACAACAGCTGTATCTTCATTCATTTTCATTTTATTTGTATTTATTTTCTAGTGTTTATAACATGTAGGCCTATATTCTGGTTAAGAACAAACCTTTCTGTTGCTCAATATATATTTGCGAATGCATTGATTGCTATTTTACACAGTTTCAGTGATTCAGAAAAGGTCAACCTACAAAACAAAGGTCGTACACTGCAGATTTTTGAAAATGCAGTCGTTTTGTAAATGTTGTATGTTGCTGGAATCATAAAAGTATAACGTTGATAATATGATAATCGTGATGAAACATTGGTTTGTGTGTAAAGCAAAAACCCTTTTTAGAAGTTCAAATAGTTTTGAATGAAGTGTTTGCTGTAGAGATGTGTGATGTTTTGCATCTTGTGTGTGTGTTTTGTGGCTTTAGTTTTGAGAAAATCAGCCATAGATCCAGAAATTGTAAGCGATTTAAAACACAAATGTAAGTCAGATGTTTTCTATGTGAATATATAGTAAAGTGTAATTTATTCCTGTGATCAAAGCTGAATGTTCAGCATCATTACTCCAGTCTTCAGTCACATGATCCTTCAGAAATCACTCTAATATGAGGATCTGATGATCAAGAAACATTTATGATTATTATCAGTGTTGAAAACTGGTTCATATTTGTGTGGAAACCGTCATTCATTTTATTTTTCAGGATTCTTTGATGAATATAAAAGTTCAGTGTATTTATTAGCATTTGTTACATTTATTTATTAAATTAATGAAAGCTTTTATTAAATATTAATCTTTTGTAACATTATAAATGTCTTCACTATCATTTATGATCACTTTAATGCGTCCTTGATGAATACAAGTATTAATTTCTCTCTCCTCTCTTAAATCTTACCTCGACTGTTTGATGTCACGGTATACAAGTTCATTGCTTCCTTCTCGTCTCATGTTTATGTTGTTGTATGAAAGCACGTGTGTAGTGGGCGTGAATGGGTGTCATTCCTTGATCCGCTCCAGCTGATCGTCATTACATCACCAGCTGCAGTCGATCTCATCTCACCATATATTCTCACAGTTCTCTCATCTCCATTGTCAGATCGTTGGATGTTGTCTCTCCGTGTGGTGTTCCAGTTAGTCTCCTTGCCTGTTCCAGTTTTCGTGTTCGTGTTCGTGTTCGTGTTCGTGTTCCTGTTGGATTCGTCGTCGTCTCTTCGTTGGATTGTCGTTTGGGTTTCCACTGCACTTCACGGGTTCGTCTTCTACCATCGAGGTCCCTGCGTCATCAGTCCACACCCGTGTCCCTGTCTTGTATTTCACCGTTCAATAAAGAACTGAGTTTGACCTGCGATTGCTTCCGTCCTGTTTTTGACAACCATGACAGAACGATCTGACCGTGCTATGGAAGCAGCAGGTTCGCCGACCTCGTTGGAGGAATTCCTTCATCACAGCGCTAGAAGAATGGATTCTCAGGAGAGGAATCTAGGGGACACGGGTTGTGCGGTACAAGCTTTGGTGACGCAGGTGTCCGAGCTCACCCAGCAGATCCAACTACTTCGTCCTCCCGCTGCGCCACCCACACCAGCCGTTCCCCCCACACCACCAGAGATCGCTACTACATCAGAACCACGCCTACCTGTTCCGGAGTCATACGCTGGTGAGTCTGCTTACTGCAGAGCATTCCTGACACGTTGTGCCATGCATTTCGCACTGCAACCGAGAACTTTCAATAATGAGCCAACCAAGGTGGCATTTGTCATTACTCTATTGACCGGAAAGGCGGCGTTATGGGGGACGGCGGTGTGGGAAAATCAAGACCCTTGCTGTGCCTCGTTCCAGGCACTCTCCTCAGAGATGAGACGGGTGTTCGATCGGGCCGTCGCGGGGAGAGAGGCTGCCAGGGTGTTGGCCGACCTCCGTCAGGGTGACAGGTCGGTCTCGGACTATTCGATCGAGTTCCGCACCCTGGCGGCCGAAAGCCAGTGGAACGAGGCGGCGCAGTGGGACATGTTCCTGCATGGGTTGGCTGACCGCGTCCAGAGGGAGATCTACGCCCTGGACCTCCCCACGACGCTGAATGGACTCATCGAGCTTGCTCTGAGGGTGGACGCTCGCATCACCAGAGTCGGGGGAAGAACACCGTCCATTCGGTCTCCAGGTGGAGCAGAGGGTCAACGGTCCAGTGGCAGGGACGTGGTCAGCCCAGTCTTCGATCACGAACCCATGCAGGTGGGTCGAGCTCGGCTTTCCCGGGAGGAGAGGGAAAGGCGGAGGTCCCAGGGCCTCTGCCTATACTGTGGAGGTTCGGGACACTTTGCCTACAACTGCCCGGTAAAAGGCCAAGCCCGATAGTAAGTATGAGGCTACTATCGGGTGGGATCTCCGCCGAGAAGACCTCATCCACATCTACCCTCCTTCCGGTAAGACTGAGATGGTCTATTCACCAGCATGACTGTCAAGCACTTCTGGACTCCGGGGCTGAGGGTAATTTTATGGACAGTACTTTTGCACATAGACTTCAGATTCCCCTTAAACCACTCACACAGAGGATTGCAGTACACGCATTAAATGGTCAAGAACTTCCCATCATCTCGCTCATCACCGAAAATATCACACTCATCACCTCAGGCAATCATTCAGAAACTATTTTTTTTTATATACTGGATTCCCCCCTGGCACCTGTAGTCCTTGGACACCCCTGGCTCATTCATCACAACCCTCGTGTGGACTGGCAGCAAAGAGCTATTCTGGAGTGGAGCAAGGAATGTCATAAGTCTTGTCTGATGTCTGCTTGTCCGTCTGTGCCTGTTTTTGTGTTACAGGAGGAGGCGGGGGACTTGTCTAACGTGCCCGAGGAGTACCACGATCTGAAGGAAGTGTTCAGTAAGTCTCGGGCTGCTTCTCTTCCTCCGCATCGTCCCTATGACTGTGCCATAGATTTACTGCCAGGTAAGTCTCCGCCTAAGGGCAAGTTATATTCGCTTTCCACTCCGGAGAGGGAGGCTATGGAGAAATATATTTCTGATTCTCTGGCAACCAGTTTCATCCGTCCTTCCTCTTCTCCGGCGGGGGCGGGGTTCTTTTTTGTGGGAAAGAAGGACGGGTCTCTGCGACCTTGTATTGATTACCGGGGGCTGAATAACATCACGGTAAAGAATACTTATCCTTTGCCGTTGATGTCTTCAGCCTTCGAGAGGTTGCAGGGAGCGTCCGTTTTCACGAAATTGGACTTGCGTAACGCTTATCATCTGGTTCGGATTAGGGAGTGGGATGAATGGAAGACTGCCTTTAACACCCCCAGGGGGCACTTTGAATACTTGGTCATGCCTTTCGGGCTGTCCAACTCCCCAGCAGTCTTCCAGGCACTGGTCAATGACGTGTTGCGAGACATGATAGATCAGTTCATATATGTTTACCTGGATGACATATTGATATTTTCCTCGTCTCTCCAGGAACATGTGCAACACGTTCGACGAGTGCTTCAGAGGTTGCTAGAGAATGGGCTTTTTGTCAAGGCGGAGAAATGCGATTTTCATGCACAGTCTGTTCCTTTTCTAGGATACATCATTTCGTCTGAGGGAATGCGTGTGGACCCTGAGAAGGTTAAGGCTGTGGTAGAGTGGCCAAGTCCAGATTCCCGTAAGGCCCTGCAGAGGTTTCTGGGGTTCGCCAACTTCTATCGGCGTTTTATTCGCAACTTCAGCCAACTAGCCGCACCTCTGACTGCCTTGACCTCCCCCAGAACTCCGTTCAGGTGGTCAGATACAGCCGAGGCTGTGTTTGCCAAACTCAAGAGCCGCTTTGTTTCAGCTCCCATCCTCGTTGCCCCTGATTCTTCACGTCAGTTCGTGGTGGAGGTCGACGCGTCAGAGGTGGGGGTAGGAGCAGTCCTGTCCCAGCGTTCGCCCGCAGACGATAAGATGCATCCTTGCGCGTTTTTTTCTCATCATTTGTCCCCAGCCGAACGCAATTACGACATTGGTAACAGGGAGTTGTTGGCAGTCAAGTTAGCGTTGGAGGAATGGCGTCATTGGTTAGAAAGTGCGGGGGTTCCTTTTATCGTCTGGACCGATCACAAGAATCTAGAGTACATCAGAACCGCCAAAAGATTGAACTCCAGGCAGGCTCGGTGGGCACTTTTTTTCGGTCGTTTTGATTTTTCTCTCTCGTACCGCCCGGGTTCTAAGAACATCAAACCCGACTCTTTATCTCGCATTTTTGATCGTTCCGAACGCCCGTCTACTCCCGAGTGCATTTTACCGGAAACCCTATTTGTTTCCACACTCGTATGGGAGATCGAATCGAAGGTCAAGACGGCCTTAGAAGGGGTAATGCCTCCGCCCGGTTGCCCACCGAATCGCTTATTTGTGCCGGAGGGATTACGGTCCGACGTTATACAGTGGGGTCATTGCTCCAACGTGGCTTGTCATCCAGGAGTTAATCGTACTAAGTTTTTAGTCAAGCAACGATTTTGGTGGCCACTTATGGCTCGTGACATCCACAGTTTTGTTTTGGCTTGCTCGGTCTGTGCCACTGGTAAGACTTCCAATCGTCCGCCTGATGGGCTCCTTCAACCGCTGCCTGTCCCTTCGAGACCCTGGTCCCATATCGCTCTAGATTTTATCACCGCCCTCCCGCCCTCCCAGGGCAACACAGTCGTTTTGACTGTGGTGAACCGGTTCTCGAAGGCGGCTCATTTCATTCCCTTACCCAAATTACCCTCAGCTAAGGAGACAGCGTTGACAGTCATTGACCACGTCTTTCGCTTACATGGCCTCCCGATGGATGTGGTCTCTGACAGAGGACCCCAGTTTGTGTCCAAATTTTGGCAAGAATTTTGTAAGTTACTGGGGGCGACGGTTAGTCTGTCCTCAGGGTTCCATCCCCAGAGCAATGGTCAGACCGAGAGAGCCAACCAAGATCTGGAAAGGGTGTTGCGATGTTTGGTTTCTAAGAATCCTTCCTCATGGAGTCAACAGATTTCCATGGTGGAGTACGCCCACAATACGTTACCAGTGTCGGCTACGGGCCTATCTCCGTTTGAGTGTAGTTTAGGTTACCAGCCACCTATTTTTCCTAGTCTGGAATCCGAGGTCGCGGTCCCCTCCGCCCACGCCTTAATCCAGAGGTGTCACCGCACTTGGACTAGAGCCCGTGAGGCTCTACTCCGAGTGGGGGCGCGCACCAAGGCTAAGGCCGATCGCCACCGGTCAAAGCCTCCCGTATACGTCGTTGGTCAAAAAGTGTGGCTTTCAACTAAGAACATTCCTCTCCGATCCGTCTCTAATAAACTTGCCCCCAAATTCATTGGCCCGTTCACTGTCACCAAGATCATTAGTCCGGTGACAGTCCGCCTTAGTTTACCTCCAGCATACAGGAGGGTTCACCCCGTTTTTCATGTTTCAAAAATCAAGCCCGTGTTTCATGCTCGCATTAATCCGCCAGTCCCGGTTCCCCCCCCCGCCGCGTCTCGTAGATGGGGAGACCACCTATTCGGTAAATCGCATTCTGGATTCTAGACGGAGGGGACGTGGATTTCAGTACTTGGTGGACTGGGAAGGTTACGGTCCGGAGGAGAGAAGTTGGGTTCCGGCTAGAGACATCCTGGATCACTCTCTGATCGATGATTTCAATCGACAGGTAAGGGAGTCTGGGAACGCCAGGAGGCGTTCCTAGGAGAGGGGGTACTGTCACGGTATACAAGTTCATTGCTTCCTTCTCGTCTCATGTTTATGTTGTTGTATGAAAGCACGTGTGTAGTGGGCGTGAATGGGTGTCATTCCTTGATCCGCTCCAGCTGATCGTCATTACATCACCAGCTGCAGTCGATCTCATCTCACCATATATTCTCACAGTTCTCTCATCTCCATTGTCAGATCGTTGGATGTTGTCTCTCCGTGTGGTGTTCCAGTTAGTCTCCTTGCCTGTTCCAGTGTTCGTGTTCGTGTTCCTGTTGGATTCGTCGTCGTCTCTTCGTTGGATTGTCGTTTGGGTTTCCACTGCACTTCACGGGTTCGTCTTCGACCATCGAGGTCCCTGCGTCATCAGTCCACACCCGTGTCCCTGTCTTGTATTTCACCGTTCAATAAAGAACTGAGTTTGACCTGCGATTGCTTCCGTCCTGTTTTTGACAACCATGACATTTGAATGTTATCATTGCAGAAGTCGAACACTTGCTTCCCGCAGCGACTCTTGCGCAGGGTTTCTGTCTTTATTGCAGATCAAGTTGATTATTGATATATTTGTCAAATAAACAGACGTTTCAGAAGTTCACATGCAGCGACAGGAAGACTTTTCTTTCAGTACTTTATGTGTGCAAGTATAAAGCTCAACATAAGCTTATTCTTCTTAATTACCAATAAAGTCGCACACCATCACTTTTTTCCCCATCACATTTTTAAGATACTGTAGCATAAACTATGATCAGTCATGAAATAATCACTAATACTTCACAAATAAAGAAGAGGTCATACATGTATATTTACATTTAAAGGAGTGATTTAAATAATTGTAGATGTCCATATAGTTCTTGCAATGTTTCTAAATAAAGCTTAACTTTATTCTTCAACTGGATAGAAGTGGGTTTCCTTTCAGACCACTTGCATTAATGGATGAAACATGAGGATATTCATTATGATAATAACCAGCAGATGACAGCAGAGGATCACTCAGGGTGTTTTTCTAACAGTAATCTCCACTAAAGCTAGACAATGTTTCATATTAACTGCATTAAGCATGTTTACACACACACACACACACACACACACACATTTATTGTGAAACATCTTTTAATTGTCTATAAGCATTTCACATATTTCTTTTTGTAAACTGATTATATAAAATTATATTACCAGTGCTTCGTAATTTAAAAACAAAGTGGTTTAGAGCATTTATTTTTAAGTCAATGCTGGAAACTGAAAGATTATATTACTAAGATTTCTATATCATTAATCAATCAATCAGTGAAAAAGACTTGCTTTAATAATAATCAGTTTATTTGTAATGAATATACTAAAGCAGTGGGTTTTTTTTTTTACATTTGATTTGATTCAATTTCTCTTTTTTTTACTCGAATGCTTCTATTCAGATGTAAAATGGAAAGAAAAGTAAAGCACTGTTAATTTAATTTTTTTGTCAACCCGGATTTACTCCTAATTACACAATAGCCCAGAAAGAGTCAAGTCAAGTCAAGTCACCTTTATTTATATAGCGCTTTTTACAATACAGATTGCATCAAAGCGCTTCACAGTGATAACAAAGAGGACACATAGGCCACATCATAATACATATACCTGCTTTACAAAACATGCAGAATGTTCTTTACATTATGATAATTTCATGTAGAAAATAGTGAATAAAAGACTTGAGCTGTGTTATCAGAGACTGAAGACGAATCAGTCCCAGAAGATTTTAATTTTATATTTTTTGTAATTAGTGGATTAGTACACGAGTAGATGTCCCCTGTAAGGGCTCATTTCCCTGGTGATTCACAATTGTCTAGTATTTTCATATCTCTAGGCTGTTGAATGCCTCTTCAGAGTCAGGCTCACGGGGGAATGATCAGACAGAGCTATTTCATTGAGTATGACACAACTGTGGACATATTTCACATCCTTCTCCAACATGAACACATAGTCTAATCTGGACCCTTGCTCTTCTTTGTCTTTGTCTGTCCAGTGATATGTGTATTGACGCTCTCCAGCATGCTTTTCTCTCCAGAAATCTGACAGCTTCACTATTCTCAAGAACGCGTTCAGTGTTTTTCTCTGTGGAGTGTGTTCTGGGTTTTCTGAGGTTAAATCCAGTTCAGGGTTAAGTGTTGTGTTAAAGTCTCCACCAATCACAATCCTGCATTTAAAAACATCCGACCCTTCTGTTAAGAAGCTGGACAAAATCTCCAACATGAGATCATGGATCTGATCATTAGCTTTACGATGGTAGTACACACTTACAAACGTGTACTTCTGCCCATCAATCTCAACATGAACCCAAGCAAAATCTCCACCCTTAAAAGACTTCAGAAGTGTGTGTGGTTTATTGATGAGAATGGCGACTCCTTCACTGCGTGAACTAAAGTATGTCAGATACATCGTTTTCTTCTTCTTCTTCCTCTTCTTCTCTTCCTCCTTCTTCTTCTTCTTCTTCTTCTTCTCCTCCTCCTTCTTCTCCTTCTTCTTCTCCTCCTCCTTCTCCTCCTTCTTCTTCTCCTCCTCCTTCTCCTCCTTCTTCTTCTTCTTCTTCTTCTTCTTCTTCTTCTTCTTCTTCTTCTTCTTCTTCTCCTCCTCCTTCTTCTTCTTCTCCTCCTCCTCCTTCTCCTCCTCCTTCTTCTTCTTCTCCTCCTCCTCTTCTACCAGTTTTACGAAGTCATATTTATCTGATAGTTTATCATTGATGAGTGTCCAGTCTTTATCATCATCTTCACCATTGTCCCTGTTACCAATGTGAGTCTCTTGCAGAAGCACAATATCATATTTGTCAAAGTTCTCCAGTAGTTCTTTAGTTTTTCCACTGTCCTTAAGTTTTTCTTTCAGGCCATTGGACTTGACACACACACACACACACACACACACACACACACACACACTGAGAGGGTATAAGGACAATACTTGCGTAGATACACTGAGTATTCTGGAACCAGACAGAAGAGTTAGGAACCGGAGAGTCACTGGCGTCAAAAGACGAGACCTGACAGTGAGCTGTAGACTGACTGGGGTTTACATGCAGAGCTGGCGTGGAGTGAAGTGATGAAGGTGCAGGTGAGGTAAATCAGAACTCCGGTGATTGCGAACGGGACCAGGTGTGTTGGGTTGAAGCTGGCTGGGGTGTGTCGTTGGGTGAACCCGTGACAGTACCCCCCCCTCCACGGCCAGCTCCTGAGGGCCGTAGACCCCGACGACGAGGGCGACCCCGTGGACGGGGGGCTGGACGATCCGGGTGGTCACGGTGGAAGTCCTGGACTTTATTGAATATTTAATAATTGTTGATTTTAAGTAAACTGAGAAGCTGCCATACAAAATATGCCTCAGTTTTCTTTAACCTGCAGAGGACAAATGTATTTAAAAGGTAAAACCTGTTCAATTCTGTATGCTCCACATATGCAGATTCCTGGACGATGTATCTTTAATTTGGCAGAGATTCATTTAAAGGTGCTCTAAGCGATGCTGGGTGACGTCACTTCTTGTTGACGTTCAAAGTATTGTCAAACAAAACGGAGGCTAGCTAGACCTTCCCTCCTCCTCATCCCGTCCCCTCCCCCTGTAGTTTTACTGATACTTCTTTCAAGGTGTAATGTCGCCAAGTTAGATAAATGCTTTCATATAATGGAAAAAAAAAGAGAAACATTACCAGAAAAACACCATAAAACGTTTCGCCACCTAAGGTTATAACTTTAGCTCCCATACCAGGACACAATAATAGCAAGATAACGTTAGCTTCAAATTTAGTCAAAGTTGTCAATAGGCTATGAATGAACATTCAATTTCATAATAAATAGTCGGTGAAAACAATCATTCACACAAACTGTCGCCCTACTGTGAGTTTGCTTGATTATGTACAATAGAGATCGATAGCTAGCTGCTAGAAACCTATATGTTGTATTCACCAAAGTTAGCGCTGACTGCATTGTTCTAGCTAATTATATCCTTGTGTTTGTTAGGCGAACATGAAAGTCCATTTAGAAAACCAAACTGGATTTACCCTGTCCAGCAGAAACAGAGCTAACGTTCCCTGAATGTCGGATTGGAAGCGCTTCTGCCGGCGGAGTTCTCTCCACCTTTCAAAGGCTTTCCCAGTGTAAATTCGGGCATGCGTTCCTTCTCCTTTTCCCTCTTCTTTGTATTTTTGCAATCTGTTCATCAGAACGTCGTCTCTTTGGTCGTGTGTCGGCCATATCAAACTTAAAGAGTTAAAATTATAACTTCCCTCTTCATGCTCCTCTCCTCCACACCCCCCATGTGCGCGCACTAACCCCGCCCCCAGACTGGAACACTGTTTGTTGTGTTTCGTGGAGCGGGTTGGCCCAGTTTGTGTTTGTTGCTGTGTGTGGAGCCTGGGCTGTCTACAGAGACCGCATTTTCTTTACAGTGTGTTCAGGGGACAGGCAGCCAGCGGATAGTGAGGAGATGTTTGCTGTATGTGACAAAAAAAGTTTTGGCCTAAAAAACGCGTGACATCGCTTAGAGCACCTTTAATAAACGTGTTTGTGCCACACCATAGTGCCACACACAATTAATAAATGTTGTTCATTGACCTTTCATGTGCCTGTCTTGATAATTAAAAAAATATTGTTTGGAGGAAACATGGAATTGCTCTGTTTAATGCTATTATAGATTATATAATATTTCTTTTTTTTTTATCTGAAAAGTTATTCAAAGTATAAAAAAAAAAAAAAAAAAAAAAGAGAATCCACTGAATCGTAGCCATTTCCAGCCCTGCATATAACACACATTTCGATTTCATGTGGACTTTAACCATTATATTAGTAAAAAAACAACAACAACAACATACAGTTCTACTATAGTAACACCATGGTTAAAACCGAAAGTGATCGTTCTAAATTAGGCAACCGCTTCAGCAGGACTTTTGTTCTGAAAACGCGTTTTTCGTCAGTGTGGTGTTGTGCTTCCTCGGGGCTTCCGTAAAACTAAAGGCGCGAGTTCAGCAGCGGTACAGCTCCTTCCTTATATTTACCTCTTCGGGAAGTGAGTAACACAACAACACACTCGTGAAGCTAAAAGATTATGTTTAAACCCTGATTATGCTTTGTTAGTCGCACGTGTCTATCATCCTCAAGCGGAAGTGAGTGTAATGTGTGTGTTTTGTGCAGATTTGTGTGTAATGTGTGTGTTTTGTGCAGATGTGTTCACTCAGCCTGTTCCCCGCGCCCGTGACCGCCGGACTGACGCTGCGCGAGCACAACAACGAGCTCGTGCCCGGACAGCCCCACACACAGGTGCGCGCGACATACACACACGCACACACACACACGGTGACCGTTTACTTCACACACGTCAGACAGTCTGTCAGTGTTTATGACATGTTGAATGTCCGACACTATAACGTTAGTTGAATAGACAGTGAATATCATGTATCAGGATTCCATTAGTGACCGTTCGGAATTTATGGAAAGGGCCACCGGAGGAAAATAGGGGAGGGTCATGTATTTTTATTCTTTGTTGAGGGGAGGGTCATTCAACTTTTTTTAGTCTATGGGGAGGGTCACCCAACTTTTATATTCATCAAAACAGCTCAATTTAAAAGTGGCTTTTTTGGTGCATATTTTTTTCCCATGTAGCTACAGCTCTCTCGGTCTTGGCCCCCCATCGCTATCAGATGGGTCTGACCAGAGCCGATCCTGACCTCCCTGGGGCCCTAAGCAAAAATCTGTTAAGGGGCCCCTACCTGACCCATGAGCCATGTAAACCATTTGCCATTGCCACACAGTCACACCTGACACCCCAGTTCTCCCACTACAATCCTCCCTCGTTTAGTTAGTACTAATGAAAATGTAATTCCTGATATCAGAAATAGACATATTTTATATTAATATCAATAATTCACATTTTAAATAGTACAAATTTAATTATTGATATCAAAAATGCATCCTGTGAATTAATAAAAGCTAAAATGGCTTGCCATTGCATGTCACTGTGTTTTAAATGATAAAAGCAATAATTGATACTTGATGGTTATTATTTACTGAGGGATGTGCATCCATATTGACCAGTATGTCCAGCCAATCAACATTTTAAATGCAATATAGTCAATGTCAATAGATTGCTTTCCATCTTGCTTTATTGCAGAGTTGTAACTAAACTGACTTGGAGACTAGATAATCAATTGTCTTGTTTTAAAAGTATGAGCGCCTATAATGAGGAGTGCCATCACGCCCATATTGTACTGGTAACTGGTCCCCATATGTTTCACTGGAAAGTGCGCGTTTCATTTCCTGCACGCGCATATGAACTCATGTTAACGCACGACGCGGTTATCTTTTCCAAGCTGCAGTTTATAAACAAATAACGTTGTCCGTTGCCCTTTGTATTATCAAACGTAATCTCATGAAAGTGCGTATCTATACCACGAATTTAATTTCTCGTGCTATTTATACGCCAAAAATGTTTTTTTTTGCGTGCATAAGCTACGCACTGTAAATTTCTTGGGTAGGGAGTGCGTGCATATTATACGCCAAAAAGTGCGTATCATGCACGCAAAAACTATTTTTGGCGTACAAATGGCACAAGAAATTAAATTCGTGGTATAGATACGCGCTTTCAATTCACTCACATGGTGTTTTTCTCAGTCTCTTTTCGTGACCAGAAGGATAGTTCCGCTTAGTTATCTCATCGATGTTGTAAACTTTGATTGACGCGCTTTGACACGAGGGGGAGGCGGGGCCTTGAGTTATTTGCGGGGCCCTACGCAACTTGCGTAGTGTGCGTATAGGGAGGATCGGCTCTGGGTCTGACCCAACAAAAATCCAGTTTGGCGCTGTCTGACAGTGCGCGCGCGCTTCAGTACGCGCTCAGAAAAAGTGCATTAGAACAGAACGCCAATGAAATGTTTACCCGGCAAAGCTTTAAAGCACGAGCAAATAATTAACTTTTGTGATTGCGAATAAGTGCGGTGTCCTGTGAGTGTAACTCTACCGCTGCATTATGTGATGTGAATGTACATCGAGTTTTACAGTATTGGGACTGAGGCGCCAGAACTGCAGCTGATGTGCGCTGTAGCACGATACTATTTTAGTTTCCATTCTTATTGTGTCTCCACAACAATGTTAGTGAGCAAATCTACTGAAATTGCCACAATAACAGTGGAGTGTGATGTGTTGGACATAGGGCTACCACATTTTTAAATTACTATTCGTATTATTTGAAGTTAACATAATAAAATACGTAGACATACACCCAAAAAAAACTTGAGGGATAAATTCTTTAAAATTGGGCAATTCCAGTGTTATGGACGTGACGTGACAGTCAAAACTTGAAATATAAATTCTCCGAAAATGCATTTAATACTGAAACGTCTGTTTATAGGCCTATATGCATACTCCCTTGCGGGCTTACGGTGCGATTTTTTGCTGTTTTGTTGCGGCTCGTGTCGTGTGCTAGGAAGATACGAGCCGAGCCGAACCTCTCGACCTCACGATAATTTTTAAACATGTCTAAAAAGTTCGGGAGCTGTAGGCTTGAATTCGTGAGGTGTGTGCGCTGTGCAGTCGAATGAGCCGATTGGTCGATGTATCTGAATTTGACCAATCAGGAGCTGAAGAAATCCACAGAAGAAAGACGAAAATGGCAGCGCAGGAATTTGGACTATTGAAAGGGAAGCCTACTACTTATGATTTTAGTATCATATTGATTAATAAATGCATGCACAATTATCAGTGAACTTGATAAATGTTGCATAAATGATATGTTTTACTATGCACAAACAAATGCCTTTCAACTTGTGTGCAAAATTCTGAATTAAATGAATGTGCAGCAATTTGTACAAATAGAGTCTGTAGTCTATATGTGTTGTAGCCATAATAAGGGCATTTAGTTTCATATTTATTATAATGTTTTTTTTTCCATCTATGTTGATTATGAAAAGTATAGCTAATATATCGGGAGACATGGCCAGACATGATTTTGACCACTTCATTAAGTGTTGTTTTGTTGAAAGCCTTTCTTTAAAGTGAATTTCGTTTTGTATAAATTGTATCTTAATTTTAATAAATTTTTCATCAACCAATTGCCTGGATTTAATTAATAAGAAGCAAATATAGCTGGATTTACAAATGCACATCTTGATTGTTGCATGCACAGTGCACACATATGTCGAAATAACGACATAAAAACAACAATCATCGAATTGTCCTGGTTTGAGACTGTTAATACACATAACACCACTGGATAGTCTTCCTCCTTTTTATTCAAACAACTCATTGCAGATATGGCTCCATATTTACTGATTATGATAAATCGTAGTCTAGAATCCGGGATTATGCCTGACTGCTTAAAGCATGCAGTGATCCGTCCAATGATTAATCGAACCTGGATTCATCTGTTCTGACAAATTTCTAATTTGCCATTTGTTTCTAAATTTCTTGAAAAAAAAATTCTATTACAGTTACAGAGTTATTTAGCTGAGAACTCATTATTTGAAATATTTCAGTCTGGCTTTCAAAAATGTCACTCCACAGAGACTGGTCAGAGTTCTTAATGATATTTTAATTACTTGCGACTCTGGTGATTTTACAGTATTTGTTCTTCTCGATTTAACAGCAGCGTTTGATACTATTGATCATACCATCCTAATTGACCGTTTAAGGCATTATGTTGGTATAGGAGGTACAGCTTTGAAATGGTTAATATCATTTTTAACAAATAGGAGTTTTTCAGTTAAGATGGGCGAACGTTATTCGAGTACAGCACACCTACACTATGGAGTTCCGCAGGGCTCTATTTTAGCTCCATTATTATTTTCTTTATACATGCTTCCTCTTGGGTCCATTTAAAAAAAACACGGGCTGTCATTTCAATGCTACGCAGACGACACACAGGTTTATCTGCCCGTGAAACGAGACTTTTTTAAGCCTAACGTCTCTTACAGCATGCCTAGAGGAGGTAAAGGCATGGCTTTCTTTAAATTTTTTAATTTTTAACGAAAAGAAAACCGAAATCATTATGTTCAGCCCATCTGAGCAATCAAAACCTGTAAACTTAAATCTGGGTGAGATGTCCGTGTATTTAAAACCCTGGGTGAAAGATTTGGGTTTTGTTTTAGACGACAATCTAAAATTTGATCGTCAAATAAACTCTGTGGTAAAATCGTGTTTCTATCAGCTACGTCTGCTCGTTAAAGCAAAACCGTTTCTCTCATTCAAAGATCTTGAAAAATTAATTCATGTATTTATTTCGACGAGATTGGACTATTGTAACTCATTATATTTGGGAATTTGTCAGCAAACACTATCTCGTTTACAATTTGTCCAAAATGCTACGGCCCGTTTTCTGTGCGGAAAAAAAAAGAGAGAGCATATCACCAATTCTAAGATCATTGCACTGGGTTACCGGTGTGTTACAGAGTAGAATTTAAAGTCTTACTTTTAGTTTATAAATCTTTGAATGGATTAGCACCAACTGTAGCTACACTGGTCATAAATGAGTCCACGCTTCATACTGATGTTCACAATCACATTTATTCTTCTCTGAAGTATCATGAAACACCGTGAAAACTAGAAGATAAACAAACAGTTTCAAGCACAAAGCACCCAAAGCAACATTCATATACTCTTATTTCTTATACAGACCAATACAATGCTCTTACATTTTCTTGTAATCAAAATTTAACAGTGCTTAATAAGATAGCTCGTAATTATTACCGTGTTCGCCTGGTAGACCAGCTGTAGAATAATAGACGGGAGCTTAAAAGTTCGCTGTTTTCACCCGCGACTCTCTCTTCTCACACGCGCTACTCTCAATACTTCCGGGGTTAAACATGTGACTATTAATAAACAACTTTTCTCTTCGTCATAAATTTAACAAGAGCAAGGTAAAAAACAGCTTTAAGTCACACTATTACTCAGAATTACTATCAACAAGACACATTATAAATTGCATTACAAAATGACTTTATCGTCTTACAAGGTTGCGCATGAACAACTTCCGGTGTAGTCATGGAAACGCGTCTACACTGGACTCAGCGTCAGCTACACTCCCACCAAATGACCTTTGATTGATTAATAACAAATCATACAACCTTGGTGTTTTGTATACATATTAATCCATTAAATCAATGGTTATTTCAAAGCATTCGTTAAGGTCACTCATAAACATCTGAACCTGAATGAAATGGTAGATCAACAGTTATAAACTCTCCAGATAAAGTTGATATGCAGAATACACCACATGAAAGTTAAATGTTACAATATCAATTAAGAACACTTTTCTCCTACGCAAAGGTTCAAGAAAACAATATTCCTATAACACAAAGGATTTGTGAATTGTTTCAAATTTGAATTTGAATTGAGGTCAGTGACTAACTGCACCAAAATTAAGAAGCAGAATTTTAGCTGCTTTCTACGAGAACAACTAACTTCTGAATGGGTCGCTCAATGATGGATGGCTTGTTGAGGCGTTCACCCCCTTTTCCTAACTTGCGCTCTCCAATCTGTATTGTAACTCTTCGCACCAGTCCATCATCATTCTCATGTATTTTAAGAACCCTGGCAAGTTTCCATTCATTACGAGGGAGCTCTTCTTCCTTTACAATGACAATATCTCCGACTTGCACATTGCGCCTTGGTGCATGCCATCGTTGTCTGAGAGTGATGTTGGCAAGATATTCTTTCCTCCACCTGTTCCAAAATTGCTCGGACAGATATTGCACCCTTCTCCAACGTTTTTTGGCATACAAGTCTTCCTTAGCAAAGTTACCAGGTGGGGGCAGAGGAACAGAGGACTTCATTGTAAGCAAATGATTGGGTGTTAATGGCTCCATACTGGTGGGATCACTGATACTGTCAACAGTAAGGGGCCGGTTGTTTACAATGCACATGGCTTCATAAAAGAAGGTTCTTAAGGAAGTGTCGTCCAATCTTCCAGCACTGTGAGCAAGGACTGAGCCAAGCACACTCCTTACTGTTCTGATCTGCCGCTCCCATGCACCTCCGGCATGACTTGAGGCTGGTGCATTCATGCAGAAGTCGCACTGTTTATCTGCCAGGTATGTGGCCACTCTTTCTTTATCTACTTCTTTGAGAGCTCTTTCCATTTCATTTCGTGCTCCAACAAAGTTTGATCCTTGATCTGATCTGATATGCCTGACGGCCCCACGGATGGCTAGGAAACACCGTAAAGCATTGATGAATGCATCGGTCGTCATGTCATCCAACATCTCTATGTGGACTGCTCTGGAGCTCAGACATGTGAAAAGGAGACCGTACCGTTTGTTTTCCTTACGACCTTGCTTGGTACAGAAGGGACCAAAACAGTCCATACCGCAGTACGTGAACGGTGGGGAGGGGTCAATACGGTCTCTGGGTAAGTCTGCCATCCGTTGTTCCTCTGGAGGTGCGCGGGCTCTTCTACACAGGACACACTGCTTTATGTGCTGGGCTGCTGCCTTACTGCCACCAATAATCCAGTAACCATTGGCCCTGAGTTCATTCAATGTTTGTCCTCTGCCCTGATGTTGTGTTTTCTCATGGTGGTGTGCGAGGACAAGGCGCGTGACAACACCATCCTTTGGGAGGATTATAGGGTGTCTCAGATCCAGAGGTGCGGATGCTCTCCTCAGACGTCCTCCCACCCTCATTATACCATCTTGGAGGAATGGGTCTAGCTGATACAGTTGGTGGTTACAAGGCAGCTTTCCCGATGTCTGGAGAATGTGTAACTCCTTTTCAAAGGCATCTTTCTGTGCAAGCTTGATGAGAGTGTGGGAGGCTCTCCTTCTTTCCTCAACATTAAGGGGCTCTGTGTCCTTGATCCTCTTGGCCAACCGTTGTATCCGAGCGACGACTTTTACCGCTGTGGACCATTTTGAGAACCTTGCGAGTCTCTCTTGAAAATCGACCTGCCTTGAAGCATCAGTTTTCAAGACTTGGATTGCCCTTACTTCGGGGTCTCCTACCAGTAGCTCTGAGGTTCCTTGGGCTGTAACTACCTCTCTCTCCCACAGGAACTTGGGTCCAGTGAGCCAGTTAGACTTGAGCAGCTCCGCTACTTTGAGGCCCCTTGAGGCGTGATCAGCAGGGCTGTGCTCTGTGTCGACATAGAACCACTGCCCTGGGTCAGTGGTTTCCCGGATTCTCTGGACACGGTTTGCCACGAAGACATGAAACCTTCTGGCTTCGTTGTTTATATAACCAAGAACTACTTGTGAGTCGGTCCAGAAATATTCTCTGTCGATCTTGATCTCTAGCTCCTCCTTTAGCATACTGCTCATAGCAGCAGAGATTACTGCAGCAGTCAACTCTAGTCTTGGTATAGTGACTATTTTGGTAGGAGCGACTCTTGCCTTGCCCATAACCAAGGTGCAATGCACCTTATCTTCGCCCACCGATCTGATGTATGAGCACTGACCATAGCCTTGACTGCTGGCATCTGAAAAGTGATGCAGTTCCACTCTCAGGACCTTTCCAAAGTTCTCTGGTGTGAAGCATCTTGGGATCTGAATCTTGTCAAGATTTCTTAGATCGTTGATCCAGCTCTCCCACTTCGGCTTCAATTCGCTGGGGAGTGGCTCATCCCAACTGATGCCTTTCTGACACATCTCTTGTAGCACCCGCTTTCCTGGTAGGATGAATGGGGCCAAAAATCCTAATGGATCATACACCGAAGCCACGACTGAGAGGACTCCACGTCGTGTAGCTGGTTTCTCATCAAGTGAGACCTTGAAGGAGAAGACGTCACCTTCGACATTCCATCTGACTCCTAGCACTCTCTGGACTGGAAGATCATCACAGTTGAGATCCACATTCTTCACCTCAGCAGCACGTTCGGTAACACAAATGGACTCTAGTACCTCTCGACTGTTGGAGATGAATTTATGAAGGTGCAACTTTCCTTCAGCACACAGTGCTTGGGTTTCTTTCACCAGCTTGATTGCCCCATCGACTGACTCTAGGCTTATGAGGCCGTCATCCACATAAAAGTGCTTTCTGATGAAGCTAGCTGCTTCAGGGTACCTTTTCTCATTTTGGCTGGCAATATGCTTCATGCCGTAATTGGCACAGCCTGGAGATGAAGATGCTCCGAAAAGATGGACCTTCATATGGTATTCCCTGGGCTCTGACTCTGTATCCCCATTTTCCCACCACAGAAAGCGCAGATAATTTCTATCTTCTTTGCTGACGTGGAACCTGTGGAACATTTTTTCCACATCACACATGACGGCAATGGGATGTTTGCGGAAACGGCAGAGCACTCCAATCAGCCCATTTGTAAGATCAGGTCCTGTCAGCAGATGGTCGTTTAAGGCAGTGCCTTCATACTTTGCAGAGCAATCGAAAACTACCCTGATCTTATCTGGCTTCCTCGGGTGATAGACGCCTTGTGGGATGTACCACACACTTCCTGACTCCGGTTGCTTGTCCGCTTCCTCTGCTTCCCCATCCTTGAAGACACCTTCCATGAATCTCACATAATCATTCTTAAATTTGGGATCTCTGTCCAGTTTCTTTTTAAGGTGCTTCAGGCGGATTAAGGCAAGCTTCTTATTATCAGGAAGGTGAGGACGTGCTTTGAATGGAAGGGGCATCTCAAGATGGCCGCACTCGTTCTGCTGGATTCCTTCCTTTAAGACCTGCAGAAATTGAATATCTTCTTGAGATATGCTTTTCTCTCCTGATCTGGTGTCTGCAAAATCAGATTCAAGGGCTTTAATAGCAGCAGCTGGTGTCACAAGTGGAACCTCCCTGACAGTTATCCGATGGCACAGCCCAGTCACATCCCTGGAGTTCACGCGCTGTGGTGAGCTCCCTACGATGCTCCACCCTAAGTCCGTCTTTATAGCGTAAGGCTCATAGTCACCTCCAGTGAAGACCTCTCGTGGTGCCAGGGCTCTGGAGCAGTCGTAACCAATCAAAAGTCCCACTCCACAATCCATTAGCGGGGGCATCTCGGGGGCTATGACTGCTAGGTGTTTCCACTTATTAGCTGTCTCACATGTGGGGATGTGCGCACGTTCAAGTGGAATGAATTCCCTTGCGTAGGCGGGAGGCAGGTTAATGAGGCAATCTGAAGAGAATCCTCTGACTCTGAGTCCACTGACTCTCTGGCTTTTCACGATGGAATCCCTTCCCATCATAGTGGAAAGCTTTAATTTTACTGGTTCCATTGATGCCTGCAACCTTCCACAAAGTTCCTGGTCCACAAATGTGTGACTACTCTGAGTGTCCAATAGAGCATAAGCCAGGGTTTCAGAATCTGGGTTTTCATGTGAAGAGATCCATACTGGAACAATCATTGATGTGCTCCCTCCGTCACCTCCATTCACACAACAAGATAGTGAGGATGTGTTTTCTTCAGCTTGCTGGACACCTTGCAAGGAAGTCTGGTCTGCTGAGGGGCGGTCTTCATGCAATGGAGTGGGATGGTTTCTTTTGCATATGCTACACATGGCTTTGTTCCTACAGTCCTTTGCATTGTGTCCCTTCCTCAGGCATGCATAACATAGCTTATTATCCTGGACGAACTTTCTCTTATCCTCCACAGACCTTTCTGTTAAGCTTTTACACTTATGTATGGAGTGGTTCTCTCCACAACACATACACTTGGCTGTGTTTGAGTTATAAGCTGGCATGCTTCCTTTGTTTGAATTATTGGAATCCCTCAACTTGATCTCCTCAACATTGTAGGATTTGGCTGTGGTACTTGATGCGTTTGAGGCTTTCACATTAGTGGCGAAGGTGTTTGCCTTTGGACGTTTTATTTCTCTGAATGACTTTTCCTCGGGCCTTAGTGCATGTAATGATGACACTGGATTACATGCTATGCGTGCTTCCTTTGAGATGAATGAAGCAAATTCTTTGAAGCTTGGATAGTCTTTGTCTTGATCCAGCTGCTCTGTGACAATACGATTCCACCTGGACGTTATCCAATCAGGGAGTTTGGCTAGCATCTTCTGATTCTCTTCGCAGTCGTTCAGAACCTGAAGACCCTTGATGTGAGGCATAGCATCACTACATGTTTGCAGAAAATCACTAAACTCTCTTAGCTTAACATACTCCTTAGCACCAATCTTTGGCCACTTATTAAGCTTCTCACGGAAAGCACGCTGCACCACAAAGGAGTGACCATACCTTGCATTCAGCTTCTGCCATGCTTGCTGATATGCCTCTTCATCTTTTCTATAGAAGCTGCCTTCTAGAGCAGATCTCGCCTCTCCACTTACGTACTTTTGTAGGTAAAACAACCTGTCTGCAGGATTTGAACATCGTCTTTCTATAAGGGCTTTAAAGCTTGTGCTCCATTCTGTGAACTTCAGTGGGTCGCCAGAGAATACGGAAGGTTCTGGTAATGGAAGTCGAGTAAGGGCCATTGACTCCTGTAATGTCTGGACTAAAGATGCTTCATTCTGTGTAACTGGCTCTTTCAGGCATCCTGCAGAGGGAGTGAGTTGACTAGGATCACTTCCTTCACTGCATGGAAGACTGCATTTCTCACTCTTTACTTTTGACTCTTCCTCAGTAAATACTCTGAGCCTTGCTTCAATGACCTCGATGTCTCTTCGATTTTCTAGCTTTCTCAGTTGCAGACGTTGTGCTTCAATGGCAGCTTCCCTTTCAACCTCAGCTTTCTTTGCAGCCAGCTGTGCTGCTGTCTCAGCTCTCTTAACTGAAATACTTGGTGACTCTGAAGGATGATTGGAGCGGTGGCTGAGTGCGGTGGCTTTGGAAACTGTGGATCCATATATGGACTTAGCATATTCACTATCAAGCAGCATGCGTAACCTTGCTCTTTCTGCCTCACCATCAAACTCTTCCTCTCCCTCAATAAGGCGAACTCTCATTAGTCCCAACAAATCAGCTGTCACCGCTACACTTGCATCAATTTTTCGGCGAATTTCTTGGCTTGGTGCACTTTTGAGCCGTATGTTGTCGTATAACTCTTTTAATTCAGACTCAAGCTTCTCAACCACATCCATCATGTCATACAAGTCACTCTCAGAGCATGCCTGCTTCAATCTTGTACGAGCATTCTTGACTTGTGTTTTCCATTTCTCATACACCGAGTTGAATTTCCTTTCTCTTTGGATTGATTCTTGCTCTATCAGCTCTATCATTTTATGTGTTGGACGTCTGTCACGAGAGGATTTTCTTGGTTCATCATCTAACTGTGTTGCACTTGCAGCTGAAGAAGGCTCCTTAAGTGTCGATTTAGATTTCTTGTTTTTAGTTTGATCTATTATTTTCTCTTTTTCTGCTGCCATAGAATTAGAGTCTAAAACACCCTGCACTTCAGACGGGAAATCTATCTGCCTAGATACCTCACCATCCTGAGCCAACGATTCACTGAGAACTGACATTTTTTTTTTTTTTTTTTTTTGATTATTAGCTGCCACTGGAAGAAGGAGACTAGGTAAATTACCAGCACATGAAATACTGAGATAGACAATGAAGCACTTTGTTTAGACTAAATTCGTTACACCTTTAACATATGGTTAATACTGTTGCTCATTTGGAATTTGACACTTGAATGACAGATAAACTCAAATTGTACCAGCGCTTGTGGTTTATAAATGTCATTGACCTTATAGTAAGGTCTAAGTGTAGAACAGGACGTTACCAATCAGTTAACTTTGTCCTTACTCAATGTCTTTCTCACGGTCCTGAGCAACTGTCAGGTTTTATTTAGTAAAAATCAGTCTTTTTATGGCATTGTGGAACTGTCCATTTGCCAGAGGACTTTAAATTTCAGTAATGTACAGTCTGACCTGAAATGGATGCTGTCGGCTGAAGTAGACTACAGGAGATGAAGCAGAGCCGCACACTGAAGACCTGAAGTTCACCACAGGATATGAAGCAGAGCCGCACACTGAAGACCTGAAGTTCACCACAGGATATGAAGCAGAGCCGCACACTGAAGACCTGAAGTTCACCACAGGATATGAAGCAGAGCCCGCACACTGAAGACCTCTGGATTATGGAGTTAGGCCACAGGATATGAAGCAGAGCCCGCACACTGAAGACCTCTGGATTATGGAGTTAGGCCACAGGATATGAAGCAGAGCCCGCACACTGAAGACCTCTGGATTATGGAGTTAGGCCACAGGATATGAAGCAGAGCCGCACACTGAAGACCTCTGGATTATGGAGTTAGGCCACAGGATATGAAGCAGAGCCGCACACTGAAGACCTCTGGATTATGGAGTTAGGCCACAGGATATGAAGCAGAGCCCGCACACTGAAGACCTCTGGATTATGGAGTTAGGCCACAGGATATGAAGCAGAGCCGCACACTGAAGACCTCTGGATTATGGAGTTAGGCCACAGGATATGAAGCAGAGCCCGCACACTGAAGACCTCTGGATTATGGAGTTAGGCCACAGGATATGAAGCAGAGCCCGCACACTGAAGACCTCTGGATTATGGAGTTAGGCCACAGGATATGAAGCAGAGCCGCACACTGAAGACCTCTGGATTATGGAGTTAGGCCACAGGATATGAAGCAGAGCCGCACACTGAAGACCTGAAGTTCACCACAGGATATGAAGCAGAGCCCGCACACTGAAGACCTCTGGATTATGGAGTTAGGCCACAGGATATGAAGCAGAGCCCGCACACTGAAGACCTCTGGATTATGGAGTTAGGCCACAGGATATGAAGCAGAGCCCGCACACTGAAGACCTCTGGATTATGGAGTTAGGCCACAGGATATGAAGCAGAGCCGCACACTGAAGACCTCTGGATTATGGAGTTAGGCCACAGGATATGAAGCAGAGCCGCACACTGAAGACCTCTGGATTATGGAGTTAGGCCACAGGATATGAAGCAGAGCCCGCACACTGAAGACCTCTGGATTATGGAGTTAGGCCACAGGATATGAAGCAGAGCCGCACACTGAAGACCTCTGGATTATGGAGTTAGGCCACAGGATATGAAGCAGAGCCCGCACACTGAAGACCTCTGGATTATGGAGTTAGGCCACAGGATATGAAGCAGAGCCCGCACACTGAAGACCTCTGGATTATGGAGTTAGGCCACAGGATATGAAGCAGAGCCGCACACTGAAGACCTCTGGATTATGGAGTTAGGCCACAGGATATGAAGCAGAGCCGCACACTGAAGACCTGAAGTTCACCACAGGATATGAAGCAGAGCCCGCACACTGAAGACCTCTGGATTATGGAGTTAGGCCACAGGATATGAAGCAGAGCCCGCACACTGAAGACCTCTGGATTATGGAGTTAGGCCACGTTTTCACTGTAGCTACACTGGTCATAAATGAGTCCACGCTTCATACTGATGTTCACAATCACATTTATTCTTCTCTGAAGTATCATGAAACACCGTGAAAACTAGAAGATAAACAAACAGTTTCAAGCACAAAGCACCCAAAGCAACATTCATATACTCTTATTTCTTATACAGACCAATACAATGCTCTTACATTTTCTTGTAATCAAAATTTAACAGTGCTTAATAAGATAGCTCGTAATTATTACCGTGTTCGCCTGGTAGACCAGCTGTAGAATAATAGACGGGAGCTTAAAAGTTCGCTGTTTTCACCCGCGACTCTCTCTTCTCACACGCGCTACTCTCAATACTTCCGGGGTTAAACATGTGACTATTAATAAACAACTTTTCTCTTCGTCATAAATTTAACAAGAGCAAGGTAAAAAACAGCTTTAAGTCACACTATTACTCAGAATTACTATCAACAAGACACATTATAAATTGCATTACAAAATGACTTTATCGTCTTACAAGGTTGCGCATGAACAACTTCCGGTGTAGTCATGGAAACGCGTCTACACTGGACTCAGCGTCAGCTACACCAACGTATCTAGTGGAATTATTAATAGAACAAAAGCCTGCAAGGTCTCTGCGCTCTTCAAATCTGGCCTTACTGTCTACCCCAAAATCGCGGCTAAAGCGCAGAGCGTTTTGCATCGCTGCACCTAAACTTTGGAATGCTCTCCCAATTAGCTTAAGACAGGCTCCATCTCTTACTATTTTTAAATCCAAACTTAAAACATATTTATTTTCAAAAGCTTTTGATTAAAAACTGTGTATTTATATGTGCCTACTGCCTACATGTTTCTTAAATATAAAGTTCCTTATTGATTTGTGATTCTATGTGGAAAGCACATCGGTCAACAGCTGTTGTTTTTAATAGTGCTATACAAATGAATTGTCATTGTCAACACAAAAATATTCTTTTTATTTTTTTCGTGTTCGCATTTGAGGGAACATTTTTTTTATGGACGTGACAGTTCTCCGTTGGACATGGCCGCTCTGAAAGTGACTTTAAAACTTTTACAGAGACCTTAAACAGAAAGCACAACGCCTTTCTTTAAAGTGAATTTCGTTTTTTATTAATTGTATCTTAATTTTAATCAATGTTTCATCAACCAATTGCCTGGATTTAAGTAAATATAGTAGAAAATCATCATGACACGGAGGCGCCTGCGCGTGAACTGGACTCTCGTCTAATAAATGAACCGAAACTCAGCAAGCATATAGCCTATAGGCTACTTGCCTCACAGACCTGATAAATATATAGAAAGCTTGACATGTCTACTTTTTAACAGAATAATTCAAAACGAAAGAAAACAGACTACAAACTCTGCTTCTGTAATCCGTAAGAAATGTGCATTTCTCTCTGGCGAGTTGACTGCGAAGATCGCGAGTCAGCATCATCACCTTTATATTTGCAGCCACACTGACAAATTAATAACCCTCTGGGGTTGTTCGGCCCAAATGGTCCGGAAAATTTCAAATAAAACATTTTTAAAAATCACAGCTTTTTCGGAATGGTCCGAAATTTGGTGACTTTGTTGGTATTTGGTATATGAACACCCAAAAAAATTGGGGACAGGATGTGAATAGTCTAAGTGGGTGTAAAAAAAATAGTCACACTCAGGACCTTCGGGTCCAAATGGACCCGCATAGGAAATGAATGGGAAATTGGCAAAAATGTGAAAATACAGAGTTCTTTTGTGCGTACAATCTACAAATCCAACCCGATCACACAAATCAGCCACGATTCAGAAAAAAAGCACACAACAGTGAAGGGGTGAATCTATAAAACATCAAGAGTGCAAAACAGACACATCCACACACACACACACACACACAAACACACTTTTATACACATACACACTAATAAATTCAGATTACATATACATCTGTTTTGAATTTTTAAAAATCACAGCTTCATCGGAATGTTACGAAACTTGGTGACTTTTATGGTATTAGGTATGTGAACACCCCAAAAAAATTGGGGACAGGATTTGAATAGTCTAAGTGGTTGTAAAAAAAAAATAGTCACACTCAGGACCTTCTGGTCCAAATGGACCCGCATAGGAAATGAATGTGAAAATGGCAAAAATATGAAAACACAGACTATTCAATATGAAAACACAGACTATTCAAATAGAATAGTCTATTTGAATACTCTAAGTGGTTGTAAAAAAAAAAATAGTCACACTCAGGACCTTCGGTTCTAAATGACCCCCATTGGAAATGAATGGGAAATTGTCAAAAATATGAAAACAGTTTTTTGTGCATACAAATCAGCCAGAATGCAGAAAAAATGACTCAACGGTGAAGGGGTGAATCTCTAAAACATCAAGAGTGCAAAACAGACACACACACACACACACACACACACACACACTCACTGTATTATATATTTATAATAATC